>CAXITT010000381.1:626021-691568 GCA_964033795.1 Lymnaea stagnalis | reverse complement strand
CCCCCCCCCCCCCCCCTTTTTTTAAGGAATTAACAAGCACCGGTTCCCCAATGGAGTCGAAGTCATCATATGGCGACATTTTCTTGGTACAAATGTCAAGGGCAGTCGGCACCTGGATGGTGTTACCTCTACACATCTACCAGTCAACCCCTCTGTTCCGACACTCCGGGCTAGAAGTTAGCATGTCATACCGGTTGAAAGAAAAAAGGCTATCGCCGCACGCGGAGATTGAAGAAGTCACGGCACACCGACTGAGAAGCACTGATACAAAAACTACAAATGCCAGTTATGTTACCTAAGACAGAACCTTGTTTATGTGAGCTCACGGGAGGGAGGAACCCTGTTCTAGTGTTCTAGGTCAGAGTAACCTTTACGGAAATCACCTATGGGCCATCTCTCAAGGCCTGGGTTCCCCCACTAATCCCCCCTCCCCACTGCCTCAACTCGGCTCCAGGAATCGCCACGACAGCAAAAAAAAAAAAAAAAAAAAAAAAACAACACAAAAAAAAAAAAAAAAAAAAAAAAAAACTACACAAAAAAAAAAAAACCCACCAAAAACTAGCAGCAGCAGAATGTTCATTGATTTGTGTTGATGGTTGTCTCAGGAAAGTGGGCCACATGGAAAGGTCGCACGATCATCACATCGGCATTGGGAACAGAAACTGGGGAGTCGCAGACATTGAGACGGGGGGATGTCAGGGCTACACTGTAGGATGGGGATGTTAACAGCGAGAATAAGAGTATTCTGCTGCGTAGTTTAAAGCTTGACATCGGTCAGATATAGTGGAGTCGGTGGCGTAGGAAAAAAAGTGGGGGGGGGGGGGGTTGAACCCCGTGCGACACTTTCTTCTTTATATGAATTTTGGGTGGGGGCATTTTCGGCCAAATACGGGATTTATTTTTTTTATTTAAAAAGGGCGAGAGGGGGGGGGGAAATCAAAACTATTGGCTCGCCCGCGTGACACAAACCCTAGTTACGCCACTGGGGGCAGTCAACACGGTAGTGATCAAAACATGAACTGATGTGGGTTAGAGGTCACGGCCGCCGGTGCTATTTCCGACATCAGGTACGCTTCCCGGCAAAGCAGCACTTGAGTGAAATGTCCCCATGTTTAATGATGTTACGATCAGTTGGATTGTGTTGTAGATATCGATCGCACATGGGATAGTACGCCAAGCGGGGTTGAACGGAAAAAACGACTCCGCCTCCAGGTATATAAGTAGGCAGGACATTGCCTGCAGGTGAAGTCGAACTTTTTGATATGCCGTCGCTAGAGTTGTTTCCAAATCCTAATCTGGATGAATATCCATGGACGAATGACGTTAGAAAATTATTTAAAAAAAAAAAAAAAAAATATTTTTGTCTTTTAAATACTTTGGTATTTTGACACTTCCGGATTTTATAACAAAGGTGGTATGTTTTTTAGTAGCTTTTTTCCCCCTGTTACGGGTGTGATTTTGAAATTATTGCTTCCCCTTCCACATCTTAAAATCACTTGCACATATAGTTTGGAAGGACGATAGTACGCTACCAAAACCAAAGAATTTACATGTTTATTTTAGTGTGCCCTATCTCGGCCTATGATATTACATCTGAAATCCTCTATTCCCCCCCCCCCCAACCGCAGCCGTTTACATGACCCACCGCTGTTTATATTCACCCCGTGACCTTTGCCCTTGCGTAATTTATGGCGATGAGTTCTATTTTCATTGACGCCTTGCTGCCGTTTCTCCATTGCCCAATCTTAACTCTTGTTGCGTATGCGTACAACGTACATCCGGTTTCACGAATGTCAACGTTGCAGATCGCAACGAGAGGTTATTTCCGGGGCTAATGTTTCGACCAAGTCGTCTTGGTTTCACAAGAAACCGAATCCGGACTCCAGCCGATGACGCCGCGAGGGATTGTTTCCCCACATTTCCTGTGAAAACGTGGGCCTTGCTTTCCTGGTATCAATTTATTTTTAAAAAAAAAATGTATCTGGTGTCGGCTAAGTTGTATTGCGTCACGGACACTAATATGACGCCAGGCACGGGTCGGCTGACTCAACAGACGCGGTCTTCCTATTACAGTGCTGTCAGTGTAATGTGATATATTTGTTTTCTTCACGTCTGCTTCCGTACCAAAGTGGACGTTGTCTCCCCTTGTTTCCCAAGCGCTTGTCAGGATTGATGTTCGCTCGCTTCCACTGTCTTTCAGGTGATCCATTTCGCTGCATAAAAAAAACAACAACAACACAACAAACAAACAAAACTTCTTTTAATTGGAGTGTGCATAGCACTGGTTAAATAACAACATTTATGGATTCCCATCATTTGAGCTTTTTAATAATGTTGATTAGGCTTGGCTAAAGTTCTTAACAATTCTGCATGTTGTAAAGTGACATTCTGATTCCTATTAATTTGCTGATATTGAGATAATCAGCTCGCTTTGAAAAATATTTAAAAAAACAACAAAAACCGTCCACCAGAGGGACATCGCTGTAGTCCAGGTTCAGGTTCAGGCATCGGTTTACGAATGAGGAGCCATTTTAGAAATGATCTCTGCTAAGAAAATATTTGGGAACTGTCCGCAGGGTCTATTTGTTGGAGTGTCAATCTATTTTCAAATATTTTGTTTTCATTTTTAAACCGCATTTATTTCTGCAAAGGTTGCGTTTGACCGACCACTTCTCTAGCCTAACATCATCCTATCTTCCTCTCGCTCTCTTTCTTTCTCTCTCGCACATACTCTCTCTATCCCTCTCTCTCTCTCTCTCTCTCTCTCTCTCTCTCTCTCTCTCCCCACACATACATATACATACATCCCCTCTCTCATTCTTTCAATCTCTCTGTTACGAGAGAGCCGAAACAGAGTGACGATACCTGCGTTGTTGGGATGATACGTCTATCACCATTGCCCTACTTCTGTCTGGGTCTAAGGGTAGGGGGATAGGTCGAGTTTTATGACCTAATGATGTTGTCATCAAAGTCAAGGTTGAATTAAGTTTAACTTTAGTCTCCAGTTTAGTGCTGCCTAGATCAGACCAGCTAGGGTTCGTGCTGCCTAGATCAGACTAGCTAGGGTTAGTGCTGCCTACTTCAGACCAGCTATAGAAGGTTAGTACTGCCCAGTTTAAACCAGCTAGGATTAGTACTGCCTAATTAAGACTAGTTAGGGTTAGTGCTGCCTAGTTCAGACAAACTAGGATTATTATTGCCCGGAGACGACCAATATTTCCCCCCGCGTCCCTTCTGTGAAAATCCTCTGCAATTGACCGAAAATCGCTCCACCTCACTATATAGTAAAAAGTTCCGCCTGGGGTCGACCCCCTCCACTCCGTTCCACCCTTCCCGCGCCAGTGGCTGTATTACCTAAAGTTTTGAAGAAGTTAACAGTAGGGTTGGCGGTAGGCCTGACATTTTTATGGAAATTCCCGGAAAAAATTATGGAAGCAAATAGCAAGAATATAGTTTACATATCAAACATCAGTGAGCGTTAGTCTACAGCAGGGGGTCGGGAACCTTTTTGTCTGAGAGAGAGCCATGGACACCACATATTTTGAAAAGTAATTCTGTGAGAGCCATACATTACGTTTATAACTAAAAATTCAAGTGAATGTGTGCATTTTGTGTAATTTCAACACTAAAAATGCAATAAATATGTCTCTGAATTCTTTTTAATAACATTGTTATGCTGCTGCTAATCAATAATGAGTATTTCTTACCATTAATGCGACTTTTTTTGTTTATAATCGAACATTTGTCTGCGAGCCAGATCTATCAATAGAGCCACATCTGGCTCGCGAGCCATAGGTTCCCGACCCCTGGTCTACAGCGTGAGTTCTTAATTTCTTTCTTTCACCACGTACCCCTAGCCAGTCAGGTGAAGGCCAGGCACCTCCAATTAGAATAACGTTTTTAAATGCAAAAAAATAAATAAAAATAAATAATAAAACTAAAAAAGAAAGGAAGCTCATGGGCCTCCCTAAACCTTATTGCGGACGCCAAGTGGTTCATGGATCTCATGCTAAGAACCCTTGTACCTCATAGCATCTACGTCGTCCCAGGATCGTGCGACGTTATGATGATGAGAGATGCAATGATGGGCTGATAATGTAGTGAAGGTCAAGGTAAGACATGGGCCCATTCTGGGTACTAGCCTAGTCAGTATTGTGATTGGCCAGATAGGAGATAGGTTTCGAAAACATTGGCGTTCCTCGAGGAAAAAACGACACGTGAGCAGGGGCGACAAATTGCACCACATTTCAGGAAGTCGTTTAGAATTAGTTCACCCCCTTGGATAAGCACAAATTGTAGCGCTGTACGGCTATTGGCGAATGTGCATTCTTCGCCACTGGACAGAGTTAAAAAAAAAAAAATAATTAAAAATACTAGACGATTTTAAACTTACTAAAAGGTATAAAATTATTTTCTTAAAATTCATTACGCAAAGAAAGACTTCAAAATTGTAGATGACACGCTATGTAGACCAGTGGTTCTCAACCTTTCTTGTGCCGCGACCCTCTAATACAGTTTCTCGTGTCGTGGCGACCCCCAGCCACATAATTATTTTTCTTGCTACTCCCTAGCTGTAAGGATATGTGTTTTCAGATGGTCTTAGGCGACCCCCTGGGAAAGGGTCCTGCGACCCCCAAAGGGGTCGCGACCCACAGGGTGAGAACCGCTGATGTAGGCAAAGGATTTGCATTAAATGTAGAAGACACCTAATTATTTGCCCCCCCCCTCCCCCCAATTAATATTTTCAAATATAATTAAAAATAAAATATTTAAGACGGCTCTACATTGAATGTTACCCAGTATTATGGAGTTCGCGCACGCCTTAACCCGCCCCTTCCCAGCCGTTCACCAGGTGGACACTGCACAATAAAGTCTTAAAATGCCACGTGTGTGATCAAACAAATAACGCTCCACATGCACACACAAGATTACGCTCCACAAGATCGAACTGGGAGTAGAGAGAAATTCTATCAAAATGAAATCGCACCGAGTAAGGACTTAACCATTTATTTCCTTAAATAGTTTATTTGATAAATGATGTTGGCATATTTTGGTGATTCCTTCACCATGGCATAGTACAACCTGTCAAATTATATTATATTAGGATGCCCCATGTCATATCATGTTTGCCCCTTCCTGTCATTTTAAGTTCGCCTTCCTGTCAAATATTACAGTGTTCTTCCTGTCAAATTCTAGTGCCCGTCCTGTCACATTATAGTGCCCTTACCGTCAAATTCTAGTGCCCGTAATGTCATAGCTGCACTGTCATTTATTTCACTGTGTCCTGGGCGCATGATTGAAATGACCTGACTGTCAACGTTGAGCAGTCAACGAACCTGTCTGAATGGTCGCGACCGTCGTACAGCGCTTGTACCGTTTATGTCAATAGTGAACCTACAAGCATATAAGTGAACGGTTTTTAGAATAGTGACCTTAACAACAATCATGAACATACTGCAAATGTAAACATGATTGATGAAAACAGTGATCCTAACTGGCTGACAGTACTTAGTTCAAACGTAATCATTGGAAAGAAAGGTTTTGAACATTGAGACTGTCGTGGTGTGCGTTTGTGTGTGGACCGGTTTAGCCGCATTTGTTGTGGTTATTTCCAGATTAATGCACTGCTTTTTCTACCTATTTTATCCAATTCCGAGCTGTCTGTACAGGGCAGTGGTTCTCACCCTTTCCTAATGCCGCGGCCCTTTAATACAGTTCCTAATGTTGGGGGTGACCCCCAATCATAACATTATTTTCTTTGTTACTTCAAAAAAAAAATGTGTATTCAGATGGTCTTAGGCGACCCCCTAGGGGTGGCGACCCACAGGCTGAGAGCCGCTGGTATAGGGGGAAAGGGTCTGTTTGCCCAACGTTTTATTCCTGGCGAATGAGTCACGTTTGTCTTACATTGTGCTCGCTATAAATAACTTGTTTTTGTTTGATTGTTTGCATATATCGACCCCCCTGTTTGGTTTCTTGGGGCCGAGGCTTCCTGCCGACACGTTCATTGTTTTGTTGCTTACATTTTGTTCAGGTTCTCCCATACTTTGTTTAACTCAGCTGATGTGATAAATCCGTTTTGATATCCGTGGGTTGTGGCAGGTTATCGAACTGGAGGAGAGTGGGCAATTAATAATATGCTAGTGACTAGTGAGGAGAAGCAAAAGTTTAAGAAACGAAAATATTCCTCGCATGCGCATAGCGTTCTCCAATAATACTATTAAAACAGCATAAAGGGTGTTCGGATAGCTGACGTTTCGGATAATCGGAAATAGTCAATGATTTTTTTGGGTGCGGTGAGCGCTAATATCTCCAGAGGGGCGGATATAGTCAAAGATTTTTTTAAATATTTTTTTTTGGGGGTGCGGTGAGCGCTAATATCTCCAGAGGGGCGGATATAATCAAAGATTTTTTTAAATATTTTTTTTTTTGGGTGCGGTGAGCGCTAATATCTCCAAAAGGATGGCGGACTAAAAAAAATATGTGAAAACCACTGTTTACGTATAGCGGAATATTATTAAAGCTGTCACACAGGCCTGCACTGAGCTTGCTATTCCATGTCACGCCACTTCATAGGTAATACAATAAATCAACAAAGCTCTAATTGTTTTTGTTTTGTTTCTCCCCCCTCTCCCCCCCCCTCTGTCGCTCTCTCCCTCCTTTTTCTCTCGCATGTCTTGTTGAACTGGGTCTGTATGAAAAGCCAAATGCACTGATTAGAATGGAGACAATTTTTTCTTTCAGTCTTCCAGTATCTCTTAATAGCGAGTAGTAATTGATGGTTAAATAATATTGTGACAAGCATATATTAAACCACAAAATCTCTTTCTTTTCGTTGCGCTTGGTCGAAAAAGCCGCCCACCCCAAAATCCAGGAGAAAAAAGATCGAGTGAACCAGGGAAAAAAAAACCCCCGGCCCCCCCCCCCCCCCCCCACTTTTTTTTCACTTTCTCCCCATTTGCATACGCCACCGAGTGAAACATTAGAGGAGCACCAAAGCCGAAAGTCTCAAATGGGGTGTGGTCTCGTGTCAGGTGACAAGCACCCTCCAGCGTGACGCGCGGAATTTCCCGCACCGCTGTTGCGTCACCGATCAAAGGTTTGAACTTTGAACGAGTGTCCCCACTTTTTACTAAGGAAATTCACGCTCCGTAAAACATCCGGTTATCTTCGTCGGAGTGTGCTAGGGTCCAGTCGCATGGTGACCTGGGGAACCTGATGCTGTTATACAGGGGCGGATTCGTGGCAGGGGAGGGAGCAAGGTGGTAAGCACCACCATCTTATATATATATTGGTGCATCCAAATAGAATTTGATGAACATTTTATTGTGTGAACTGAGCATTACTTTAACCGTATGGTCCCTATCTATCTATATGATTCGCCAGAAACTAGGTCACAACAAGACCAAGACGACACCACGCAGACTATATAAGATACGCCAGAGCAAGCAAGACGACGCAGGCAAACCCTCCCCTCCCTTCTCTTGCCTGCCGATCGTTGGTCTCGAGACATGCGCGCTGCGGTGGAGCTACCTCCCCCTCCTGCACCACCCTCGCTTGCCAGCCAAGCTCGCGGCGTATGCTAAGCCGCGGGTCGGCGAGAAATAAAAAGTGTGCCGTGACGTATCATGAAAAAAAGGGGGGGGGGAAGGGGTGTAGCAAAATTGGCATTCTTAAATGTGCATAACTTGAGTTCAAGTTTTTTTCAAGTAAGTTTAGTAGATGGGAAGTTCACGCATTGCTGTCGCCAATGTTTGGCGGGCTAGATCTAGTATTCCATATTCTCGGTCCAGACAACAAAGACAGTCGGTTGCTCTGGACATCTCGATAACATTATCTAGCTTCCTGAATGCAATACCGAAAGGTTAAATACATATCATCCGTATACTATCTCCATACAGCAGGTGTATATTGGTGCACGCATGTCAGCGGGCGCTTGGCTCCTATTACGCAGCAGTTTTTAGCTCCAGCCACCGAAGGCGAGTCTATTTATAGCAATACACGCAAGAGCGGGGACTTTACACACACAGGGGCACTTTAAAATTGAGCTTTTTTTTAGAAACGATCAAACTTTGTGTTAATGTGTGGGGGTGGGAGTGTGAGTGGGTGGGTGAATACGAATAACCCAACAGAGTCGGGGAATTTATGTGAGTCCAGTCAACATGCACAACGTACGGTCATGGCGTATCGAGAGGCCAACTGAGAAACAAATACAAATATAGTTTATCCAGTTCACCACGTACCGGGGGCTTCCTATCCCAAAATACACACTGGTATATGGCCTTTACTCCCCGAGCCCCAGTACCATCTAGTCCTGTACCACACCATCAAAGAAAATGACATCCACCATCCTGATTGGTGTCCCGCCTCTCTTATCCGCCGACTCCCTCTCCCGTTCGTGCACCCCGCACCTCCCCAATTGCAAGTGCGAAAGGTGAAGGTCACCCATTCTGTAACTGCACACAACACGATGAATCAGCCTCCCCCTCCTAATGTGACCCCCGCTACTGCGGACAATCAATATGAACGACGGCCGTATAACTGCTGTACCACTGGGAGGGAGCCCGTTAGATGGTGTAGGTCCCGCTGTCCAGGCCGTGACATGACTACCTGTAAGAAGCGGCGTAGCTAGGGTCAATGACGTAGGAAGGTGGGATAGAAGGGGGAGATCCCCCACGGGTTGCACTATTTTTTTTTTACAACCGATGTGCGACATTTTCTGCCAACTGCAGCGTTTTTTTGTTGTCTTGACTGGGGTCAGTGCCGTCCAGGGAGGGCTAAGCTAGGGTGACCAAATCATGAACTGGAAAAAACGGGACACACCCAAGGAGGGTTTGGGGGGGAGACCCTCCAATAAACAGTTTATTGAAATCTGCTCATTTTAACTATTTTGAAAACCTTGAAATCTTTTTAAATTGACCTTCACTTTTGTAATTTAATTCAAACTCTGTGGCATGTCATAAACGAAAACAATAATATTGCAGTGGATACTTTTTTATTTATACATATTTTACAACATAATACAACACAACAAATATAATTTCTCTAGTCTAGGATTTAAATTGAGGATATTTGGCTGTTGTCCCAGCCATTGTTAAAGTCTCCTTCTTATCTAATATAAAGTTGTCAAAACTAGAATAGTCCATTTCGAAATTGTAGAGAACCTGCAGGATTGCAGAAAAGATCTCCACTCTCATCTTGTCTTGTTTCTTTCGTCCGTCCATTGAATGTTCATGAGCGAAAAGATTCTTTCAGTATTACCATTGTGGGCAGTGATCGCAAACACATGTTGGCACACAGCTAGCCAAAATATTACTGGAAGTTATATTATAAATTAGGAAGTTTTAGTGATTGGAACATGTGTTTGGTTTTAGAAACGGGATATTTAGGCGTCCCGAGAGACTTTTTCGGGACACCGGGTACGATCGTGAAAAAAAACGGGACGTTGATCACCCTTGGCTAAGTCCCTTTGCTGACCCCCCCCCCCCCCCCCCCCCCCCCCCCACTCCCTCACGGAACAAAAATCTATGTGGAAAAAAGTCCTGCTCCGGACATTAATAATTAATTAAAATGAATAGCGTTTGTTACTTAGCTGCTGTTATCATTATTAATAGTTCACCAAGCGCCTTAAATGTCGAAGTCGCAACTTCATGAGCCTACTTTTCTTGATAGTTCTTGTTAGCTACGATTCACTTCGTTGTCGGGATCACTTTCCCTTTCCCTTTCCACAATACATCTTCCACCTCCTGAGATGCCTACTCCACCTGCTCCAATGCCTTTTCCACATCTTCCAACATAGCACTGTGGTAAACAACAACTTGAGAGCGTTTAGATTATTAATAGCTAAATTGGTTATTTTAATTTTAAAATTATTCATAGACATCTCTGTAAGCTTGGCCTATTACAGATTCAGATTTGTAAAAAAAATTTAAAATTATATTTAGCTAACTTAATCAAAATTTATGGATGGTAAAAAAGGGGTGGGGGGAGATGAGTTCCAGTCTGAAATCGCACACTGATATGTTCGCACTTTCCCAAACCGGTTTGTAAAAATACGGAGATTTGAGGAGACCGCCTGTTTTTAAATCCTTTAAATTAACTTCGTTTTTATTCGTGTGTTTCTCGCAAAAATCTGTGAACGACCAATTGACCCACTTTCCGTCATCCTATCGAACTGAAACTTGGCGCATAGACTCGTTTGCCGATGACAACACATTCTTTAAAATTTTCAGCCCAACCCACAAAATCTGTTGTCCCTGTGTTTCGGGGGTGGGGGTGGGGAATGGATGAAATACGATTTGTTCAGTGGCTGCGTGTTTCGGTGTGGAGATTAATCGTGTAGCTGTTGCTAAGTGCCTTGTATTGAATTGTGACGTACTGGTTATGCAGTAACATAAAATGTATCGTTGAAAGGGCAAATAAAGGAAATATGAAACGTGTTTTGGGCCAGAAGTTTAACCTATTTGCATAACTGCTCTTAATAAATGATAAACCATGTACAATTAGATCAACGCAAAAAAAATAAATAATAATAATAAAAAAAAAAAAACCGGACATAAAGGATTTTAAAAGCCTTGTTTTTCGGGGGTGTTTACTTGCATTAACTAGACGTTCCAATTTTACAACTCACCCAACCAACCCTTTTCATTTTAGTGCTTCAGTTCACCGTGACCCTGACCTAAGTTGTTTCGCTAATTGAAACGTTTTGATGTAGCGTACCATGCATGCATTCACCGTGTTATCTTTAAACGTAACTGACTACGCAGTCAATCTCAAATACGACTTATGTGACTTGGGGAATCACAACTCACATTTCATGGCGTAGAGAGACAACGAGAAGACACAGGCGTACTCTGGATCAGAGCCGTGCCAAACAAAAGCTGTGCCTAGAGCAAAGCCTACATTTTGGTGCCCTCTTCTAGGTGCCCTCCTCTACGTGTCATCTTCCAAAAAAAAAACAACACCCCCCCCCCCTAAAAAAAACAAAAAACAAAAAAAAAAACAACAAAAAAACAAACAACGATAAATTAATACACTTACTTTGCATGACAATGTATTTGGCGCCCTTTGAGGATTGCACAAGGGTTGGGTGCCCCCTCCCCACACTTCTTGGAAACTAAGGGGTTGCTATTAGATTGCCTTCTCCTAACATGTTCTTCTCCCGAAATTTTTCTTGTAGGCGTTCCCTTTCCTTATAGGGTCAGCCTGGGATGGTAGGAACAGTAGCCCAGTGTTTTCATAAAGTCTAGGGCCGCAAATGTTGATTTAGACCTTATTTATTGTCATAGGGGCATTTTCATGTGTTACCCCACTCACGGCACCGCACTTTGAAGCTGATGGTTTCCCCTTGTTTGTCCCTTACAGTTGGTAGCACATCGGACAATGGCAGCAGTGATACAAAGAGCACCACAGACATGGATAAGAAAACCCGCCAGACCCGGAGTTCTGGTAAGCTAATTTCTGGTAACTTAAATTTTTATGGGTGACTTACGGAAAGGGATATTTTGTTTTGGGAATGGCAATCTGATGCTTAGATCTCTGGCCCGCCCGCATAGTTCAAGTTGGTTTTTTACTCAATTGTTTTTAAAATAGATTTTCCCTTACACTAATTGTGCTATCACTCTTAAAAAAATGAACAAAGCAACAACTCCAGCCATGCATAGTTCTTGTAAAAATAATTAAAATTATGTATTATCTATCGATATTTCTTTGAAAAATGTTGATTTTCATTCAATACTGATTTGGGAGAAATTAGAAATAGTGTAAATAATCTATTAATATTTGTTTGTCCCCGTGTAATTTGAGGTCCATATGTATAAGAGACCTAGGCCTATTGGCCCCCATGTAGTTGGAGGACCATATGTATAAGAGACCTAGGCCTATTGGTCCCCATGTAGTTTGAGGTCTATGTTTATAAGAGGCCTAGGCCTATTGGCCAAAGCTCATTCCCGCCTAAGATACGACCTGACAAGCAAGACCATCTTTTTCCCAGGGAGTTCTCAGCCCACCAGCAAGAAAGCCAGTATCCTTTCTCGTGCAGCAACGTCCTCTTCGCCGGCACCGCACTCACAACCACCAGCAACACAACATCTGTTACCAGCGTCTCAATCGCAACTATCAGGACCGCAGCAGCAGCAGCAGCAACCACATCACCCACAAGCTCCGGCATCCGCTGGCTCCACCATCACCACCCCCACCACCACCACCACAGACGTGCTTGTATACATAAGAGGACAGCAGAGGGACCAGCCCCTGGCAGCACAGCTGACCCTTACGCAGCAGATTGTTGACCCTAGTGTTCTCAAAGTATGTGGTAATAGTGTCACTGCATAATGTGTTGCACTAATGTTGTGCTCTACAAATGTTGGTAAACAGTATGATGTACAGCATTAGTCAACACTGCTGTACCAGTGTTTGTATACACTGCTGTATCAGTGTTTGTATACACTGCTGTACCAATGTTTGTATACTGCATGTTGTACCAATGTTTGTTTACAGTGTGTTGTACCAATGTTGTAAACTGTAAGTTGTAAAGCATTTGTTAACACTGATGAGGTCCATGTGGTTCTAATATTAAAATTTGTAACCATTAATATCTGTAACAGTGTGGATAAACAGTGTGTTGTTTCAGTGTGTATAAATGATGTGCTGTACCAGTGTGCATAAATCGTGTGTTGTTACAGTGTGTATAAATGATGTGCTGTACCAATGTGGATAAACCGTGTGTTGTTTCAGTGTGTATAAATGATGTCCTGTACCAGTGTGGATAAACCATGTGTTGTTTCAGTGTATATAAATGATGTGCTGTACCAGTGTGGATAAACCGCATGTTGTTTCAGTGTGTATAACTGATGTGCTGTACCAGTGTGGATAAACCATGTGTTGTTTCAGTGTGTAAAAAGGATGTGCTGTACCAGTGTGGATAAACAGTGTGTTTTATCAAGTGTATATAAACAGTGGGTTACATCGGTGTTTTTACACATGGTCCTGGTGTTAGTACAGGTAGGCCTACTTATATTTCTACCCATTTTGCAGAAGAGCAAGACCTGTCCATATTTTGGCTGATATGTACCTATGTAAATATTAGGTATAACTTATGACTCACGCACAATGGAGCTATTATCTATTGTGGGATAGCAATAACCTCAGGGTGGTGTTTACTTTATCAGCTGTATGACATTGTTAGATGATTTATACATTGCCAAACAGGTTCCTGTAATTTAATATGTTTTAGAGATGGTGAAGTTAAGTGAAGTAAAATTAAAATGAATAATAAAGATAGGAAGTACCATTTATGTTGTACATTGCCATTGATGATGAGGACAGGGTTAAGATTTGTTTGATGAAATGTATTGCTTATTGTTCTCTATATAGTGGAGTGTCTGTGTGTTTGTGGGGCTTTCTACCTCGCGAAGTGTGTGTCTCTTTGTGGGGGTCAACAACAGCTTCCTGTAGCAAGTTGCAGCCAACTATCGCAGACCAGCAATTTAGTGAAACAGAGTTTAGATACAATTTACCAAGGGAGTCGAGCTGGTGGCTTTGTTAGATGATCAAAGGGTGGGGTAGGGGGGGAGGGGGGTGACTGTGCATGTCACCCATATAAATAAAGAGTTTATAAATATAAAGAAGTTGAATTACTGCAATTTTAAGACATTCATCTTGTAAATAATTTTAGTACCATCCAAAGCACCCCCCCCCCTCCCGTGTCAAGTGATACCAAGTATCATTTGGTACAATTATATCCTCAGGTGTCAAGTGATACCAAGTATCATTTGGTACAATTATATCCTCAGGTGTCAAGTGATACCAAGTATCATTTGGTACAATTATATCCTCAGGTGTCAAGTGATAAAAAATACCCGTCAGAGGCAACTCCAACCACATCACAAGGGCAGCTGGTCATCTTGTCATCTACAGATCAGCAGCAGACAGCTGAATTCCAGCAAGATGAGCAGCGGACCCAGTCATCTTCAGCACCGCCCGATTTGGTATCAGAGCCCAAAAGAGAGTCCAGGGGTGGTCAGATACGTGACCGAAGGCCAACTCGCTCCCTGGAAGCTTTGTTCAAGGTGATTGGAATAGTTGTTATCTGTGGCCTACCCAGAGAGTCGGGAAGGGGTGACACCCCCCCCCCCCTCCGGGGCATCACTTTTGGGATTTATATATTAGATGATGTAATTGACTTCTGTCAGTGTGTCAGGGGGCACACATTTGGGACTATGCCCCCACGTGTCATTTTAGTCAAGATAACCCACTGGTTGTTATTGGTGTTGGTGTACAAATTATTTTAGTGCTCCAGGATAACTGCACATGGGAAACACATTTTGTAGAGAGGGTCCATTATAGTTTGAAGTTTTTATAAAAAAAAAACAACAACTTTGAATTAATAATACATGTTATTAGGTTTCTATAAATATACACATTGAAATAATAATAATATTAGGTAAATGCACATGGATTTCATAAGATGAGGTAAATAGTAATTGAATTAATAATGTTAAGGTTTCCATAGAAATAAACATTGAATGAATATATTAGGTTCATATAATGGTGCACTCAGAAACAAATCAAATTAGCTTAAGAAGTACATGCAATGTGAATGATTTATTTTGGCTGTATTTTATTGAAGTCTGCATATATATCAACTAGGGTTTAAGGTTCAAGGTCATACGTCTAAACTAGGTCATCAATCTTATATTTTCCCATTGTAGTTCTTTAAAAAAATTCATTCAAATTTAATTTGTAGAAATAATTCTGTATGTCACAAGATCAATAACATTTACATTAAAAAAATCTTCAATACAATTTAAGGCTTGTAATTTTCTGAAAGTTATTAAGTCTTTTCACACGTTTGAATATTTTAATAAATCTTTCTGATGGATGTCTGTACCTGTGTGGTTAGATTATTTTTTTGCTACCCATATTTCATTATATACATCTATTTGTCTATATACATGTCTCTCTATATATAAATATACCCATTTGTTAAAAAACTGTCTAAACCTTTAGTAAAAAATTTTTTATGGTACCCATCTATAGGTTACAGACTCAGAGTTACAAAATATGAGAGAAGACCCACCAACATCAACCCCCAGTCCAGCACCTGTTAATGTGACAACCGAGCAAACACAAAGCTACATCGTCCTCAATGACCTGCATCTCATGGATTCAGGGGAAGCAACACAGATCATCATTGCACCCTCGGAAATCACTGGCGATGCCATGTCAGATGGAGGATACTACACCATCTCCACCATCCCCAGCAGCTCGTCCCATGAACAATCTGCCATTACCTTCTCAAGTTCTAATGAAGGCTCCAGAGAAGGTGGCATCAAACTGGTTGTACACAGCGACAAGGGAGATTACCATGAACTCACCAATGTGACCAATCAGACACACTCATATTCTCTTATCTCTGACCAGGCCGAGAAAGGTGTTGGGGCCAAAACGCCAACGTCCACCCCAGGCAGGAAGAGAATCCACCCACAAAAGCCGGGAAAGTACAAGTGTAAATACTGTGACAGAACGTGTGCAAAGCCGAGTGTTCTCGAGAAACATTTAAGAGCGCATACGAATGAACGGCCTTTCCCATGTGTGGTGTGCGGTGTGTCTTTCAAAACAAAGAGCAACTTGTCCAAACATTGTAAATCGAATGCGCACATGTCCAGGACGGGGATTTCCTGGGCAGGCTCTAAAGATAATAGCAACACCGAGGTCAAGGATGAGGAAGGGAAACAGGAAGAGGAGGATAATGATTCAGAATGCACGGACACCGATGTCGAGGGTGCCGGATATGTGGATAATGATGATGAGAGTGGCGATGAGAACCCAAAAGTAATTGTTGAAAGCACGGACGGTCAGCTCCAGATAAAGCCCGAGCCACCTGTGCGCCAAGGGAGCGTACTTGAAGGGATCAGACAGAAGATTGATAAGAACAAACGGCAGCAACAGGAGCAGGAGAAGGAGGGCAAGCTGGAGATCAGTAAATGGTTCACCCGCATATTTGACGCCTTCGACAAGCCCTCGGAGTCTGAGCTGGCCAAGTACGAGGAGGCCAGGTCTGTGGTGCAGCAGAATATTGTGAGCATGGATGACATGAGTAATGCCGAGGCCATCCTCGCAGAGCTCCAGAGGCTGAAGAACGACCTCGGCCTCAAGTACCCCGGCTCGCTGCCTGTTCTCATGACACACAACTTTCTGCCGGATAACAAGATGCTGGTAAAAATTCTGAGGCCGAAAGAGGAGTATCTTGGTGAGTCATCAAGGTCAGGGTCGCAACCGCCTGTCAAAGAGCAGCAGACAAAAAACAGTGATGTCAGCTGCAGTGGCTGTGTTATGAGCATATCTCCAAAGATTGGTGTGCCATCCATTTTAGGCAGGCCACCTTCTAGCAATTCGATTCTGCAGTCCAAACTGACCTACAAGGGCCCTGTGGCGTCTGATGTTGGTCGTGATGAAGCAAGAGGTCGACAGCAGCCCGTGTCCCAGTCCAGCGATGTCCCAGCAGACCGTCTTTCATTCGATTCGTCCACTCAGCGTCCAAGACTTTCATCTCAACGTGGTGACAACTCTGTGGGCAGCCTAAGGTCCCTCTACAGCCAGTCCAGCAGAAACAGCAGCCTGAGCTCGGTGTCTGGAGAGGAGACCCCATCTCTTAGACCGAGGCAGTTCTCTAATGAAGGGGGAGAGGCTGTGAAAACAACTGTCCCTTCACGGCACCCAGCATTAGGGGATTCTAACACAGCTGCCTTCTCCACCATTGGCTCACTAAGTGACAAGCCTGTCTTAGTTTACCAGCACGCCTTGGATTCAGAGAGTGATAAAATGTTGAAATTCCAAGGCAGGTCCCTGTCCTCTTCGGTCACGCAGGACATGTTGAAAGACAGAATTGAGAACATCATATCGTCCAATGCTGAGATCATTGACAAACATTCAGTGTCCGAACCACCCAGGCCCAGGAACAAATATTATAGACAGACAAGTGATTCTAGTTTTCAGACAATGAAAATCTCAGACCTCAGACCTTCCAATGAGGCCATCATGGACAGGCTGACTGTGGAGCCTAATGCAGACAAACAGTGGAAGAAAAAACTGGCGGCGTCATTATCTGTTGGTGAAACTGACGGGACAAAATTAAGGCCAGATTTTGTCAAACGTTCGATGTCCACGTCAGCCTTGAGAAAAGCAGAGTCATCAGAAGGGGAACTGAGACTCCTTCATCCTCAGACCTTGATGGTGAGCACTAACAGTTTTGCACCCACCGTCTCAGCCCCACAGTACGTCAGTGTGGGAGTTGTGCAGCAAGAGTCAGCAACGCTGCATCAGAAGCTGCGGGGTTCAGAATCGCCACTAGTGAACAAGGGCTCCCAGGAACAGCTGAATGACAGAGTTGGATCTGCTCCTGGTCAGATTGTTGGGAAAAGTCTTCTTATAGACGGACAGGTGACAACAGTTACACACATTTCAATGCTGAATTCGGGACCTACTGATAGTGTAAATATGAACAACGCGTCACCATTTTCCGCAGCACATGTGGATGGTTTAAAAAAAGCACGACTGGTCTGTATCCCTTTCCCCCAACTGTCCAAGCAATCAAATGTCTGTGATTTTAAGGAAGGGGATGTAGGAACCAGGAAACCATCCTCCCCCCATGGAAGTGTTCATAAGAATCAGGATGCAAAGTCTGGTGCCCCTCTGACATCTGAAGCATCTAAATCTTTCTCTGTCTCATCCCCCAGTTTAATCTCTGGTTCCCCCTCAGGGGGGAGAGTGACAATCCAAGAAAGTCAAAGCAATGCCAAGTTAACACCAGGAACACCCCTGGTCCACCCTGCGGTGCCGCCATCACTCCCTACAAAAATTGTTCAAGGTCCGGGCCCTCATGAGATACAGATTCAGATCCAGCTTTCCAAAAATGCCAACCATCAGCCGGTGGCTCACATTCAGCAGAGTGGTGCAGGGGGCACATCGGCAACTACAACGGGGCTGCCTAAAAGTTCCAGTGAGTCATCCAGTATCATAAGCTCAATGCTGCAGGCACCACGTCAGCTCAGCCCCATGATTGGTCAGCCTGGGGTTCAGTTCCCAGCACTTTCAAAGGCCGGGTCGCCTCTGCTAACATCTAGGTCATTTTCAGGTTTCACCACCGGGACCAGAATACCTGTTTCTTCCCTGGTGCAGACGGGATCTTTGGATCAAGACTCACTGGCCGCCGGGAAAATTAAGATAGGGTCAACGACGTACACCTTGCATGATCAGAAGAAACCAATGAGCCGACAGGGCCCGGTCACCTTGTCTGTGCCACAGCAGACAAGACAGCCTGCATCCTTTATGACTGAGCTTCAGCAGAGACTGGCTGTGCCTCGCTGCGATTCTCCAACAGCTGTCGACTGGAAGAAAAGAGACCTTGCTGGTCTAGTAGGTGGTGTTGACAGTGATAAACTGGCAGAACATTTTAAAAGCCAAGGTTTGTCTGATGGCCTGGCTGCTGCAGCGGGTGCGTACCTCATGAACGGTCCATTCACGTGTGAGGACTGTGGTGAGACATTCAACCAAATGGGACTTCTGAACCAACACAAGGTTCAGCAGTGTCCCAAGAGCAAATGTCTTCGCAGGAGTTTGTCTGCCATGGAGACAACAGCAGGTCAAAATCCTGCCAAACTTTCTAGCCAATCTCCGAGCCAGTCACAGCCTTTGAAAAAATCCAACCCAGCCCTCTTCAAGTCCCTCTCCACTACAGACCTCCACACTGAGCACCAGTCCAATGTCAGCGACTTGCCCAAACTCAGAGAACAACTTGTGTTGGTGTCAACGGCATCATCCCCATCACCAATCATCACATCAATTGCTTCATTGTCTCCAAACCCAGAGTCGACGGACATCTCCTCAAACATCAACCAACAGATTAGCCAGCGTCAGAGCTTGATCATAGAAAACAACAACCCATCACTCCGCAGAAAGAAGGGACGGCCAAAAGGCTCTAAAAACAGACCCAAAGATTTGAATTTGGTGTTGGCAAAAGCTAGGGGAGCACAGTGCCAGACGTTGCTGCCGGGAGTGAGGCAGGGCAGCATCGGCCAAACAGCGCTGGATGGGTCCTATCAGAAAGATTCCCCTCTGCCAGGTCTGTCGGGCACCGGTCAAGTCTTATTTCTTCAGAGTGGACAGTTTCCAAAAATCCTCCTGCCCAGGTCAGCCCCGGCCACGCAGGCCAGTACTGCATCAAACGACATGGCCCCAGCTTCAACTATGGCTTCTGGTGGTCAGGTGATGAGCACTGCATCTACAACTATGAACACCATCAGCATCGGAGGTACAGGCATGATAGGTCAGCCCATGGTGTTACCTGGTAGCAAGATGATCAGGCAGAACTCTAACATGGGACAAATGGCCTCCTCCACTAAAGCCAATATCATAACAGGAAGCGGCAAACCCAACATTGGCCAGGGTGTGCCCATCCTTGGCTTAAGCCCAGGGGTGTCCATTTCTGGCCTCGCCCTAAACTGCACCAGCTCTGTGTCGGTTCTTACACCGGGCACCCCCATCACAGCCCTAACTCCCGGTACCCCGCTGGGGGCCCTAACCCCAGGGACATCAAAATCTGGAAGTTTCATGATATTCCCTGTCTCAACCCTCACACCTGCCACGCCTGGGACACCCATGACCCCTGTGACCCCAACAAACCCCATCAATTGTAAGACCGCTCGAGCCCAGAGTTTAGAGTCGTCGGCTTACACCACCGGCCCGAGTAAGCTGGCATCAGGCACAGGCCTCACCTTAAACATCTCGTCGGCACAGTCAGCTGGCAGCAGCCAGTTCTCTCAGATGTCACCCCGTGTTATCCCGTACATTCCTGCCGTCACATTCCACAACGTAGACCCCACCCCCAAACTCACTGGGAATAATCTGCCTATATCTAGCCCCTTGCCCGACCCAAGAAACCAGCAGTTCAAAATTTCCCAGAACCCTTCAATGACATTAAGCCTAGCGGGTCCCAACACCCCGGGTACCCCCTTGACTCCTGCCACCCCCGACACCCCGACAGATTTGAGTGGCACCAGAAGAAAACTCAAGGACAAGCTGTTGCTGAGACAATCCCTAAGCGTTGAAAGGGGCCACGATAAAGCATCATCCATGGATTCACCTCATCCAGGCTTCATGCTGAAACCCTTTACAGAGTCCCCTACCGTGTTGCCCTCCCCGCCACCACTGCTGTTTTTCCCATCAGCCACCAAGCCCAGCACACCGGCCACCACCTCTGTCCTTCTGGCATCCCTTACCAAGCCCATAATGTCATCACTGAAACTTGGCAGCCAACCCAATGCTCTAATCACCACAGCCGTCATGGGGAAACCAAAGGAGACTGAGAAACTCCCTGACACATTCTACAGATCAGAGTCAGAAACCCACGCCAGTTCAGAAACTGCCAAAGTCCACTCTCCTGTCATGAGGGCATTTTCAGAGCCTGCCGCGGCTAAGAGGTTGAAAAAACCCAAGCAAATGAAGCCATCGCCGTTGAGCATAGAAGAGAAACCACCAAACGGGGGTGTTATTTCCAAGATGTTGTCCAGTTCAAGGTTGGGGTCACACTCAGGTCAAGATGACATAACCAGCAAGAAATCATGGTGTCTTCAAACTAAAGTGGAGAGTGGCTCAGACTCTTTTGACTCAGGCCTCAGCTTAAGGAGCATGTCTCAAGAAACACCGTTCTTCTTCCCGAAATCAGGCTCCATCGCCAGTTTGGACAGCAATGAGCTGATGATCGATTTATCGGGAGACAACTTCAACAATGTGACCATTCCCATTAACTACTCTATCCCGTTTGTTAATGTCAGCAGGTTGCAGAGTGGGCCGCTCCTGACAGAGTGGAACCATTCCAGCAAGCTGACTGGCTCTCAAGTCAACCTCTCACCCCTGACCTTGGTCGGGTCAAAGATCATACTGCCAGCTGTCGGGGGCACGGCCCTGATTGCACGGGAGGCCAAGAACTGGCAGCTGAAGCGCTCCATATCTCTTCACAGGCACTTTCAGATTTTGTCCCGGCTGTGGCAGTCATCATCCCCTGTCACACTCGACTCCATGACAGCAATGGCTCTTGCCCAGGGTAATCCATCGCCCGCTCTACTGGGCAGGATGCTGCTGTCCTACTCGTCATCAGGATCTTCGTTCTCAGAAACTCCCAGCACAGGCACCCCAGGAAGTGCAGACCCAGCCAAATTAAAAGCTCCACCTTTGTATCCTGTGGCTCACGAGTCCATCGACCTAACCAAAGACGACCCTCAACGGCAACTGCAAACATCATCTTCAGTCGGTGAAGCCACAGATCACCAGAATTCAGAAATTAAAAGCCCAGCTCCACTTGCCACACCGGCACATCCAGACAAATCACTTCACACCACAACCACCTCTCAGCTGAAAGCTAGGCTCATGGCCTCCATATCGTCCCCGGTCAAAAACAGTTTAGATTCAGCATCATTGGAGGATCACCAGCACTTATATTCCAGACAGGTTTCGACCCCCATCAAATCTTCGGGGCTCAGCTTCCCTTCGGCCTCATCGCTGTTGTCATCGGTGGAGCAGCACCTGTCCAACGTCACGCCCACCGGGACCTTGAACACACCCATGTACGGACACTCCTGCCCCACCCTCTACACCACAACACACGTGACCTTCTGTTGCATCCAGCGCCCCCAGCCCATGTATGTCGCCGTCAAGGGAAGTAAGAAGATCTCCATGTATTCCAACTGGCGCCTCGCCACCCACAACCCAAACCCAGTTGGATTAACATCACGTATGTTGCTGTCGCTCTACAAATCAAGGTAAATCTACCAATAACAATTTTCTATATAGATACTTGACTTGTTTCCCCTTGCACATGAAACAAAGAGTTGGATTTTATAAATAAAATAAAATTTAAAATGTTTGTTTTGGATATTAAATAAAACTGTCTTTTTTCTATGACATTTAAAGAAATGCATCCAATCCAGTATTTGCTCAATGCTCCATGACACCGAGCAATGGTGGCAATCAGACTCACAGTTCCTACTGGACCTACCAGAGAAAGAAGATGGGCATCGTCAAGAAAGAGTTACTGGCTCCTGTGAAGGTATGGTCTTTATTTTGATACATAGATTAGGAAGAAAATTTGTTTCGAAGAATAGCTTTTTTAATTTTTTAACATGAACCACAGAAACAACTTTTTCCATACAAAAATATAAAATGTCCAAAACTTGTTTCACCACTGTTTGTAACTTGTCCAAAACTTGTATTCACAATGTAATAAATGGCCAAAGCTTGTTCACCACTATTTGTAACATGTCAAAATTTATTCATTTCTTTTTGTAACATGTCCAAAACTTGTATTTCACAATGTGTAACATGTCCAAAACTTGTATTCACAATGTGTAACATGTCCAAAGCTTGTTCACCACTATTTGTAACATGTCCAAAACTTGTTCCCCGCAATATGTAACATGTCCAAATGAACTTCATGGGTTTTTCCCCAAACATTTTAACACATCCAAATTTTCTTCTCAGAGTGAAGACATTAAAACCAGTGTCAAGCTCGAGCTGGGCTCATCAAAAGAGGGCAAGCGTCAGAAGCTGAGGCTCTCCAAAGGCGGCTTCAAGAGCAATGAAAAGTACGAGTACATCCGCGGGCGGGGCTGGGGCAAGTACATCTGTGAGCTGTGTGGCATCCGCTGCAAGAAGCCCAGCATGCTGAAGAAGCACCTGCGCACCCACACCGACCTCCGACCTTATCACTGCCGGCACTGTCACTTTTCATTCAAAACCAAGGGGAACCTGACAAAGCACATGAAGTCCAAGGTGAGTAGCTCATCAGGACCAATTAAAACAAACACAGAGCTTCTGTTTGTTGATTTGTTTGTTTGCTGTTGGTGTTGTCAGTGCCAGGTTATCTTGTACAGGTCAGGCTGCAATGTCATCTACCATTTTCTAGTTTCAAATGTAAACAAAATAAAATATTTTTAAAATAAACTTACATGTTAAAAAAAAAATCTATTGTTATACATCTGTATTATACAGGGCAATAGTTCTTTGTTACATATCTGGCAATAGTCCCCTGTTACAGACCAGACCTTATACAGAGCAATAGTTTGGTGTTACAGATCTGGCCATAGTTCCCTGTTACTGATCTGGCCATAGTTCCTTGTTACAGATCTGGCAATAGTTCCCAGCTACAGATCTGGCAATAGTTCCCAGTTATAAATCTGGACATAGTTCCCTGTTATAAATCTGGCAATAGTTCCCAGTTATAAATCTGGCAATAGTTCCCTTTTAAGGATCCGGCAATTGTTCTCTGTTAAGGAAATTTAGTCAATTTAAAACATAGTGGAGAGGTGAACCTGAAAAAGACAAATCGAAACAGTGAAT
This sequence comes from Lymnaea stagnalis, assembly GCA_964033795.1. NCBI lineage: Eukaryota > Metazoa > Mollusca > Gastropoda > Lymnaeidae > Lymnaea > Lymnaea stagnalis. The sequence goes on along the minus strand of CAXITT010000381.1, from coordinate 668,174 downwards.
GTTATTGATCAATCAAAGCTGTTGAAGAGATAACATTTTAAAAAGGGAGATAATAAGATGGTAGAAACATTATTAAATGCACTATTAATGTGATCATGCATTAAAAAAAAGAAGTTGCTTAATTGATGACACACATTTGATATAATTTTTAAAAAGCTTTCTTTTATATCAATAATAACTAGAGTTGTATTTTAAAGCTTTGATCCTAAAATCGATTTTTGTTTTCTTGGTTGTTATCAAACCTTTAATCTGACTACAATGCTGCCTCAAAAACATCATACATTGCTGCAGACTTGTTTACCTCCATCCTTTCGCTGTATTAACTAAGTCTTTAAGCCTAAGACTATGGCACTACGATGAGCTTAAAAAAAATTACAGTTTCAGGAATTTTTTCTTTTGTTAGGTTTAATTTTAATTTAAAAAATAAATAATGGGGGTGTTTTCAGTAAAAAGTTACAGCATTTTTTGTAGTAACACCGTAAACAATGGAATAAGAATAACTGATTGACCTTTGCGGTCTTGATCTCAATGAACCAACCATAATATTATCTTTTAGAGAATTGCGTTGTTCATACTAAACTGCCCATGTGCTTGCCTAAGACCCTTTTTGAGCCTAAAGAAACAAATTGCAGGGATATATCCTGTATATTTATTTGTATTAACTTACATAATCAGTTGAATGGACATACTTACACAGCTTGTATTTTGATTAGAAAACAAGCGCGCGCTCCCCCCCCCCGGTGCTTGAATGAAACTATGTTTTTGAGAGCTCAAAACTACACTAGGGGTAAACAGGTCTGTTGTTGGGTGATGAATTGCTCACTTCGATAACTGAACGTCTTGGTACCTGGCCAAGTACTACATGATACAGCCGTTAGCATTGTTTCAGCCAAATAAATATACTTTACTATGAATCATCCCCAGTCTCATCAGAAGAAATGCTTTGAGCTGGGCATCATCCCAGTGCCCACATCTGTTGATGACTCACAGATTGACTCGGAGGCCTTGGAGGCACAATGTCGTATCTCCAGAGAGGCCCGCATCCATGACTCTGGCGATGGCCAGAACCCATCAGGGGACGAGGATGATGATGATGATATGGAAGGGGATGATGATGACGATGATGACGAGGATGACGAGGATGAGGGAATGTCCCGTGAAGATGCAGAGGACCAGTCATTTGACCAGGAGAGGTCGGGATCAAGCTCGCCACGTGTGTTGAAGAGGTCAGTATATGGATGTTATAAAGCATGCAAATTTGTATCATTTTTGGTTTGGTTAAAGAGTTACACAGATAGTACCAAATACATGCTCTGTATAGTGAGTTGCGAATGGCACAGAGCAAGTACCAAATTTTCTATGTTCTGTATAGTGAGTAATGGTACAGAATTAGTACAAAAATTCTTTCTATGGTTGTAGTTTCTCTGTTAAAATTGAAAAAAATTGAAATATGTAGATATTTATCTTACTAAAGGGATTGCTTAAATGAGCATGTTTTTATTTTTATTGAACCAGGCAATCTTCAGTAGATGAAGCATCTCCTGTATTTTCATTTGGTCAAAGGTCAAGGCCAACTTGGAGCCAATCAAAATCACGGTAATTTATTAAAAAAAAATTTAAAATTGTATGATGATGTGATTATATGGCAATGGAACAGCTTTACATACATTTAACCTCTGTTGAGAAAAGACACATTTTAAAAAATAAATCCATGCATTGGTTGAAGATTCACTGGTTACAAACAAACAAAAAAAAAAAAAACCTTATAATTTAATGACATTTTTTTATGATATATAGATTCTTTAGAAAATATCTATTTTCAAAATCTTGATGACAAGACTTTGCAATTTAATCAGTCTGTCAGACACATCTCATATTAATATCATTTTTGGGGTTGCAATTTCTTCATTTTTTTTGTATCAATTTCCAGTGCCAAGATTTTGTTAACACAAATTTTTTACCCCTTCCAGAAACAGAGAGTTCTCTGAGTCTTCCAATATCTCTTACTCCTCACAGTCCTCAATGGAGAATCGTGGTAAGTCTTTGTCGATTAGATGGATAATGACATGAAGTAATCAGACATTTAGAAAATAATAATTATAGTAATAATAATAATAATAAAAGTTGTTGTCTACTGCAGTAAGAAAATGAGTTTTCAGTACAGTAGTTGAAAATCTAGAATCTATGATTTGCCCTAATTGAGAATCTAGCATCCATTGTTTCCTCTGTAGTTAAGAAAATCTAGCATCCATGGTTGGCCCTGTAGTTAAGGAAATCTAGCATCCAAGGTTGGCCCTGTAGTTAAGAAAATCTAGCATCCATGGTTGGCCCTGTAGTTAAGAAAATCTGGCATCCATGGTTGGCCCTATAGTAAAGAAAATCTAGCATCCATGGTTGGCCCTGTGTTCCACTAGATTTCCTCTCCTGGGAATTTGGCATCTCGTATTTTAGTAAATTTTTTGACACTTATCTGTATGTTCTTGTGTGCTGTGATAGACACCAATCTGTGTGTTTTTGTGTGATGTGATAGACACCAATCTGTGTGTTCTTGTGTGCTGTGATAGGCACCAATCTGTGTGTTCCTCTTCACACCTATTAGGCTGTATTTCATCACTTTTAGTTTTCTCATGAGTTTAGATAGCATGCCGTAAGTGACAGTAGTATTAATGTTGCCAATCATTTTATGAGATTCTCTCTCTCTAACTTGCTCCCATCACAGCAATGAGTCCACACAACATTGACACCGAGATAGCCAGGAGCCTGCTGGATCTGTCACAGCCAAGGCGATCTGAGTCCAAGGAGATTGTCGATGAGGAAGCCAGACGCCATGGTTTGTGTATTTTAAATAAAGTTAAATGTTGATTTATTATATTTGTGGGGGAAAAAGTTAAAAAAGCGCGCACGTGTGTGTGTGTGTGGGGGGGGGGGTTGATTGGAAGTCAGTGTGTGTTAAAAATGTAAGTTATACTGAACCAATAGGTCTTTTAGTGCCATTATTATGTTTTGGGATGGTGCGTCTGAATGACTACTTCATGTGTTGTATTAGTCAAGTGTGTTGTGTTTGGACTTATGCCCCTACTCCTCAATCTGCCAATCTTGTCTGTAATCTACTTTCTGTGCTGCCCATGCCTTTTAACAATAAAAGCTATTCATTTTATGTGGTCAGAAAATTGAAAAAGTCCTATTTAAGACTTCAGCAATTTAAACATTATTCTTTTGATCAATTACTTTTATTTTCACTTTGGTTGGATGGTAAGAAAATTTCAATTGTTTGGACATTGATGGTGTAATATATATATAAATATAAATAAATATATATATATATTTATTTAATTATACAAAGACTGTGTCCGCAAAAAAAAAAAAGGAATATATTTGACATGAAGAAATAAGAGTAATGTTTGTGTGTTTTTATTTCTTGTCCGTAGCCTTGAGCCACCTGCAGAGTTTGATCACCCAGCTGATGGCTCAGAAGAAACCCCTGTCAGGTCTCAACATTACTGGGGACAGCACGTCCACTGCACCAGAGTCCGGTCGCATGGTGATGACTCCATCACTGGGGTCTGCTGGTGACGGAAGGGTGAGCATGTTGATATGGAACACTCGGTGCTTTGAATTATTGCTTGGCGAGTGTAATGAATGTTGATTGGTATCGGTGAGCACCGACTATTAATTTACCCTGATTATAGGTATGCCCTGATTATTGATGTGCACTGATTATTGGTGTGCCCAGATTATTGGCATGCACTGATTATTGATGTGCCCTGAATATTGGTATGCCCTGATTATTGGTGCACCCGGATTATTAGTGTGCCCTGATTATCGGTGTGCACTGAATGGTTGAATTACATAAGTTTCAATGATTAAAAACTGCTGGCTATGATATAAAGGTTGAATGATGAACTCTTATGATTTCACAGACAGGTTCTACAAATTAATTTATCATTGGTTTTCATTGTCTTATGTTAAGAGCAAATATTGATTAATTTTGCATAGAATTTTAACTTGTTTTTTAAATCTATTTTCCCAGTCGCCGAAAACGCCATCCACATCAGATGCTCAGTCCCAAAGTCAACAATGGTTCTCACAAGATGAGGGCTTGTTGTCTCGGTATGGTAGGAAGAATGATTCTCAGCACTCCCCGCAGAGGAGCATCAGGAGCATGAGTGATGATGTATCAGGGCCAAGTGGGAAGTCCCAAACCATGAAAGAGCTGTATGTATCCACAGAAGACAAGGGACCGAAGGGAACTTCCTCAGACAAGTCTGTCTTTTATTCTAGAGTAAAGGACCCCTCTGGGAGAATTTCACCCGTCTCTACAGCAGCCAATTCACCATCCCAGTCAACCTCATCACCGTCAGTGCCAGCCAGACCAAACCAGCTTTCCTTGCTCAAGTCACCAATGTCGCCGTCCAAACTCCATCATTCCAACCTGCCGAGCCCGTCTCTCATGTCATTCCTGCCAGCTTACATGTCATCACACTACGCCCAGAGGGCCAGAGTGTCCAAGACAGCTGACCAGGGTCCAATCATTGGTCAGTTTGTCCGCAAGGACAGTCATTCTGTCAACACCCCCAATGTGGCCTTGACCCCAAATTTAGTCCTTGCCGGCCAGTCTCAACCGTTCCATTTCAATATCCCTTTCCCAGGTGCTGGCCTGGGGAGTGTTTCCGATTATGATGGCCACAGCATAATGTCTCCTGTAGTGAATGCTGGGAGAGACTTCATGCACAATATACCCATAGTGACCATCACAGACACCTCTTGTGAAAGCCCCACAATTGAATCAACCGTTGACCAGTGTTCCAATAGAGGGGAGGTAAAAGAGAACCTTACAGAGCTGACTGGGATGGCAAGCAGCTCGGCAGTGGTGCAGGAAACGACATCGACATTCACACCCTCCATGAACCAAATTCTGGTGGGCAGCTCTAGTGACCTCAATAAAACCACCTCAACCATGTCGTCGTCTGCCCTGACATCAGTGTCTTCGCTATCCTCTGTCAAGGTGTCCACCGCGGTCAAGTCCTCCACCAAGCACACGCTGGAATCCCAGGGCCGGTCAAACTCAGAGAGTGCCACGATGTCGCCCAAACGAAGGGACAGCGCAATAGAGTCATTGATACGTGAGAGTGCAATGCCCATACTGCTGGTCACTGGCACAAAGTATTCAAACAAAAACTCCTGTGAAGCCTCGGACCCTGCACATGCATCCAGCCCATCCCCCAACAGTCAGAGCGACAGTTGTATCGATGGCGTTGGATACCCGGTCGCCAAACGTTCTAGTCGGCTCAGTTCCGGGAAATCCAGATTCCTGCGCCGGCAGAGGTCGCTCGCAGATGACACTGCTTTCCCTTCAGCGGATCAGGACTCGGTGTTTGACAACTCTAAAGTATCGACCGAGCTCTCTCTCCAGAAAGCAGCTGATCACAGTGGTGATAACATCGACCCAGGAGGGAGAAGAAACCTGGAACTGGTGAAAAGAAAATCTTTCCAGGAGTTGTCAACCATTGAGCAGCATGTGAGCAAAGATGGTGATGCAGGAGTTGTAGTATCAGGGAACAGAGATTTTGATGGAAGACTTGGGGGTGGCAAAGATGAGGCATTGGAATCAGTTCTGGATAAAACCAAGGATAACCTCAAACCCAAGTTGAACTCATGCGTGTTTTGCTCAGAGAACTTCGATTCTGTGGAAGCTTACAACGGCCACCTGAAATCTCGAAAACACATTGGAGTCTTGGAGTCGCTGGGTATGCTCCCCGCTGGTACTTATGAAAAACTACAGCAGAGCGAGCTGCATGACAGCCGAGCTGAAGAAGAGGAAGAACAGAAGGTGGAGCTTAAAATGGATCTTGATGATGGCAATAATGGATTTGACGGATCTGGCAGCGGAGGGGGCATTGTGACTATGGAAGCTGTTGTCAATGTTGGGGACGACCCCAGTGGATCCAGATTGGAAGGTCAAAGCTTGGAACCTGAGCAAGTTGTCTGTGACATCAGAAAAGGTGAAGAGAGGGTAGGCCGTGACATGCCGAGGGAGAACTTTGTGGATAAAGGAGACATCACCCAGGGGCATCTGGTTACTGTTCCTAGAAATGAATTTGGAACATTGAGGAGGGCTGTCAGTCTTCAGGAAGACACAATGGGTTTTACAGGTGAATATTCCCAGAGAAAAAACTCTTTAATTTGGTTGGACTTTATGCAAATATTCTTTAATATGAGAGGATTGCTAATTGTATGGTAGATTATAAAAAGGAATTTTCATTGAAACTTGAAAGCTTAACTATATAAGTAAGTTAAAATGATGGCTTCACGAGTTAGAGCAGCGGTTCTCAACCTGTGGATCGCGACCCCTTGAACGACCCTTTCACAGGGGTCGCCTGAGACCATCGGAAAAAGTTATGAAGTATCAACGAAAATAATTTTGGGGCTGGGGGTCTCACAACATGAAAAACTGTATTAAAGGGTCGTGGCATTAGGAAGGTTGAGAACCATTGAGTTAGAGGTAAATAAAAGCTACTTTTGATGCTGTTTTTATTTGACATAATAAGACTGCTGGTTGGACCATGAGAAGTTGAGGTTTTGTGTTTACAATCTATAACTTGCTTGTATATTGCTTGCAGTGTGTACTTGTATGGTGATTGCACACAAAAATGTGTGAGAATAGTTTGTATGTTGATTACATTGTGATAATAGTTTATGTGTTGATTATAATGAGATTAGCTCATATGCTGATAATTCTGTGAGAATAATGTATATATTGATTACAACACCTACAGATGATCAGCTGGTTTAATTCTAAGAGCATCAGTTTAACAATGTCTTTCTTTTCATTTGCCAGGAAATTCTTCCACACCTGGCCAGGCCAAGCTGCACAGACCTGCATACAAGCGTAAAATCTCACAGCAGTCCCCTGTGACAGAGAGCGCAACGGTGCTGACCAAACCCCACCTCAATGAAAGCCTCAGGCTGTCTCTGGTCAAGCGGGCCAGGCACGGCCTTACCACGGTCAAGGAAGCGGAGACAGGGTTCAAGGATCAGTTGATCATTGATGAGGAAAGCCCAGGTGGGAAGACACTTGTAACATCCGCACCGCCCACCTCGATATCTCAGTCTCTGTCGACCATGGTCAGTTTATTGACATCTGCACCGCTGGCAATGACACCATCAGCTGCCCCCGTATCTTCGGTAGTTGTCAGCAACAGTGCAGCATCCGGCACATCTGGTAATGGATCTATCACTGGTGGCAAAATAAATGCTGCTACATGGAGCTCAGGAATGGATATACCCGACAGAGCTGAAGAATATCCTACATCCCACCAGGTGTCGCTGACCGCAGGTGTGCCACCGTCAGGATTGTCTGTTGTGAACTCTGTGATGGCGCCACAAGGTGTTGCTGCAGTGTCTCCTATAGTGAGCTCTGGCATCACCACCCTTGGACAAATCTCTGTGTCCAACTTGGCAACATCAGGGGCCGGATATCTTATACCATCCTCAGTGCCACCGGGAACATTAACTGGTCTCGTTGTTGGGTCACCTCTGATGTCATCATCTAGTGTCACTGTTCTGGGGTCATCCACGATACCACCTGCAAGAATGACCTCTGGGATAGTAGAGAGCTCGTCTACATTTTCCTCCAAGATGGTGGACGGAGCGATGCACTACCAGTGTGGTCTTTGTGATCTTAACTTCACCAACATGATACAGCTCAAGGTAAGTGGACCCCTTTTTAACCCTTGTAGTAAAGCAAGGTTCTCAAATTTATAAACACAGGGCCAGGTCACTGTCCCTCTGACAATGTTTTGGACCGAACTATATTTTAAAAAAAAATTGGAAATAATTCCAATGAAAGTATGGACCTCATTTTGTCTAATGAAATGCTCAACAGTCTGGTTCTGTTTTTGTCATTGCTAACCAGGAATCCTTACGGTGGCCAGGAGGGCCAGATGTTGTCCTCCGTCCAAAGTTTTGGGACCCCGTATTCAAGTTTAACCCCATGGATAACCAAGCCCTGAAACACAGCGACTGTTAAATCAGGGTTTAAGAGACTTAAGCCTCATGGGTATAGAAATTGGGTGGAAGTGAAGCTATACTGAAAGCAAAACAGTGCACCAAACCTGCATTACTGTAACAAGAATTTTGTGTATCTGTTGAACTTGTTAAACATTGAAACTTTGTTTTAATATTGGCGTGGGTTTAAAGTGGGGTTAAGTGGGTTGTCAGGCGTCAGAGGTTGGGGTGAGGAAAGTGGGTTTTCAACTACTGGATCAGGTTGAGACACTGTTCATTCCTACATCCTCAGAGTCACCTGGTGAGCCACACGGAGCTCAGGCCTTACGTGTGTCAGTTCTGTGATGCAGGCTTCACCAACTCCCAGTCTTTGAGGACCCACCTGCTCACACATGGCCAGGTGAGTGTAACCACAATAACCTATGACCTAAGACAGCCATTGATCGTGAAAGGCAAGGAAGTGTTACGGTTTCAGGTGGAATATAAACAATAAATTAAATATAATGCTATTTTTAGTGGAACGTTATCATGGAATATGCATACAATATAACTGAGTTTCTCAGGATCTGCTGGCCATCTTTAAACTTGTTGCATAACACTTGGATTGAGAAATACCATTTTTTGTGTGGGAGCAACACAAAATTTTGATTGGTGGGAAATATTACCTTGAATATATGAATATGTTGGGACACAAGTAGTGGATTCATTAAATGAGAAACCATTTCAATATCTTGTTGGCTGAGATTCACAGGTTACAAAAATAAAGGGGAGAAAGTACTCATCCAAATGAGTGAGGATTAAAACAACACAAAAGGCCCACAGCTTAAACAATTCTATATTATAGAAAATTGTAAAAGAACATGCTAGAGTGGAAGCCAACGTTACTTTATAGTTGCAAGTTATTTTAGAAATGTTTCAACCAGTAAAATTGATTGTTCAAATGATAACAGGTTTATTATTTAATTAAGGTGTGTTCTGACCAGAGAATAATTTGTTCAAAGGATAACCAGTTCAACATATTTTTCTTCTTCCCAGGACCGCCCCTATATTTGTGGTAATTGTGGTGACACGTTCGCCCAGCAGGCAGACCTTCAGGTCCACTACTCTAGTCATTCGTCCACCTCCATACGCCAGCATCAGAACGTCCAGTCAGACGTCAAGATACAAACCACGATCCAGTCCCTCACGGCCCAATACGGAGTCCCCAGGCAGGACCGCAGTTCCCCAATCAACCAGAGCTTTGTTTCCGATACTGGCAAACGTCTAAACACGACTGGGATCAACAATCCGGCGAGGCTGGAGTTGAACACTTCACCTGGCCCCGTCTCGAACAGCCCATCTCCTGTCAGCATTGTCTCATATTCAGGTCCTGCCACCGCATCAGCATGCAGCAATCTTCCCACGCAACAGGAATCTTCCTTGGGCCTGAAGACACAGCCTCTTAGGCCCTCCTTGCCAGATCGACAGTTGGTGTACAGTCCGAAATTGGAAATCACTGAAAGGAATGAAGGCACCAGTATAGTTGGTCAGCCAAAAGAAGATTCTCTAAAGCAAGGGTCAGATTTGCCAGAAGAGCTGGTGGCCAAGTTGGAAAACATGTGTGCCTCGCCCGCCAGTAGTGGTCAGTTAAGGGTGGATCTCACGGATCAGAGTTTCAGTGAGGATGAGCTCACTGCCAGTGATAATGGCAAAGGTCAGGCTGTTTACTCCCAGCAGTGGAGTCAGCAGCAGCATCCAGGCTGTCTCCAGCAGCCACAACTGTCGTCACCATCAGGGTACCACATGCAGCATTGCTATCACCCTGCTCAGCAGCAGCAGCTGTACATTCAACAGTTGCAGAGCCCACTGCAGCAGCAGCAACTCTACCCTCAGGAGCATCAACCACACCATCAGCAGCCATTTCTGCAACATCAACATTTCCAAATGTCTCCAGGCCCCCAGCAACAAAATACCAATAACAACAACATTGGTAATGATGAACAAAGCTGTGAAAATGAGTCCATTAGCTCATCCATGTTAAGCGGATCATTATCCAATATTGGTGCATACTCATCAATCATGGACGCTCATCATTGTCCACCTAATTGGGATCAAAATCTAACCAATGTCAGCCATTCAAATCTGATCCAAGCTGGTACAGTTCAGGATTACCAAAGCCATGTGAGGATAGAAGACACGCCACTCCAAGGGGGCTCATACAGCAGCGAGCTGGCAGCTCACGATGGCCCTTATCATGGGGAGGACAACTCTGGAGATAGACATGAAAGTATGGAATGCCAGGGTTCCTATAGAAGCCGGAACAATTTGGGCGGATCAGAAGCGGAGCAGGGGCAGCAGCACAATGAAGGGGCATCAGACCCTCATCTGTTGCCCCAAACTTACTATGGGCTTTCTTGATTGTTGGTCTACAATGTGTTTATGATAACAAGTTACTATGTCATCAGGCCATATGTCAGGATTAGGGCATAGGTCAAGATAAAGGCATATGTCAGGATTAGGGCATAGGTCAAGATTAGGGCATATGTCAGAATTAGGGCATAGGTCAAGATTAGGGCATATGTCAGGATTAGGGCATAGGTCAAGATTAGGGCATATGTCAGGATTAGGGCATAGGTCAAGATTAGGGCATATGTCAGGATTAGGGCATATGTCAGGATTAGGCCTGTGTCCAGAGAGGCATAACTGGAGTTGGTTGTGCCTCAAGACACTGTGACTTGGACACTTTGGCAGAAGCAGGGATTGCTGCCCATACCAGATAAAATTATCCAAGTCTATGACTTTGAAACTTTGCATTTGGCAGTAGCAGGAATTAGCTACGCATATTAGATGAAAATAATCTGAAGAACATCATTATTTATATGGTAATCACTGGCAAGCATCACCCACTGTGATAAAAAAAAGTTTTTGTATTTTGAGGCATAATTAGGGCACTCCCATAATGTTTTGTGCACAAAGGGATCCGCCTCACCCCAGTTGTGCCACTGTTGGGGCCAGCTGTGTTAATTTGATTGTGTTCATCCATTCACTCAGTGAATACAGACATAGTACAACTAAGATGCTGATCATTTCACAGCAAATATTTCCTGTCGTACTGAATATTACATCCCAGTAGTACATTTGAATATTGGAGTGATTCCATAATATGCTGTCCCAACAAACCTGTGTATGTCTTCATCACAGTAGAGCATGTTGCCATGTAACATATGATGCTGTAAACATATGATGATGAGGTTATTTAGATTTTATTCCCAGTTCATGCGCTCACCTCCTGAAATTTAGTTTGACCTAAATTGATCTTCTGAAGAAGAGAAAAAGAAAAGGGATAGATTATGTTGTCAGTTGTGTTAAGCCCCATGATAGACCACATCCATCCCTGTGCTACCTGTAAGATCTTTTCCCCACATCATCCATCTATCTAAGCCTAGGTCTGCCTTTCAGCCGTTTTCCCCTAGGGTTTTGATGATGCACCCTCTTCACACCTCTGTCATTTGGCATTCTCTGTAAGTGTCCTGCCCAGCGTAGCCTGCCCTTTTTTATTTTTGCTACTAGCGTGGGGTCCTGATACAGACTGTACAATTCATGGTTGGTTCATGTCAGACCACACTGCTGATGTAGTTTTTTTCCCAAATAAAATATTTTAGTTTTATAAGGGGTGACTTGTGCTGGTATTTTGTTGATTGCATGCTCTCTAGTTGATATGTAAACAGACTTGATTTTACATTCCAGATGGATTGAGAGAGAGATGAATGGTTGCTGGGTGCAGTGTCCATTTTGGATCACATGGCGGAAGGGAACATGATTATGAGAGTGTGAGATTAAATACAAGTTACCTGCTTCAATATTTAAAAAAAATTTAATGAAAAAACTGCCATAATTTATAAAAATAATCGAACAGCCTCCCCCACCCCCTTTTTTTCCTTCCCATTTGAAGCAAGATTAAATCACCTTGACTTTGCTATCCATAAGTCTAAATTGGTTTTTAATTATCTCAAATCTTTTGTATTTATATTTTTGTTTTTAATATGTATTTAGTGGACTACCACCAGTTATATGAGATAAGTAATATCAGCTATATGAGATATGATGTAATATCAGCTATATGAAGTACCGGTATGTAATAAAATTGGGTTGATGACATAAAGATCAGGCTTGAAACCCATTGCAGCAACTGGAGTTACCCGAGAATGATCCCCACCCTTGTTGTAATGCTGGAGCAAGCTGCCCGATAATCCCCATCCCCGTGGCCACCTGTACAATGAACCCCATCCCTTTAGCCATAAAGTAACCCAGGTCCCCTGTATTAACTACCCAATGAGACATGGACGAAGCAGTCATCGGACTGTGTATATTTGCATCTGTGATCATTATTGTTGTTTTTAAGTTTTAGAATTTATTTTTGTTTTGAAATTTACCTGTGCAATCTGGTTTATTTAATTTTAAGTATCTCAACTATAGTGAAAGTGCTGCACATTGATCACTGGCTACTCTAATCATTGACCACTATACCTGCATTGTGTTCACATACAGAGTAAATAATGATAGGTTAAAAACTATGTTAGTTATTCCTATTTATTACCTGGCTAGTGAGGTACCACCATTTCATGAGAATGAAAATTTAGCCATGGATCCAGTACCGGTAACTAAAATGTGGTTGAATTTAGAATTGGATGAAAATATAAGACAATGAGGAGAGCAGCCTGTAATGTTAATGTTACGCTGTCATATGGGCAAGCACAGTGAACCTCTGTATTTTACATCCACTTAATCAGTTCCTTCTAATACTTTAACTTGTAAATATACAGCTGGAATAGTTTTAACTGGCAGTTCTAGATTTCTCCCCTTTTGAAGAATGTTCATATTTAAATTTAAAAAAACATTTGTTCCCCATTTCCTCTGTGGTGAAATTTGAATTTTTTAAAAAATATTCTCATTTTGGGTTTATCCAGTGTTTGTTGAGAAAGAAGTGCGTCCCCCCCCCCCCCCCCCCCCTCATTATTTCTTTTTCTGTCAGTTGTTTTCCTTAATATTCAGTTTTTTTTTGTGTTAAACTCATTACTGATTAATTGTAAGATCCAAATGGAAGGCTTTTCTTAGCCTATTTAAATTATGATCATTTTATTGGACAGAATAGATTTGAGTAAGCCAGTATGACAGCAGTGTTTTTATAGCAACACTTACTTTTTAAAATTGTTTGTTCAGCAGACATTTTAGTTTTGTTATATTTTTAAAAAAAAACATGTATACTTTAAGTTTGGATGTAAGCTGCAGCTAAGCCCCACACAATCATTGTTTCGACACATGTACCACAAAACTACACATACCCTCACAACTACAGGTGTGCCACATAACTACACATGATAGTTGCAATTGACATGGCAAGTAGAAATCATTGTACATACATACCATGTGTAAATGTAAAAACTTTATCTTTGTGATGAGATTAAAAAACCCAGCTTATTTGTGATGATATTGAAACAATGAAAAGAACAAATGTGTGTACAATTTGAATGATTCCTGTGTGATAAGAATACCTGGACTTAGCATTGCCCTCTTGGGCAAACGCATTTTTCATTGCTGCCTTCTCACACGTTACGACTAATTTCCCTCTGAGAGAGTTAAGATGATGTTCATATGTTTCTACAATCAAGTGATGAAACATATTTTTCTATATCTACACTCCAGTGTTGAAAATATATAAGGTGATTGTCAATAAAGTTCATTTCAGTGTACGAAGGTTCCTCAAAATAGCTATTTTACCCCATGTTATTTTGCTGTAAGTTTGTTAATTTTTTTTTTTTTTTGCACATTTGATTAAACTGTGACTGTGGCCCTTCGTTACACGGTAAAGGAATTCAGTTGGATTCAATGGTGAGAGAATGGCACCATATGGTCTTTCATGCTTGATTTTACGGTTTATTGGCTCACGTTAGGTGGGTTTGTTTCAAAGCTAAAAAAATAAGATGGGTGGTTTCCCTTTACAGTTTCCAATGTACGGTTATTTATAATCTTTTATTTTAATTAACTAGCACCTTTACAACACCAAAAACCCTATTTTTGTATCATTGTCTGAAATTCATGTAGTCTAGTGTGTGTACACTTATGAATTATTAAATTATTTTTTTTTAAATGTTAAAAAATAATTTGGTTTCTATAGCATTTTTAAATTTTGTTATCAGTGTTGACTGTTACTTAACATTGAAGAATGGCCAATGCTTCAATACAAGATACTTTTAGTTAGAAAGTGCTAAATCATGATGTAATAATAATGTGGTATATTAAGATTTTATTATGTTGTATATACAGACATGCCAGGAAGTCTTGACTTAATATGTACATATTTTAGATCCAAGTATGTAAAAAGAGATATTTTCCATGTTTTTTAAAAAATTGAAAATTGTGTTTTGTAAAGCCAAATTTGTTGTATTGAAGAATTGCTTGCATTTTTTAAAAATCCAGTTTTTTCATTTTTTTTTTTTAAAACGATAACTTTTGCTATATTGTTACAGATTCTCTTTTTGTATTTGATTACCAGAGGAAGAAATACAATTAAAGTGATTGAAACTTATTTAAGAGGCTGTTTTTTTCCCCGATTCTTTCTTTGAAATCATAGGATTTAACCCAGATGCCACATAACATCAGATCACATCATATAGTTTATGCAGTTACACACACATCACATCATATAGTTTATGCAGTAATACTCAATAATTTTTTCTGCTATTTAAACTACTGTCCACCATCCATCTATTTGACCCTTGGTCAGACGTAATCTAAGCTGACTGGATCAATGAGAAGAATGAAGATTAATTTGGCTTTTAAATTCACTTATTTTCATCAGAAAAAAAATAAATTATTTTAAATTTAATGACAAAAATGAATTATGCAATTCGTTGTTTGGAAACAAAACAAAAAAACAATTAGAAAAAAAATTGATATGAAAACTTATGCCACAAGAACTTGACTAATTATAATGGTAAAAAACAAAACTGCCTGAAAGATGAGCAGAAAGTAAATGAAAGACATCAGAACAAGAACATAAGTTTATGCATGCAAAACAAGTGAACATCCAATCACCCTGTCTTAGAGATTCAAAACCAGTTAACACCCTATTACACGTAGACTTAAAAAAGATTTCATGTAGCAAAATAAATATTGGGTTTCATTCAGTATGACTCGTATAATTAATCTTATCAGAGAATAGCTGGTATAACTTTAGTAATGTGTTAAATGTTATTAATCCTTGCATTCACAACCATGACACAGTCGGTTCTACAATATCCCAAGTGTGGCTACAGGTAATTAATCTAATCTGAGAATAGCTGGTATAACTTTAGTAATGTGTTAAATGTTATTAATCCTTGCATTCACAACCATGACACAGTCGGTTCTACAATATCCCAAGTGTGGCTACAGGTTCAACAGTGTCCAAGTGTAGCAATGGGTAAAGTTAAGGAAGTTCAAGTAAGGCAACTTCACAAGCTTCATCTGCAGCAGACGTGGCAATTCAAATTTTTTTTTATTATATTACTTATATAGAGATGAAAATATCCTCCATAAATGATTTTTAAAAAAAAAGACTTATGGCCAAGACTATGGTAATTTTATAATGTTCGAGTAGTTATTGTGTAATAATTGTCTTTTTTTAAATAAATCTTTTGCTGAACAGAAAAGAAGAACAAAAATTTTTTTAACAATTAAAAGCTTTCCATAAAAATAACTTACAAGTTGGTATTTGGAAGAAAAAAAGTGAATTTGAAATGTAACAATTGGCAACAATTTCATTGACAAAAATATATCTGCAAAATGTGAAGAAAGAAAATGAAAGACATTGGAACAAGAACATCAGTAAATCATGCAAAACAAAGTGAAAATCCTCCAAAGTACCGATTTTAGAGATAAAAATAATTATTTTATAGAGGAAACTAAATATTTGTTATGATAGCTACCATTTACATACATTTTTGCCCTATTTCATATGCAACCCAGAGTGGTTTGCATAAAATTAGATAGTCTGAGAATGGTTGGCATAACAGTTATTCTGAGATAACTGAGAATGGTTTGCATAAGTTACTCTGAGAATGGCTGGCATAACAGTAAAAGTTGTGTTGCATTTATTAATCCTTGCAGTGACAAACATGACATGGTTAAACTATCAAAATGTAGCTAGGGGCAAAGTTCAGGCGCTGGAACCCATTTCACCCACTAAGGCAGCTTTACCGACAGAACCAAGATGGGAATTAAAGATTTATAACAGTTTATTATTCGAGCAGAAAAAAATAAATAGTAAGAACTACCCGAAAAAGCTTTATGTGGGGATATTACCAAAAAACAAGGAACACAGTCCCAGCATTAAAAGATGAAGACCTTTATGAAGGGGCCAAGAAAAATGATGGAAATTTTATAGACTGGAGTTGGAAAAGCTAATATTAAGTTATATCAAAATGGTGTATAAAAAAACTAAGGTTAACAAAAAAAAAATTAGTTCTGGTTCATGACAAAAAAGTTGTGGGAATCTATTTTGCAATTTTAATTGTGCTTTTATTTTCATTGCATTAAGTCTTTTTGCTCATCAGAAGAAATAAAAAATATTTTAATTTACAAATAATGCTTGGGATAACAAATGAAAAATTATCCATGTCAGTGAATGGAAACAAAAATGATATATTATCCTTTTCAGTAAAGGAGGAAAAAAAATGCCATTAGAAACAACTGACATGAAAAATCTGCCAGCATTGATTGCCATTAATTACAATGACAAAAAAAAAAACCCTGCAAAAAGTGCATAATATAAATGAAAAACGTAAGAAAAAGATCAGTTCATGAATGGAAAACAAGTGAACATCCACCAATACACTGTCTTTGTGACTTTGGAGAGATTCAGAGATATGTAGTATACTAAACATTGGATGTCGATAGCCACTCCCATACATCCATCTTTGCCCTGTTAAATTTGCAAATCTGAGAATGGCTGGTATAACTTTAGTCATGTGTTCAAGTTATGAACCTTGCAGTCAAAACCATGAAATAGGGGGCGCAACATAATCCGAATGTAGCTGCGGGCAAAGTTTACGGGGTGGACCCACCACATCAGGGTATCATGGTAGTTTCCAGAATCATTGACAGCAGTCAATCAAGATGGCATAACAAACCTAGGAAAAAATTAATGTAAATAAAGTTATTTCTGACATAAACCAGAAAATATACCCGCAGATTAAAGTGAATACATCGCAATGCTTTCCTGCCTGTTTGAAAATCAATCAATTATTCTTCATCAATTCAACAGAAAGGAAAGAAGCCTGATGGCTGGTATTTTGTGTTTTTTTTTAAAAATAATAGAGTTCAAATATTTTTATAAATGTGTTTTTTTGTTTTGTTTTTAAATAAACCCAAATTTGAATTTATTTCCAATGCTATAATTAAATTATGTGCTCCACTATGCTTCAGGTCATTAAAAACGAAAATCCATAAATAAATATTGCGTATGAACATTTCGTTATCATTATGGTAAGAATTTAAAATAAAAGTTTGAAATGTACAAGGAGAAAACTAGATACTTATGTAAATAGCTTTTATAAAGTATTAAAAAAAAAAAAAACTTTACATAGTGATAGTTTGTTATAACCGACCTTCGGTAAATCGAACTTTAATAAATCAAGAACTGCTTGCTCTTGTACTTGTATCAGGAATAAAGTCTCAAATTTTGGGTATTAATCACGTTCTTGAAATTAACTTAAAAATAATTTTTTAAGATCTTGATTGGGATTTGATAGTTGGGCAAGTCACTTAGTCCAAAAGGTTCACAGGTGAGTAATGTAAAGAAAAACAAATACCTTTTTAATTGGCTTAAGCCGTTTTGGGATAAAGACTCTGATCACTCATCCATTTCTTGGGAACAATTACTGGGAAGCACTTTGATCTTGATTCAATGGAAACAACTTTGATTTGTTCAAAATACCCGGGCAGGCTTGTGGACCATGGCCAGAGCTTTTTGGTGGCATCATCAACAGGACAGTAAGCTTGACCACAAGGAAGGCTAATACCCTCAATCTTTTTGTTTGGTTTCCCAAAGAGGAATAACTCCTTCCTGTAAACTAATGCACCAGTTATCCCCCAAGTGAACCCCCAAAGCTTTGTCATGAACTGGATGCTGGGTTTACTGCTCGTGTCCACAAATTTCAGGAGAGACCCATTCTCTGACAGAAGATAAGTGGCCTGTTCGTCTTTAAAGCTCACAATTTGACCATCAACACCACCCAAAGCAGACAATTTTCTCATTAACTTGGTTTCAGTGTTGAGGCAGAATGCGATGCAAGATGGCAGCTTACCTACATTGCAGAAAAACAAAATATTTTTCCCCACAGTGGTCATGGACTGCACTGTGCTCGAGTTGAATGGAAGTGTGCAAAAAACCTCTATGGATGCATCGTCGAGGACCAGCATGGAGCTTGTGCTGAACCTACACATCTGATAGTCCTTGACAAGGTAAACAAATTTCTCCATTTGAACAAAAGTGTGCTTGAGAGAAACTTGCTTCAAGACTTGGGTCCATGAATACGGAGCTTGATGGGCATAGAGCATAATAAATGGGGATCCACTCTGCAGAGATCGCATGGCAAAAAATATCTGGTTGTCTACAACAGAGAGGAAGACAGATCTCTCATCAGTTGAAGGTAAGTTGCTGATAACATAGCTCATGTTTCTCTGGAAGCTGAAAGCTATGAGAGATAGTTTGTCAAAAAACACTACTACATTGTCCAGGCTGCTAGCAGATCTGTGCAGGGCCGATGTGGGCCAGTACCCTGACGGTGGCATCAAGTGAAACATAAAAGCTTGCCTCACAACAGCCATGGCTTCCTTGCTTTCTAGCACAGCATCAGTGCTCAACAATTTCTCTAAGCAACTGTGGCTCACTAAGGAGAGGCGGCAGGCACCCAGGAGCTTGCCAAGGTATTCTCTCCGTTTAGTTCTGCTGATGTAAGTACAATGACAAGGCTCTTCGGGGTGAGGAGTACAAAAACCTTTGGAGGCTAGTAAGTTGCTAACGTCAAAGTTTTCATCACTGCATTTACTTTTGGCCTCCCCTTAAAAAAAAAGGGTTATCAAATTTCACACTTCATTTTTAAAGTTTTTGATCAAGCAATAACAAATATTTTACAAAAAAAACGAAGTTGCAAACAAAAGATCTCATTTAAAGTTAAACTTTTGGAAGTACTGCTATTAGAAAATAATATTAGTGAAACAAACAACAAAAGATCTAAAATCTTAGTAGGTCTCCTCTACCACCCTATGTGCAAAAGATTATTTTAGCTAAGGATGATGTCCATTCGTTTTGTACAGCTTTATAAAGTCTAGAAAAGTGATTATCAAAGTGGCGGTTCACATAATTACAGGATGGGTCCCCAGCCCTCAATGAAAAATTTAAGAAGTTCTCAGAAGAACAATAATCAAATTGGGGACCAGTGACTCCTGCATTGTGAATGAATTTTTGCTGTTTCAACACTGTTTGGGGAGCGCAGTTCAAAAACACAAATTTTTTCAAATAAGCTTTATAAATTTATCAAATGTACCTAAATTCATCTTACCTGGCCTGACGTAGATTTCACTCAAAATAAGAAGATTGGGTTCACCACCATCACATATTATCCCCTCTTCAGGTGTATCCCAATCCTCTTCACCCACTGCACACTCATGTGAAACCCATGCTAAAATAACATCAACAACAGAATCTTCAGATGGTGCATCCAGGTCCCTGTGTTCAACCACAGATAGTATGTCCTTGGGGTTGAGGTGCATAAATAATGGACAGTCTGAATAGATATCCAACTCTTTCACCAAGACATCTAGAACAGCTTTGACAACTTTACTAGACCCCAGATAATTGGCATGGTAGTAAGGTTCCCTAATGCTTTTGGGAATTAAATGGTCAATGACAAAATTCTCACATTGTTCGATGAGGAACTGAATTTGAAGCAGATTTGCTGCATACCACATCTGAATAATGTTCCTGTAGGTTAGAACATTCTCACCTTTATACAAACAGTGTAGGATATTGGAAAATACTTCCTTACAGATCCCATGGATGGTCACTTTATTTTCTAACGATTCCTTCATGCCCGACTGCATAAGAGCATGAAAAAACCTAGATGTCGCATTGAGAATAAAGCGATGGCACTTGAACTCTTGCTCCTCAACAATGACAGTGAAGTCAGGGAAATTGTCCCAGGGCTCAAACTTTCCTAATTCTAACATTATACTGCAAGCTACAGCAGAATCCACAGCCATGCTGAAATTCTCTAATTATTTTCCAAAACTTGGTCAGTTTGAGTGAGGTAAGGAATTTTCATACAGTTCTAAAAGAAAGTGCAAAAAAAAAAAAAAAAGGTTTATTTCAAAGAATTTGTCAAGTCATCACAAGTTTATAAAACTCCAGTGAGTAAAACAAGTTTGCTCCTCATGACACTTAGCGGAGATAAGAATAATGACTTAAAGAGGGGAAAGAATTAATTTCTGCTAATGGATGTTGCAGTCAAGGCAATAAATTTTCATGTCCAGGTTGAAAAATACACTAATTCAGTGGTTGAATAATATATAGGCTACACCCACTTGACAAGTGCTTCAGTGTTATAAAGAAAATTTAATAATCAAATATTAACTAGTCAGGTCACTAAACTAAGAGAAAGGAGAGAGAGAGAGGAGAATAGAGAGAAGAGAGAGAGATAGAAGAGAGTGAGAAGACTAAGAGAGTGGGAGAAAATAGCTAAGAACAAATTAATTATAAATGAAAAGAAATTAAGAATTTCTAATTCACAATTGCCAATGCACAACTATCTACTAACTAGGCATAGGGACTAAAATAATAGGGGCTAATACTAATTATAGTAGTAGTGGTACTAATAGGGCAGGGACCATAATATAATTTTTGAAAATCCTTTTTTTTTTAGCCTTGGGCGCCTTGGCCTTAGCTTAACTGTAATTTTTTTTAAGCTTATGGTAGTGCTATAGTCTTAGGCTTAAAGACTTAGTTAATATTAATATAGCGAAAGGATGGAGGTAAACAAGTCTGCGGCAATGTATGATGTTTTTGAGGCAGCACTGTAGTCAGATTAAAGGTTACAAATAATAAAGTAATAAATACAGCTAAAACTCAAATTTTGAACTAAAAGTCTAAAAATAATAAAATAAAGTATAAAAAATAAAGTCGAAGTCTTGTTATTGTGATTCGTGATTGTGAGAAGAACGATGGGCCTAGAATAAAAATAGCTGGTGTTTTCTATTTGTTCTTAACATTTAATCAAATTCAATATATTGTTACAGGGTATACAGATTATGAGATACCAATTGATTTTATTATATTATTTAAATCAGTAATTATTAGTGAAATCAATCACTTAAGTTAGAAGTCTGTAAAAGACACATATCGATCATATTGCAGTCATGTGACTTTTTATTAAAAGGAAAAAGATATTTAAAAAACACTTCAACTTCTTGAGCCTCATTCGGTTAATTATTTGTTAATGATAAAGTCCCGAAATGTGAAAACTTATAGACTTCAGAGGGGGCAGGGGGTGGGGTAGGGGTGGAAGCAATTATTCTAGAGTTTCATTTTCAAGGAAACCATTGTAGGCCTATTTGTGTAATAAAAATAGTAGTATTCGTTTACCCGATTTAACTCAAAGTATAAGCTAAAGGCTTCAATTTCACTTTTTGTTCACCTTTTATTTTTATTATGAAAAACTCGTTAAAAATTATTTTACATTGTTACAAGGCCAGGGGCGGCGCTGGGTGGGGGGCGGGGCCTTGGATAAATTAAATTTTTCGCAACTCTTAACATAATTATTGAGCCGATATGTAAGTATGGCACGTCATAGTCATACTGGACTGGGTCTCATTGGTCACAATAATGGGACACATATTTTGTTCACTCGTTTAGGCTCCGAAATTGTTATTTAAAAAAAAAAAATTATAAACAAACTGTAACAGTTTAATTGTCCGGAACCGAATTACTCTCACCGCACGGCTGCTTCTAATCTAATGGTTGTCAGAAATAAATCTCTCTAAAAAAAATGTGTTTTTTTCTGCCTACCAACTGAACATTTCCCACTGGAAAAGAGGTCACCGAAAATTAGTCGAAGTCTTGGAAGTCTGCTTTCTGGCTCTGGCATTCTTGAAACATACCCTGCCAATCTGGCTAGTTTATTTTTGTAGGAGCTCGTGGATGCTGGTACAATCGGCCCGTTGTAGGTCCTCTGTATCAGGGTCTCCGTCCCACCATCTGTTGTCAAGAGGTCTACGTAGACAACATATGTTTATATTGTTTAGCAGCCTAGCGTGTCTGCTGTAGGCCTACACGTCTCGCTAGCATATAGGAGTGTTGATAAGATGACTATCCTATATACCTTCAACTTAGGGACAAAACTGAGCCCCCTTCACACCCAAGCATTATTGCAGAGCCCTCCAAATGCAACTCTTGCTTTGGAAATTTGTTTATTGATCACACCATCCATGGTTATTAACCCGGAGAGAGTGCTGCCCAAAATATGCTTTTTTTCTACTGCTTAGAGATTCTGTCCCTTCACTGAAGTGTTGGGTTCTTTGAAAGCTTTCCGTGGAGCTGGCTGGTGCAAGATCTGGTGTTTTCCCTTCATATTGATGGCGCTGTCGTAGATGTCACAAGCCGTACAAAGCGATCACGCAATTGCTGTATTTTCAGTTCTGAACTTGCACAGACAAATCAAACAAGAGGCCTCGAATAACCGTCTCTTTTACTTTTGTAATGGCTTGCTGTCTAACAAGATTGAATATCCCTCCGCCTGTCCCGTATCTCAAAGGACCGCAGTCGTTATTGTCAAGAAGAGCACCAGTGAGCATTGCTGAGAATAATATGCTAAAAACTGTTGGGTCTAGAACAAAGCCTTGTTTAACGGCATTAGTTACAGGAAAGCCACATACTCATCTCAAGAATTCATCACGTCGTGGAGTTGACGTACTGTTGTAATAAATCTAATGGAACAGGTAAACTTCAGTATCGTCCACTGGCAATCTACCGACTGAATCAAATGCCTTGGTCAGATCAACGAATATGGTGATCAGGTGGCTACATCATGCTGTAGAGCAGAGCCTTGCACGATTTTGCCAACGGTCACACATGATATGCCTTATTACCATGGCAAGAAGAAATTTAAAAAAATCTACAACTCCTCGCTTGTAAAACTAGCAGCTTCACGCGACTGTACTTGTTGTTGTTCTTTATTTTTATTTTAAGGGCCCACGATCAATGAATTGATCATTCTGGCTCCTATGTTGGGGGTGGTATTGGGAAAAAAAATACAATAACAGAATGACACTTTGATAATCTTTTACCTCAGAACATTGTGTTGACTGGCAATTACGAACTATGAATAGACACGGGATGGCTCCATACGAAGGGCTACCCTCGGAGCGCCAATAAACGCGGGGGCCTTGTGCCCTAGCGCCGTTCGCCACCCACCAACCCCCCCCCCCCCCCAGCGCCAACCCTGATAAAGTACCCTTGTAGTATTGCATTAAATAATTCAAGAATTTAATGAAGTGGACTTTAAATGCAGATCTACACGCTTTGATCAAGTAATATCTTCACATTTATTCTAGTTGTTTTATAGCCTAAGCGTAAATTCATTACCTGTATCAAATTAAGGGTTCGTCCATTAACTTTAATATTGGCGCTGCTTAAAAAAAAAAACAATCCACCAAAATGAATATTGTACGTCAACGTTTAATTCTTGGACTTGCACGTCTTTATTCTTAACTACACACGAACTCGTGTCAAAACACAACACTTACGCTGTCAAGTTGGTGAGTGAATGCCCCGGGTTAGGCTTGTCTTAGCCCCCAAGTGACACACTGGTCATGTGGTGTGAACTGCTCTCAACCTCACTTGCCAGTCTTTTTTTTAACCTGAGCTAGAACTAAATGCCCCAGAGAATATTTCTCCAGCATTGAGTCTAGTGTGCATTGTACCGTAACGCAACATTACGACACTCTTTTTATATGTATACATATTTATTAATAGACTAACTTAGAATGTTGCCACTGAGCCACTGTACTTATGGACCATCCATCTTGTACGTACGCAAAACTCAAATTTTCGCCCCCCCCCCAATGAGCTCTCGACCCCCCCCCCCACTAACCACCCGGAACCCCCACCCGCCAACAAAATTCAATAATCGTTATAAAAAATTATGACGTAACAGTAAACAAAATGTGTCACGTGTTGTCAGTGCTGGCTGTTTAGTGAGCCCAGTGGTTCCCAGAATATACACCGCATCGCCCTGGGTGTCGCGTTGTCCCCGAACAGGGTCACGAGGAATGGGGCGAAGAGCAACAGGCGCCTAAGTCATGGGGCGTGAAAATGGTCTTTAGATAAGACCTCAAAAGTGAATTAAACTATAAAATTCCATATACTTCACAATAACAAGGGGCGCTGAAAACCGTCTTTTTACTGGTCCGCCTGGTTTAAAAAGGGGGGGGGGCATTGTTCTAAATGGGTTGCTGCGTCTTCCTCACAGGGGCATTGCGAAATATTACACAATTTTCATAATTTTAATCCGATGTGACATCTAGCGGTGGTGGCGCAAACAGTTACCGCCTTGAGAAATTACTGTTTACAGTTACTGGATCACTTGATGACGCTTAGTGACCTACATACGAGTTGCATTTATTTTTACCCAACACTTTCTTTCATTTTGTTTTATTTATTCGTTGTTTGGAAGTGGACTTGTTAGAATTGAACAGGTGGGGTGGGAAATGGCACGGGCGCCGGGAATTGAACAATTCTAGGAACCTTCCTCCAAGACAAACGAGAAAAGGTCCGCCTAATATTCTTATATAAAAGTGGTCATGGGGCTAGTGCCGGCCATCCCAGCAAGCACATTTCTCACCCCCCCCCCCCACATAAACCAGGTCGGTTAATCAGAGCCAAACGCTCACTAAACACCAATTTCCCCTCAAACAACCCCATAGACCAGACCTGCTCAACTCAACATGTAAGGCGGGCCGAAATCCATTATGAAAAACTTGTGTGGGCCAAAAGAAAATAGGACCCTGGGGGGTGGGGGGAGCTATTAATAAAATAATAAGAATAAAGAATATTTCTTAACTTCGCGGGCCGCAAACAGGGTGTTGGCGGGCCGTATGTTGTGCGGGCCTGCCATAGACAATTACACCCGGAACAATCGCAAATGCTTCACTGTGCCTCGGTGTAACACAATGCAATATAAACAATCATTTTAAAACCACCTGGACAAATGCAGCCATGGACTCAACATCAGTCGAAAGCTTCAAGGCTACCCTGGCATCTGCTAGGAGCTATTAGGATAGAAACATCGCTTCCCCAACCGTTGCACATATGCCAGTATATGGATGCAGCAACGAACACTACCAAAACCAGAACTACTGGCTAGCCCCAACAAAATATACGTCAGTTGGACGTTGGACTTACGGTGGACTAAATATTACTGTAATGCCTCTACTAAGGAGTACTATCTGAGCGATATTTAGCGATGCATTTGCGAATATTAATGGCAAAATTATGACGATAATTGCGTGAAAAAAAACATTGCGTGATATATTTTACAGCATTCAAGATAGAAATGTACTATTTTTAGATGGTCAGAATTTCAGGATGTTTATTATAGAATGTTTTTAATAAATGTACGTACTTTCTGCCAAGACAGCCCCCCCCCCCGCCATACGCATGCGTGAACACAATCCGCAAAATCNGAGGGCTGACCTCAAGTAGCAATCTGGGGGGAGGCGACCGCCCCGGTGGCAAGGGGGGAGGGCGGCAATTTTTTTTGAGCACCCCCTCCCATACGAAGACCCCAAAACATTATACATAAGCCATCTTTAGTATATGCAGGGGACCACTACTCCCCCCCCCCCACCGGAAAAAAGTGCCAACCAGGGCGGACCCTTCCCTACGCTCCCCCACCCCCGTCTTCCTATGCCCGTGTCTCCATGGCAACCTTCAGACCCTGGTTGATTCGAAGTACATTTGGAGATACGATCCACTTGTCATAGTGGTGATCAAAGGCTTAAATTCCCGGATAAGGCGCAAGGCTCAAATCTTTTGGCGACAGAGTAGGTTTGACAGAGTAGCTTTGACAGAGTAGCCTTGACAGAGTAGCCTTGACAGAGTAGCTTTGACAGAGTAGCTTTGACAGAGTAGCTTTGACTGAGTTGCTTTGACAGAGTAGGTTTGACAGAGTAGCTTTGACAGAGTAGCTTTGACAGAGTAGCTTCCGAATCTATTTCTTGACCAGCTGTTTATCGTAATGCTTTTTTTTTTTAAATACCATTATCCCCGTAACATAAATTATAGCTCTCTAATAATGAAAGTGGTCAATTATGATACTAATATAGTGATAAATAAAATAATTGTGAAAAAGTATATGTTTTTTAAACCTAAACACATCATTACAATATAATAATTAGCCTCATCGGCACCGATTAATAGGTATCGGTTATTAAGGCAGGCCAATTAATCAGTAGTTGGCCGATTTTCTAATCGGTGCAGCCATGGCGATAAAATGTTTTTGGTGGCGCTTTGTTTAAAATTTTTCCCTAGCTTCTGCTGCAAAGATTAATAATTTTGGCGGGTCGGATCTGGTCCACAGGCCGGGGTTTGCACTCTACATCTGTATCTGGAGTAATGTGTCAGAAGCATGCAATTTAAATTTAAAAAAAAAAACGAGGCAGTCGACGTCACGTGTTGCGGGTGATTACCATTCGCATTATATTTATTAATTAATTTGGTAAAATTACTTACATTTAAAAAAAAAATTGAATGAAAAGCCTCAAACAAATAGATTATTTAAAATTCTATAATTACTTTTTTCCCGTTTGAAATAAACTCAGCTGGGGTTATATTAATCATGATTGGAGCTTCAGAGGGTAATTCTGAAGTCAAGGGAAGTAACAACATGGACGTTTAGGTTTAGTTAACCTACCCTTGTGGATCCCGTTATTATTGGTCTTGGTATCGTTACTGTATATGTGAGTATAGATCTTATTTATGTAAGTATATATCTTGTATATGTATGTATATATCTTGTATATATAAGTAGGGCTATATATTATTATTATTATAAGTGATTTATATAGTGGCTGGTAAAAAGGTAAAAGGTAATTTATTTTTAAAATGGTAAGAGAACATCTATAAACGAGGTCACGCGTCTGGGGGAAAAATGAAAAAAAGGGGTTGGGGGAGGGGAGGGGGGGGTAACAAGAGGAAAAAAAGAAAAAAAAGAAGAAGAAAGCCTCCACAAATAACGTGGCGTCATTAAAGGGTTACCACCCCTTGAGATCGAGATGAAAATCGCTAATAAGTGAACATTGAAAAGTTGTAATGCTGTCCGATGTATTTTATTCCATGATGTAACTCTAAAGGATATTTATGA
Organism: Lymnaea stagnalis; assembly: GCA_964033795.1. Taxonomy (NCBI): domain Eukaryota; kingdom Metazoa; phylum Mollusca; class Gastropoda; family Lymnaeidae; genus Lymnaea; species Lymnaea stagnalis. The sequence goes on along the minus strand of CAXITT010000381.1, from coordinate 640,731 downwards.
TGTAGATATTGACGCCTGTTAGTTTTGTGATGACAATGTTCCTTTATTTCAATGTTTCTTTATTGCAGACCTAATTATAGATAGATTGCAGTACAATTAGACACACCACGATAGATTTTTTTTCATTCAAGTGTAGATTATAAATATATTATAATGGATGTGGTCATTAACTGCAGGATCTGATAGATTTAGTCATTCAGTTGTTGTAAATGATGATCTTCTTTGGTGTTTAAATCTCCAGGTTATGAGAGATTTAGACATACGTATTTCAATCCCATAAATTTGCAGTTAAAACAAATAAAATTAGACCCATGGCGTTCAGCCTTTTTTTTTATGCCAGAGATACATTATATCGAACGGCAGTTTTAGGACACATAAACATGTAGCTCTTTATAGTTTTTAGGACAAATGAACATTATATAGAACTACAGTTTTAGGACACAAACATTATAATATAGAACTACAATTTTATAATAGGACACAAAAGCTTACATAGAACTGCAGTTTTAGGACACACCATACAGGGATTTTTCCCCCTTTAAATTGACGTTTCGTTGAAAAGATGTGTCCCATAAAATACTATTTCAGATTTGATACATTCAATTTTGTTCCATGCAATTTTATTTCGAGAACATGCCCCTCCCCTGCCCCATCCCCCCCCCCCCCAAAAAAAAAAAAAAACAACCACCAAAAAAAAAAACCCCAAAACATTGGTCACTTAGTTTTCTTTTATTCATTAACTTAAAAAATAATGCGACACTCCTGTGAACCTTGGTCACGTGGTAGTGTGTCCCGACATAACGACTGGACACACCTGGTCTGACGATACTGGCTTTTAAACTTTGCTACCAATTCAAGTGATGAGTGACCTATAAGATGAAACTTTCTACTCCACAATCCCATCAGATGGCGAATGGCCTGTTATAAGATTCAACATTGTATCCCACAATCCCATCAGATATTAAGTGGCCCATAGGATAAAAATTTCTACTACACAATCCCATCAGATGTTGAGTGGCCTAAAAGATGAAACGCTCTACTAAACAATCAGACGATTGGAAAAGACAAACGTTGAGTAACATCGCCTGGGGGTGGGGGGGGACATCCCTTGTGGACACAATGATACCACGATGATCGCAGAGTGTCCTTTAAAAGAAGACGCACTTCCTCTCGGGGTTCATCGGTGAATTCCGTGGGCAGCCGAAGGCCTCGGCGAACGCTTCGCTGTTTGAAAGAGTCCCCCTGACTCTGGCCAAGATGGAATCAACAATACAAGCGATTAATGAAATTAGTTGTCCTGGCCATCCGTCTGTCTGTCCGTCCATCTGCCTCTCCGTCCGTGCGTCTATCCGTCTCTCTGTCCGTCCATCAGTCTGTCCATCTTTCTTTCTGTCCGTCCATCTGTCAGTCTGTCCGTCTGCCTGTCCATCCGTCTGTTCATCCATCTGTCCATGCAAACTTGTAACTGTAAGGTGCTACAATTATGGAACATTTGTTTGCTACACTCTACCATTGTCTGTAACTGTAAGATGTTACCATTGTTTAACACTTTTTTGTTACAATCTACCTTGTTACTGTAAGGTGTTACCATTATGTAACATTTTTTTTTGCTACAATCTACCGTTGACTATGTGGATTATTGTTTTAATATGTTGCTGTTTTATTGAATGTTTTATTGATGAGGGTCAGACCAATTACTCACACGTGATCACCACTACTGTGGGGCATTTCACCTAATTTTGTCTTTGTAATGGGAGGATGAGGGTCGCTGACACACCTAATTTTGTCTTTGTAATGGGAGGATGAGGGTCGCTGACACACCTAATTTTGTCTTTGAAATGGGTGGATGAGGGTCGCCGACACACCTGTAGAAAAATCCCCCCCCCGCCCCCATGTTTTTTCTATTTTAAAAAACCCCCCCCCCCCCCCAATTTTCTTCAAATTTAGAATTAAACACCAATACCGTTATGACCCACAGAATCGACAATGGCCTGGGTGGGCTTGCTGGGTGAGATTTACGCCGCCGCTGACATACTTACCTAATTTTTTCTTTGCTAAATGCAGGTCGGTTCTGCGCGGCATTTTTCCGTTCCAGTTTACAGTGATACTGTGTGATCAAAGGGGAAAGGAAGAAACAACGATTTTGTTACATGATAAGGTGTAAGGTCTTTGGGGCCGTCCATTAATTACGTCAACAAAATAGGGGGAGGGATGTTGGAAAAGTTTGATATATATATATATTTACATATATTATATATATATATATATATATATATATATATATATATACGTGTGTGTGTATGTGTGTGTATGTGTGTGTATTGTTTATCCTTCACTCGCGTAGAAGACCAAGGGAATTTTCAACTTGAATAGTAGTCCTGACTTAAGCTGTATTGTGATTAAAATGAGGGAGAAATGAAATGCTCAATTCGTCAGCCTCACTCTCTCGTCCTTGCCCATTTTATCCAATGGCAAGACTTAGTCAAGACTACTGGAAAAAGGCCAAGATGCAGTCGATGACCAGCGGTGTGTCTTGTGTGGCCAGGATGCAGTCGATGACCAGCGGTGTGTCTTGTGTGGCCAGGACGCAGTCGATGACCAGCGGTGTGTCTTGTGTGGCCAGGATGCAGTCGATGACCAGCGGTGTGTCTTGTGTGGCCAGGATGCAGTCGATGACCAGCGGTGTGTCTTGTGTGGCCAGGACGCAGTCGATGACCAGTGGTGTGTCTCGTGTGGCCAGGATGCAGTCGATGACCAGTGGTGTGTCTTGTGTGGCCAGGATGCAGTCGATGACCAGCGGTGTGTCTTGTGTGTTACAATGTGCTCTTTATGCGTTATATGTCGCAGGGGCTGTCGGAATTTTCATAGTCTCAGTGTCATACCATCTACGGGAATCCATCTCCGCGTTTGATTTCAGAGTTTGCCTTCTCTTGGATGAGTTGCCATCCAAGGTTAAAGAGTCCAATCCACCAGGGCTACTGGTGATGTCTTTGCTGTCCCTGTCGATTGAATGCGAGTCCAGCAGCTTAGGACTGACTCAGTTTAGACCACTTGGCCAAATGTATAGATATATACAATTGAAAAACCTGGTAAGTCACTTTTTAAAAAAAATAAATGAGTTATCTCTCTTGGCTGGATAATTAGGTGTCAATCGACAGAATTGTGTGTATTTAATGATTAAAAAGCTTTATGTAAGTCTAAAGTTCATCATTTCAAAATATATAAATGCTTTATTCCTTAAATACATTAATTTACAAAAAGTCATTTTTCTCTAAATAAAAAAAAAAGTTACTTAGCAAGGTTCGCAAATGGACTCTTCACTATATATATATATATATATATATATATATATATATACACACACACTACAAATCAATTCTTTGTATAAAATAAAAATACATTTTTTTACAGTTAGACACATTTTAACACAAGACGTCTAAATATTTCTCTAACGTACATAAAAAAAAAAATAATAATCAACATTGCCTGGCACTGAATCCTCCAGCCATCTTATACACTGGAAGTCTTATCTGTTTGAGGTTACATTCCAGCTCAGCTCACCTGAGCGAATCCAAGGAAGAACAGCTGATCATGTGTGAGCTCCAGGGCGGGCAGGTCTTTTTCGTGTAACTTTCCCAGCGCCTTGTAGGCCCGGTAGGCGTGTCTCAAGCCTTCGTTGTCACACATGTCTTCGTCGAACGTTTGGTAATCGTTCACCTGTACCAAGGCGAGTGAAGATTTGAGGCGAACAACAATTCATATTTTGTCCAAGTTGTGTTGGCACATGGTTTAAAAAACAGATTCAGCGTAACGGAACACTCACATTTTAAATAACAGATTTGAAATATGGAGAAATTGTGGTTCTCTCCCTCTGTGTGTGTTAAAATGTGAGTGTTAATACCGTTAGGAGTTTTGAAAATTTAATATTTTGTAAGATTTGGCTAGTGGAATGATAATACGTCAAAAAGGACTGGAGAAAAACAGTATGCAAAGAAAACGACACCAAAGCTAGTGATACTATCAATAATCAGTTTAATTGTGTTATTAAATTTCTATACAATGTGAATTCGAATTTTTAAAAACCTATCTTTATCAACTTACTGTACAGCACAGTAAGTGCAAAGGTACACTCCTCAATAATACAATTATTAATTTATCACACACAATTATATAACGTCTGGTACTTGTCAGGAGATGTAGCAAAACTCTCTCTCTCACTCTCTCTTAACTCTATTTCTGCCTAAGCCAAGAAACCTGGCAGCCATATATATATATATATAGGGATTCAATGAGAACGATCTAGTAAAGAAATTCTAGAAATTGCGTCACCTGATATACATTCTTGAGAACAAATAGAACGCATTCGGATGTACACAACCTTTGCCCAACCAAGGGAGAGATGGGTAAGGCATGACACAGCACATTTACTCGGTGACGTCAATATCAAGATCCTACCAGGAAAACAAATGGTGCATGCTAAATATAGCTCTACGTTGAAGTGAAACGAATAGGCCGAGACAAACGCCGTGAGAGGCTGTACTCTACCGGCAGAGATTGTGGAGCTCTCTGCGTGACAATAGTGAGCCATCATTTATCATGGGCAATAAATCGCTTAGTCTCAATCCCAGTGTTAGGCGGACGACCCACTGGCGTAGGAAATATATGTTAAGAGAGTGGGGCCTTTCAACCAACAGCAGAGTTTTGTTCGAGGGGTGCCAAAAAATCTTTGCCCGTCACGGGTGGCACTATCCCAAATTAAGCTACGGACCTCAGCATCGACAGCTAAGTGGGGGGGGGGGGCTCTAAACTTGTGAGCTTTGAAGCTAGCTACCTGTATACGCGGGTCATTGGCCTGAGCTGCAGTCTAAATTGTGAATGTAGAAACCCGAAGCGTACTTTTAGAACTCAAGAAGTGGCATCCCGGCCCTAATGTGCACAAATTAGGGCCCAAATCATGTGCTCAAATTAGGGACCTAATCATGTGCACACATTGGGGAAGTGTCGTCGACGATACCCTCATGTTGTATAATTCAAAGAGAAAGTTTGTGCACAAGTGGCTCAAAAATGTATACAGGCAGTAAGACTAACAAACACACTTACAGACAGACAGCTATGGAAATAACGTAAAGAAAATCGTTAAAAAAACATGTAAGAAGAATGTGCCGTAAATGGGTAGCTAGAATGTGCCCTGAATGCGTAAGCAGAAAGCGCCGTGAATGTGCGAGCAGAAAGTGCCCTGAATTTGTAAGTAGAATGTACTTTGCCTAAGTAAGTAGAATGTGCCCTGCCTATGTAAGTAGAGCGTGCCCTGAATATGGAATGGGCAATAGGATCGTGTCGCGCTCCTCACTTACCCTGAGAACATTGGGTGAGTAGGCGTTGTACTGGTCAGTGAGGCACCTGGCTCGGTGCATGTAGGTGTTGTTTATGCCCGGGTGCCAGAGGGCTTTCCCGTCCTTGATGGCGCTCCGAGCCCCGTTTTCACTATCGAAGCCGTGCATGAATTCGTGGCCCAGGGTGGCCCCCATACTTCCGTAGACAAATGATCTTGAAGGGCGATAAGACAGTTTCTTTTTGAAATAATTTTAAGACAATTCAGTGACTGCATACTGTGTTAATATGTCGTAGCATGGGAGTCTCTGACCCTGAGCTGCATGGTATTGCTTGGAGAACAACATGGCATATGACACATTACGTGTTAAAGTGTTAAAGTCAAGTGTGCTACCGCAAAGTGGTCAACTACGCTTAGTAGGCTTCATAAATCTCTATCATTATACCAAAAATGTTTCAGGGTGCCATCTAATATTTTAAGGACACACACTCCTATGATTAATGAGTCAATCCAATACACTCCAATGATTAATGAGTCAATCCAATACACTCCTATGATTAATGAGTCAATCCAATACACTCCAATGATTAATGAGTCAATCCAATACACTCCTATGATTAATGATTCAATCCAAGTATCTTAAATGACGCGATCTAATCCCTCGATCGATAGGTCTACTAGCGTATTGGTTTAAAAGATACAAGCTGGGATGCTAGAGATGCAGGCCTATTTGTTTAAATATGCGATCTACAATGTTTAAATATGCAATGTAATATAATTAAAGGTATAAGCCAATACACTAACAAAAAAAACAACAAACAAACTAATTTGTTTAAGGATACAAGACAATGTGTCTAAAGATACAAAATAATTTGTTTAAGGATACAAGCCAATGTGTATATAGATACAAAATAATTTGTTTAAGGATACAAGCCAATATTCCTAAAGATGCTTAGTAATTTGTTGAAGATTAGAAGCCAATATGTATAAGATTATACCTGCTAATTTGTTTAAGGGTAGAAGCCAATGTGTCTATAATGAAAATAATAATAATAATATATATACATTTAGATGACTCACGTGGGAAAGTGGGGGCTATAACTCGGTGGCTGCAAGAAAGGTGTGGGCACAATGACGACATGTTTGTGTGGAATGTACTTCGCGGTGACCGCGTCCGAGTCAGGCCACCAGCCACTGTGGAAGTAGAAATCACACGATCAAACTGTAAAAGGGTTTATTGACTGATTCCTTACTGACTACTGCTAACCTTTATAAGTAAGACACTCTCTGATTTGAAGTATGATTTGTTCCCAAAAGATATTTTTATATAAAATTAGTTTTAATTTTTTTTTTTTAGATCTATTTTAATATTGCGTCACGTTATAAGGCGATATTATTTATTGATTATTGCGTCATGAGTTCCTTCCTCTGATGGTTCAACATCAAAATAGCAGCAACTGTTAGCAAATGAAACAAACCTACATATGTTCTGCGGGACTGGAGTTTGGGGAATCGTTTAAATTCTAATGACCACTGAATAAATTACGTTTTCATTAAGGAGCCATATTCTGTTCTCTTCTCCAATTAATGCAGGCTTTAGTTATAAGCGATATAAACGGGTGCCCAGAGCGGCATTTTTTTAAAGGGGCGCAGTCATTTAGGAACATTCAGTTTATTAGAAGACAGAGAGCTAGTCAAATAGAATTTTAGATGACTGAATGGAACATTATCTTTATTAGAAGACAGAGAGCTAGTCTAATAGATGACTGAAAGGAGCATTCAGTTTATTAGATCACAGAGAGCTAGTCAAATACATGACTGATCACTGATCAACAATAAATGGGCTGAATTGTTGGTCCTAGTCTAAGGCTTGCACTGTCTCCAAGTATCCAACGTCTCCATAAGATAATCAAATGCTTTTTAGAAAGATGAAGTGTTTCAGGGAAATGTGATCATGTCAAACGCAAATGTTTGCAGGCGGTGAACTTGACGGATCGTTGACACTCTACGGAACGTTGACAATCTACGGAACGTTGACAATCTACGGAACGTTGACAATCTACGGAACGTTGACAATCGTCACGTGCCTCTTGGAATAGTTTCTTCTCATTATCATCAATGAGCCGTACACCCTCATTGGGGTCCAAAGTTATTCCCTGAGACACGTGTTAACCACAATAAGAAAGTATCACATCCGCCACGAGTTTGTATCAAAGCCACCATAGGTATGTATCAAAGCCACCAAGAGTACATATAAAAGTCCAACATAAGTACGTATGAAAGCCACTACAAGTTTGTATCATCACGCATGTACCGTTTCAATGATGTGTTCACCGACCTGCTACGCTGGACAGTCCATGTGGACCGGACATAGGCCTAAATTGTCAAAACTTAATGGATAATCGGTCGACAAAAGGTGATGGTAAGCCCTTCAGGTGCATTCTACTACCAAAGAAGCCCGTACAAGACACAAAAAGCCCCTGCCAGACTGCTCTTGCTACTTCAAATAAAAGCCCCTACAAGACTGCGCTGCCATCGCAAAAAAAAAAAAAAGCCCATACGAGACTGCTATTGGTACCTTAAACAAAAAGCCCTTTCAAGAATGCGCTGCCATCAAAAAAAAAAGCCCTTTCAAGACTGTGCTGCTACCTCAAACAAAAAGCCCTTTCAAGACTTCGCTGCCGTCTTAAACTAAAAGCCCCTACAAGACTTCGCTGCCGTCTCAAACTAAAACCCCCTACAAGACCGCCCCTGCCGTCTCAAACAAAAAGCCTCTACAAGATTGCCCTTGCCGTCTCAAACAAAAAGCCTCTACAAGATTGCCCTTGCCGTCTCAAACAAAAAGCCTCTACAAGATTGCCCTTGCCGTCTCAAACAAAAAGCCTCTACAAGATTGCCCTTGCCGTCTCAAACAAAAAGCACGTGCTTACATGAAAGGTTCGCTTGGATCTTGTTGATAGACCTGTCTCACGATCTCCCGCTGGACACTGATGACGCTGTTGACCAGCTCTCCGCCGGCCACCTTGACGTCTCGATAGACTTTGTCCAGGGTGTTGGGGTCGAGGATCCAGTCAGGGTAAGCCATGTCCAGCTCGGTGCTTTGGGCAACGCGAACTAAAGCCTCCTTGACCGTGTCATCCAGCCAGTCGACAGCCTTGAAATTCTCAACAATCTGTTTCTTGATGTTCTCCCCGATGGCGACCACCTGCATCAAGAGCAATACACGAGCAAATAGATTAACATACGCCAAATAATGGAGAGACATTTATAAATATGTTAAGGGGGGGTGGGGATCAATTTATCCCCTACCATAAAGTGTTAGAAATTTTTTGACATGGTCACTTAGTTAAACTAAGACATAAGCTTGTCATAGTTATTTTTTAAAAAAAGCTTCCAAGACAATTAGATCATTAGAGACTACCTAACATTTTGGATGATACATCCCACCTTCTTCATCACAGATACTTAGGATCGGGCCGTTCTGCACGAATTCTTTCCATCAGGGCGAGGACTAACAGATATAAAAATTCTTTTGTTCCTCAATCTGTACGAATTTACCGGCGTGCTTTCTCTTATGTCAAACATCTTAAGAGAACTAATAAGCCCCTGATTTGGCTTAGAGAACTCACTGAATGGCTGTTTGAAATATTTATTATAAATGTCTTGTGTTCAAATTGTTTTATTTATGTGTTGAAAATGTATAATGCAATCAAAAAACATTTCCATTTATTTGGATCAATAAAAGAATCTTATCTTATCTTATCTTGGGCGACTGGGGACAAGATTAGATAGTTACAGACTACACAACAGGCGTAGCTAGAGTGTTGGGAGCCCGGGGACAAGATTAGATAGTTACAGACTACCCACCAGACGTAGCTAGAGTGTTGGGTGCCCGGGGACAAGATTAGATAGTTACAGACTACACAACAGGCGTAGCTAGAGTATTGGGCGCCCGGGGACAAGATTAGATAGTTACAGACTACCCAACAGGCGTAGCTAGAGTGTTGGGTGCCCGGGGACAAGATTCATTTTCAGAAGCCTTCTTTCTTTTTCCGACTCTCAAACCCATCATTTTCATCAATAAAGTAATATCAAAGTTCATTTAGGCGCCCTTAACTAGTTTTGTGCCCAGAGACATCTGCCCCCTGCCCCTCCCCCCTTAGCTATGCCACTGCAGTTGATATCACCCGGGAAGACGCCCCTTTCTAAGAAAAAAAAATCTGAAGTTGGCCGAAAATGCTGTGGATCACCCTTGCCGCACCCCGATGTTCTTCTCCACGTCCCATGTTCTTCTCCACACCCCATGTTCTTCTCCACACCCCATGTTTTTCTCCACACCTCATGTTCTTCTCCACACCCCATGTTCTTCTCCACACCTCATGTTCTTCTCCACACCCCATGTTCTTCTCCACACCCCATGTTCTTCTCCACACCCCATGTTCTTCTCCACACCCCATGTTCTTCTCCCCATCCCATGTTCTTCTCCACACCCATGTTCTTCTCCACACCCATGTTCTTCTCCACACCCCATGTTCTTCTCCACACCCATGTTCTTCTCCACACCCCATGTTCTTCTCCCCATCCCATGTTCTTCTCCATACCCCATGTTCTTCTCCATACCCCATGTTCTTCTCCATACCCCATGTTCTTCTCCACTGAGGCTGCCTGATAAGCATATTATAAAAGTATAGACTACCTTATCAGTACATTATAAGTACACAGTCACTGATAACACAAGCACAATCTTATAATTTACACATGATCCAATTAATACTAATTTATGTTGAAAGCCCATATGTGGAGGTCTTAAGTACAATCTTATATTTAGCAAACTACTAAAGCAATATAATTATAATTAACAGACTACCCTAGCAATATCTTTTGCCTTGAGTTAATTTGTCATATATACATAGATCTGAGCTGTAATATCATATATACATAGATCTAAGCTGTAATATCCTATATGCACAGATCTAAGCTGTAATATCATATGCAAAGATCTAAGCTGTAATATCCTATGCATAGATCTAAGCTGTTATATCATATACATAGATCTAAGCTGTAATATCATATATGCATAGATCTGAGCTGCAGTATCATAAACATAGATCTAAGCTGTAATATATACATAGATCTAAGCTGTAATATCCTATACATAGATCAAATCTGTAATATATACATAGATCTAAGCTGTAACATCCTGTCCGTATAGATCTAAGTTGCAATGGCATCTCACCTTCGCCTTGTTGACGGATTGAAAGTAGTTTTCAACATAGACGGCCGTGAAAGCGGTGGGAAAGTATTGCAAGGTTTTCTTCCGGCAGTCGCTCTCCCTGGAATCCGCTGCCTGATTTTGGAAAGTTCCAGGGAGATAAGGCGACAGTTCTTCAATTAAGTTGATCATCAGAAAGTTTGCAATCACCCTGGCCATTTGCAGAATGCGTAAACAGATAATAGATTATTTACGTCTGGGGTTTTTTTGTGTGGTTTTTTGTGTTTTTTTGGTGGTTTTTTGTGTTTTTTGTGTGGTTTTTTTGTGTTTTTTTTGTGGTTTTTTGTGGTTTTTTGTGTGGTTTTTTGTGTTTTTTTGGTGGTTTTTTGTGTTTTTTTGTGTGGTTTTTTGTGTTTTTTGGTGGTTTTTTGTTGTTTTTTTAAGGAGGGGGGGGGTTAAATAGTCTATAGATAGTCGAGTTTGTTGTTGGTGAATAGTTGTGCAAATAAAATGAGAGGATCTTCTTTTTGTTGTAAACATAATCCATGTCTATGGGGGACCCTGCTGGCCTACCTTATGTCTTTACAAATTAATAGTGTATATTTTTGTTCAGGAGTAGACCCGTTTTTTGATTTGTTAATCGAGGCAAATAGCTTTTAAGTGTGCGTGGCCATCTTCACACACGATAGGGGACACACACTGTTTCAACAGGACAGACCGAAGGTACAGACAAAGTAACAGGCTTGCAGGAGGACTCCACCGTTGGCGTGTTGTGGCGATTGGCTTGTATTGTAATTTCCTTTTGGTAGTGTATTGGCTCGTTGAACTAGAATATTTATTTAATAATAATGATGCACCTCTTATATTACACCAAACAATACATTTTATGCAGTTATTTTCATTGCAGCGGAGCATTGGTTTAATTTCTTATATTATTATTGTGTTTCCTTCCTCGGCCACAACAAAAGAAGGTGTTGTCACANTGTATGTATGTATGTATGAATGTATTAAATATGAAATCATAAAATTTGGACAAGAGATTAGGTTAGCTCTCTTACTCGCTGCTGAAGCGTCTGAAGATGTTCCCCAGTGAGATGAAGTAAGCGAGTTGGGGGCAGAAGATCTGGGTGTCTGATGAAATGTCATCAAGGCCGAACATGTCCTGCAGGTACTTCTGTAGATCCAGCTAGCAAACGGAGATAATAAATCTTTTGTGAGGACAATGACAGGAGATACGCACTATCACAATCGTACAACGGGCCCCAAGAAGACACCCAACTGTTAGCGTAATACAGACAGCGACTCATTTTTGACAATTATTTAGTCAATCAATGACATTTCGATTACATTCAGAAATATTCACCTATTGTAATGTCGATTACAATGAGACATAGTAATTTATCTGAGGTCGATTACGATCAGAAATTGTCCTCGATTGTAAAATATTAATCTAAACTATACAAATTGATATTCTCTTTCAGGTTGTTGATTTTTTAATACCAATAAATATTAATGGATTTAAACTGGAAAGGAAGATAAGAAACAATGTTACGTTTTTATTCACAGAAAGACACTTGAAATTAATAATACGTGAATTTTACCCAGTCATACAACCATAAATCCACCCATCCACCCAAACATCCATCCACAAACCTCCACATCCATCCACACAGTCCATCCACACAGTCCACCCAACATACATCCACACATTCAGCCACACATCACCCAAACCCCATGCACCCCCACCCACCCATCCATCCTATCACCCACCCAAAAATCCGGCCTGCCACCCATCAATCCATTCCCATACTCACCCAACCACCCACCCGCCAATTCATCCACCCATCCAGCCTCCCACCCACCCACCTACCGAGCCACCCATCCATCAATATCCAACATACCCCGCCCATGTGTTCTTGTAATGCTCTCAGTGATATCAACTCTTGATCGATCTTGTGGCTCATAAACCTCTGTAACGATTAAAAACAACAACTCATTAATGACCTTAAATGTGCAAACATATTTGAGTTATTATTTTATTTCCTTATTTGTTTTCAAACGATGGATTCCTTTGTTAAACAAGAGAATGTACAACCCTTTGGCGTATTTTAATACTACTACTTTGAGCGCTAGGAATGTCCCGACAGTCACACTAACAAATAACTTGTCAAGCACAAGCAGGTGGGCCTAACTGTCATACCGACAATGTCATGTAATAACAACAGTGACATGCAATAACAACAATGACATGCAATAACAACAATGACGTGTAATATCAACAATGCCACGTAATATCAACAATATCATGTAATGTCAACAAATATGACATGTAATATGAACAATGACATGTAATATCAAAAAAGAAACGTAATATCAACAATCACATTTATTATCAACAATGAAATCAAATATCAACGATGACATGTGATATCAACACTGACATGTAATAACAACAATGAAAAGTAATATCAACAATGACATGTAATATCAACAATTACAAGCAATATCAACAATGACACGTAATATCAACAATGACATGTAATGTCAACAATGACATGTAATATCAACAAAAATGACATGTAATATCAACAACGACAAGTAATATAAAAAATTACATGTATTAACAACAATTACATGTAATATCAACAAAATGACATGCAAAATCAACAACGATAAGCAATATCAACAATGACATGGAAAATCAACAAAGAATATCAGCCATTATCTAAGGTGGGGGACAAAAAAAGGGGGGGGTGTTTATAAACATAGTCGCACAGGTTTAATCATCACTTACCAATTCATTGTTTCACAAAAGGTCATTAGATTCTCACATTCTGTCAACACTTACCAATTTATTTATTTATTTAGGCATTTTTTATAGCGCTTACCTTACAGCTCTAAGCGCTTTACAATTATTAAAAATATGTAAACTATTTAAACTGCTAAATTAAAATAAAAATGAAAAACCAATTTATGGTTTTAGAAAAGTAATTTGATTCTCCCATTCTGTCAACACCTACCAATTTCCATTCTGTCAACACCTTCCAATTGATGGTTTTAAAAAAAGTCATTAGATTCTCCCATTCTGTCAACACTTACCAATTTATGTTTTTTTTTAAAAGTCATTAGATTCTCCCATTCTGTCAACACTTACCAATTCATAGATGAGTTGCATAACTAGCGTCAGTTTTGGTAACATTGAGCTCATGTCCCCGCCGAGGTAATGGGCTCGGAGAAAGATGAGATCAAGCGTGGCTTTATGGTATGCCTTGCACCGTTCGTAAAAGCTGTTTTGCCCTTCTTGGGTGAACTGCATGAAGGGAAGGAGGTGGCTATGCTTCAAAAAGTCCCAGCATGAGATCAATAAGTCATCCATGTTTCAGTCTTCAATTATGGGTTTTGGTGAATGTTTGAAAACATGTATTCTACAGAAATGTAAAACACTACAACTGTAGGACAGCCTTCGTCTTACGGAAGGGCCCTCGAAAATGTTGACCGAACTTAGTTTGCAAATAAGCCGTGGAATAAATTGTTTTTTTTTTTTTTAAATTTTATTTGGCATGGTTATTATAGTTTGACATTTTGACAATGTGATTATTTAAATCTTTTACAGTTATCCTTCATAATGTGTACATTTTACGAAACCATCAATTTAGTTCTTCGGGAGATCTTTCGGCCCACATTAAACGTTTCAGCGGGCCGCAAGTTCTCAACCTCTGTATAGAACTACAGGTTGTCAAACTTTGTATAGACCTACAGGTTGTCAAACCTTGTATAGACCTACAGGTTGTCAAACCTTGTATAGACCTACAGGTTGTGCACCCCTGTATAGACCTACAGGTTGTCAAACCTTGTATAGACCTACAGGTTGTACACCCCTGTATAGAACTACAGGTTGTCAAACCTTGTATAGACCTACAGGTTGTCAAACCTTGTATAGACCTACAGGTTGTGCACTCCTGTATAGATGCGCAGGTTGTCTACCCCTGTATAGACCTACACATTGTCAAACCTTGTTTAGACCTACAGGTTGTCAAACCTCTGTATAGACCTACAGATTGTCCACCCTATATAGACCTACAGGTTGTCCACCCCCGTATAGACCTGCAGGTCGTCCGACCCCCCCCCACGAATAGACCTACAGGTCGTCCACCCCCCCCCCCCCC
>CAXITT010000381.1:596581-625672 GCA_964033795.1 Lymnaea stagnalis | reverse complement strand
CACACCACCTTTTAAATAGGCTGACCACTGACAAATAACACACCACCTTTTAAATAGGCTGACCACTGACAAATAACACACCACCTTTTAAATAGGCTGACCACTGACAAATAACACACCACCTTTTAAATAGGCTGACCACTGACAAATAACACACCACCTTTTAAGTAGGCTGACCACTGACAAATAACACACCACCTTTTAAATAGGCTGACGACTGACAAATATCACACCACCTTTTAAATAGGCTGACCACTGACAAATAACACACCACCTTTTAAATAGGCGGACCACTGACAAATAACACACCACCTTTTAAATAGGCTGACGACTGACAAATAACACACCACCTTTTAAATAGGCTGACCACTGACAAATATCACACACCTTTTAAATAGGCTGACGACTGACAAATAACACACCACCTTTTAAATAGGATGACCACTGACAAATATCACACCACCTTTTAAATAGGCTGACCACTGACAAATAACACACCACCTTTTAAATAGGCTGACGACTGACAAATAACACACCACCTTTTAAATGGGCTGACCACTGACAAATAACACACCACCTTTTAAATAGGCTGACCACTGACAAATATCACACCACCTTTTAAATAGGCTGACCACTGACAAATATCACACCACCTTTTAAATAGGCTGACCGCTGACAAATATCACACCACCTTTTAAATAGGCTGACCACTGACAAATATCACACCACCTTTTAAATAGGCTGACCACTGACAAATATCACACCACCTTTTACGTAGGCTGACCACTTACAAAAAACATTTCTTTGGCTTGCGATCCACCCTTTCCTGGTACAGTCATTTTATGAGCAGAGAAGAAGAAGAAGAATCCCATTTTGTGGAGTTTGGTTAGAGTTTCCCGAAGACTCCACTTGGCCCCGTCAAACTTAGGGATGTCGACGTCGGACATAGTCCAGGAACCAAGATCGCCGATGACCTGTACAAGAATGTAGTTGAATCTGTGCATACAATAGTTTCTATTTGCTGAAGTCGTTGTTCTGCGGCCTCATCCTTATAGCAGTAAACATCAAACAGACAGAGAAAATTAAAGCATTGCACTAAACAGACGACAGACAGAGAAACAGAGAATAAAAAATCACATCAAACAGACAGAGAAAATTAAAGCATTGCACTAAACAGACGACAGACAGAGAAACAGAGAATAAAAAATCACATCAAACAGACAGAGAAAATTAAAGCATTGCACTAAACAGACGACAGACAGAGAAACAGAGAATAAAAAATCACATCAAACAGACAGAGAAGATTAAAGCATTGCACTAAACAGACGACAGACAGAGAAACAGAGAATAAAATATCACATCAAACAGACAGAGAAACAGAAAAAACATCACATCAGTCAGACAGACAGAGAAACAGACAAACATTACCGGTACATCAAACAGACAGACGGAGAAACACACAAAAAAATTACATCAAACAGACAGAGAACCAGAAAGACATTGATCGCGCCAGGTTGGTTAAATAAAAAGTTTGATATTGGAACAAACAAACAACAATTTTCAAGTGTGCTATAAAATGTCAACACTGTGCGAATTCAATTTGTAAACGAGTTTCCAAGAATTTCCAACTTGAAACGTGTATTTGGAAACGAATGAAAGGTTCAACATTATCTTTTTAAAAAAAAATCTGTTAAGCCTGCGGGGCGGTGTTGTTTAGGTTTGTGTGCCTGCTTGTCTTTATGTATGTCTGTGTGGACCCGATAACAACAAATCGGGAAACAAATTTCTGAGTGAAAATTGTGGAGCGAAATCCACTTATAACAATGAATTTATTTTTTACCAAGTCGTGGTGTCCCAGTGTCCCATGAGAGGCGAAGCTTGTACTACGGTATTAAAAAGATTCAAGTGTTCTTTTTTTTTTTTCTTCTTCATTTTCTCAAACTCATTAACCTCTAAAAGTCATTTACTTTTAAAAGCATTGTCTTCCTCTCTTCTTCCAAACTACTGGTGTCCATGCAGTCGCGATAAAAGGTTTTCATCTTAGCAACCGCACTGGAGGGCACATCATGTAACTTGGTGCTGTTGGACACAAAAATCTGCAATGAAATGTGTAACACTGAGAACTATTGGACACACACTTCTGTAATGAAATGTGTAACATATCTCTTTAAACTATACTACCCTGACTGTTTCCCCTCCTCTGACCGATAAACGATCCTGTTGGCTGCCGTCCATGGTTTGCCATGTAAAAGTTCTGGGGGGTGGGTCAATATACATTTGTTTTGGTTACACGCTGTTCTTTATATCATAAATGTCTTTTATTTTAATGTCATGATCAGGTCGCTTTTGCTACTAGTTTTATGTACAGCGCAGTGAGCCCAGCCCTAGGCTGATGTACCGCGCTATAAAAGACCACTGATTATTATGATTATTAACTGTTGGACACGCACTTCTGTAATGAAACGTGTAACACTGAGTGCTTTGGACACGCACGTCTGCAATGAAATGTGTAGCACTGAGAACAAGTGGGCTCACACATCTGTAGTGAAATGTGTAACACTGGGTGCTATTGGACACACACGTCAGCAATGAAATGTGTAGCACCGAGAACAAGTGGGCTCACACATCTGTAGTGAAATGTGTAACACTGGGTGCCATTGGACACACACGTCAGCAATGAAATGTGTAGCACCGAGAACAAGTGGGCTCACACATCTGTAGTGAAATGTGTAACACTGGGTGCTATTGGACACACACATCTGCAGTGAAATGTGTAGCGATTAGTGCTACTGGACACAAAAATTGGATAAGTAACATGTGGCACTGAGTACAATTCGACACAAAAATCTACAATGCAATTTGTAACACTGAGAACTATTGGACACCGGAAATATGCTGTGAAATGTATGAGTGCTGTTGAACACAAAATTAAATCTGTAACACTGAGTGCTGTTAGATACACACATTTTTGCAATGAAATGTGCAACATTGAAAACTATCGGACACCATAATCTTGCAATCAAATGTGTAACATTGAAAACTATCGGACACCATAATCTTGCGATCAAATGTGTAACATTGAAAACTATCGGACACCATAATCTTGCAATCAAATATGTAACATTGAAAACTATCGGACACCATAATCTTGCAATCAAATGTGTAACATTGAAAACTATCGGACACCATAATCTTGCAATCAAATGTGTAACATTGAAAACTATCGGACACCATAATCTTGCAATCAAATGTGTAACTAATAAAGGTTGGAGCACAACATTTCAAATCTGCCATCTAATGTGAACCCAATGAAATCGATGGATCACTTCAAAGTTTAACTTCCTAGTTTAACTTCATGGTTTAACTTCATGGTTTAACTTCATGGTTTAACTTCATGGTTTAACTTCATGGTTTAACTTCATGGTTAAAATTCATAATTAAACTTCATAGTTTAACTTCATAGTTTAACTTCATAGTTCAACTTCATAAGTTAACTTCATAGTTCAACTTCATAGTTTAACTTCATAGTTTAACTTCGTAGTTTAACTTCTTGTTTAACTCCATAGTTCAAATTCATAATTTAACTTCATAGTGTAACTTCATAGTTTAAATTCGTAGTTTAACTTCTCGTTCAACTTCATAGTTCAACTTCATAAGTTAACTTTATAGTTTAACTTCATAGTTTAACTTCATAGTTTAACTTCATAAGAAAGTGTTGTTAAAAAAATAAATAAAAGTGCTACCTTCTCGAAAGCATTTTCAAACAATTCTTCTGTCAAAAACTTGGCGTCCACAGCAGTTCCTTGATCCGGAATCTTAGTATCAGTGAGGAACCTGCCACAGGCGTAGAGGTACATGTCCTCACAAGGGTTGACAGAGAAATCCATCTTGCTCAGGATGTAGCTGCTGGCCATGACACCCTCTTTGGTCAAGCATGGCAGCGCATCGTCGTGGGGCTCTTCGTGCACCAGGGGGAGCTGACTCCTATTTGGATGTTCGTGCTAAGGCAATACACAAGATATTGTATTATAAGGATGATCACGATAATCGAATTTCCGTTTTTTTTTTGGTTTTGACTTTCTCTTCATTGCCCCACGGTGACTTTAAATCACATCGCCATCAGCCGCGTTAGCGTAGGAAAAGGAGAAGGCCCCCCCCCCCTGGGGCGTCTTTTTTTTTTCTCTTCATTCTGACGGGCCAATTTTTTTCGGCCAGCTGACGAGTTTTTTTTTCTTCTTTTCATTCTTTCTTTTTTCCCCCCAAGTATTTTTTGGCTAATTTGGAGAGATAGCACCCTGGCGTCATTAGCGTGTTGTGTCTCTGGTTCCGATAGGGTCAAAACCTTTGTGAGGGATAAGTTTAGGGTTCAGGTTAGGTTTAGGGATAGATTTAGGACATAAGTTCGCAGGTCGCGGCAACCAAGATGGCGGCCGCGGTGCTATCTCTCCAAAGTTACTTTTTTTTTCATAGAGTAGGGCGGCATAAATAAAATATGATAATTAGCCAACCAATGATAATTTAAAATTATAAATAATCAAGCAATCAAAATAATAATACAAAACATGTCATCAGCACTTTCTCCAACAATAAAATCAACAAAGGGGAACGACTCATGCACAAAAATTAAATAAACACGCAGATGGCGTCATGGGATGAAGAATAATAATCAGCCAAAATAGGGATAGAGATCAGGGGTGTAGCTAAGGTTAGTGCCACCCGAGGCTTTCAAAACCCTTTTTGCCATGCCGCCATCTTTGCAACATGTTAGCCCAATGCCAGCTGTTGCGCTCTGTTCAGCGCTCTTTTCATTTGTGCATGTTATTTTCTTAAGAACCTGAAATAAAGTGTGTACAAGTGTATTTCATCAAACTGTAAGTTGGGTTTTAATTATTTCATACTTTTAAAAAATATTTGTGTCCATTTTTTTGTTGGTTTTTGTTCATTTTCATAGTTTTATGCCCACTGCCACAGTGTGTAAACTCCATGTGTTATTACTTGTGGCTTTAGGCTTTGGGGAGGTAATTGGGGAGGGGTTATGGGGAGGGGTCTCTTCTCCCCAGATAATTTCTTTCTTTCTGATTTTGGTATTTAAAGTGGGGGACGGGGGTCTAAACTGAAGCAGAAATTTATGTTTAAAAAAAACAAACCAAATTTTACATGCAAAAATAAGGAATTTCAAACTTACCGCCATCGGACCCCCAGATCACACCAAAGATGACGACACGTGACGTAACGTTTAAGCACTCCTTGCTATATACGCATAATTTTAAAGTACCCGATAAGAAAATTAATTTCTCTATTTTTCTTTAATATTTCCAAAATTGTAACATTTCCAAACACTGAGCATTTCCAAAATACATAAAATTTAACTTTTCTTTTAATCTCCCCTCCCCAGAAAATTTATTTGTTTGTGATTTTGGTATCTAAAGTGGGGGGGGGGTTTTGGGGGGGGGCCCCCCCCCCCCCCCCCCAGTCGTTTCATAACGTGTTTTGCAATATTTTTTGGCCGCCATCTTGGTTGACACTTCACGTGTTGTGTCAACCAAGATGACGGCCAGGATGGGGAAACCCCCAGGGCGATCTCTCATAATTTACCCTTATTTTAAAATTTTAAAAATCCGTTCTGCAAATAACTTCATTTCAAACAGCAAGATATTGACAAACATCTTCTTACCCCCCCTGCCTTCAGCGCATGATGCGCTTCCTTTGGCTTGGGTCGTAAATGGGAGAATGTTACGAGCATTATGATGACAACTAGAAGACACACGCTGAACGCCGATAGAACTGCGGCCACGTATTTGAGACCCGTTTTGGTCTTATTCGTCCCAACGGAGTTTTTACTTGCTGGGGTATCATCCTCCATTTACAATCGGTTATAAAAAAAACAAAAAAATTAAATAAAATTCGTGTTAATTTTTATCTTTTAATTTTCAACCTTAGTTGACCTATTCCTTTGATGGCAGTTTATTATTGTTCTTATTTTTTTTTTAAAATTAATGCGCGAAGGAAGTGTTTTTAAATCTCGTGCTTCCATACTTCGTAATTTGGAATTTCCGTAAAAAAACTAAGAAATGCGTTTGGGCAAAGCCGCATATTTAGTTTGCCTACGTAAGCCACCTACCGCATTTCCGCGCATATTAAGACGCAATTAATTATAAGACGCACCCATATATAAATCATCCAGAGGCGTAGCGTGGTGGGGGCAGGGGGGACAGATGTCCCCGGGCGCCAAACACCCTCGCTACGCCACTGAAATCATCCCTCATTTTCACTCAAGCGTTACAATGTTTCTACACTACAACTGAACAAAAACTAAACAATCATTTCAAGTTGCTTTCACATCCCCCTGTATATCTCCGTGGATTAAATTGAATAACCTTCTAGGAACCTTTATGGCTTTTCTTTTGTCTTTTTTTTTTCATTAACAAGCATTAGAATTAGCATAACTCTAACATATTCCATAAAGTTCCTTTTCAGATATGCCTGGGATTGCAACCTAAAAAAAAAATCACTCTCTCACACATATCAAGGAGTTATGTTTTAACGGTTGTCACGTCACAATCAGTTTAAAATAGTTTCAATAGGACTTAACACTTCATCTATTCATTCACATCAAAACTATTTTGTTGTCCAAGTCTATTGATATTTATATTGCTTATATCACGAAAAAATGAATTTGGGCTTCTGGCCTAAATGGAATGGATTTTTATGATTTCAGTACCCTTCGGTATTTGAATGTGGATCATCAATTGCATGTGTTCTAAGTTATGCCAAGATCCACCCTGGAGTACCGGTAAAGATTTCCACCGACTGCAACAGCTTCTAGAGCGACACCTTTCCACTATTCACAAACGACCGAACCATTCTCAAACAGAACGATCGATCTCAAGGTGAGCGATGTAGCGCTCCAAAGGGGACACGCAACCTATTTTCCTGGGAGTACAAATGCATTATTTTGTACAAGACACATTTGTAGAGCACACATTTCTCGGTCTAACCTAAGTTCATAAAAGGATCACACCCAAAATGTCCACACATGTAACCAAAACAAATGCATGCCTTATTTAAAGTTCAATGTTGATACGTCAGAAATGAGGTGAGTCAGAAAAACACCATTGTTACCATGATTCAACGCCGATTGTAGAGTTTGGTAACTTTCTTAAGTGACAGGAAGTTGTATAAATTCTAAGAAATAAAGCTTTCCGTTTATATCAAATGCGATGTGATCGGGCGATTCAATTTACATGAATTGATGAGTGTATTGATCGCTTTCATTCTGAACCCCAGATCAGATCATCGGCAGTAGCATATATTTTTGGGGGTGTTCAATCCAAAGGTCTACTATCAGCAAGTGAAGAAGAGTTATTGGTGTCCGTTCCAAACGTAACCTGTTTCTATGATGACTTATAAAAATATGAGCTTCTCAGAGAAATACCAAAGTGTAGAAGACACCGAAAGACAGCTGATATTAATTTTTACAACTTCATGCACTATTCAGTGTTTGATTTTTTGAAATTCATAGCTCAATGGGACTTCCTAGAATTTCTTCCATTACTAAGTATAGGGGAGAGTCGGAAGGAATGGACAGGTGGGAGAAATGAACCACCCCCTATAAAATCGAATCTATTGGACCAAAGTGTTTTCAAACTAAATGGATGCATAAAATACTCCCTTTTTGTGATTTCTAAGAGTTTCCAGGTTATATGGCCAGCGATGAATCAAATGAGTAAAATTTTGGCATAAAAAAATGTTTGTAACCAACCTCATCAAAGCGTCTAGAAATTTAACTGGTTAATCAAGAATACAGGTAAATACAGTTTAAAGTATAATATTTAGTTAGTTATAGTAATTCATATTAAATTTGCTTATTTGCATCACGAACATAATTTTAAAAAAATAAAAATCTGCATCAACCCCCTAGTGGGGTGAAACATTTCTCCCCACTGTTAATTTTCTTATGCTTCATAACTGCATAATCTTGAAGTAATTAAAACGTAGTAATATATTGAGCATGGCTACAGTTAATTAACTTTAAATAAAGATTTAGAATTATCAGTCATGATTTATTGTAACAAAACGTAATTTTTTTTTCTTGCAGAATCATGCCTAGAAACCACGCAAGAACCTTGGAAGTTATGAGAAATGCAGTTGATGCCATTGAAGGGGGGAAAGTCGATACATGCAGCTGCTGCACAATTCGAAATACCACGCACACCTTTGAATAACAATCTAAAAAAATCTGTCTCTACGGACCAATTACCACCAAATTACAAACATGCCATGGTATTCACAGCTGACCAAGAGACTATGTTTGCGGATTACCTGGAAGCATGTTCAAAAATGTTTCATGGGCTGACATTAGCCAGTGTGAAATTATTAGCCTACGAGATGGCCAGAGTTAACAAAATAAAAATACCTGAATCATGGCATAATAAGAAAGCTGCTGGTAAAGATCGGCTTGATGGCTTTTGACAGAGACAACCTCAATTATCACTGCGCCAAACGGAGTCAACTTCTCTGGCAAGAGCCACCACCTTTAACCCCCACAACATTGAGATATTTAAAAAAAAATCTAGAAGCAGCCATTTCTAGTAATAAATTGTGTGGTGGACAAATTTACTATTTAGCCACCTATCCTATGAGGCATTGTTAGTTGCTAAAGAGAACTCTATTCATATTGTTACATTGCCGCTACACACCTCAAATAAAACACAGCCACTGGACAGATCAGTTTTTGGACCATTAAGAAGTGCATTCAATGCTTCGGCTGATTCGTGGCTGCTTAGGAACGTAGGCAAACCAATCACAATTTACCAAATTGCTGAACTTGGTGGTGGGGCCTTCATCAAAGCAGCGACCCCATCAAATATATTGTCTGGTTTCCACGCCAGCGGAATTTGGCCTCTTAATAAAAACATTTACACAGATATAGACTTGTGCTATAACAGACAGACCAGATCAAGCTGAAACACTGTCTGTAGCTGCGTCTTCTTCAGGTAGCCCAGCTACATCAGCTTCTCTCTTGCAACTACACCAGTCTTCAAACCCCAACCCATCAGTGTTTAGGTCACCTGAGATTTTTCGAGGCTACCCTTAAGCAGGACCCATTAAAAATAATAATAGAAAGAAAAGACAATCATTGATTGCCACATCAACTCCTGAAATAAGAAAAATGCAGCACGATAAGCTGATTAATGACACAAAAGTTTCATGTCCCTTAAAATTACAGGCAAAGCAATTATTTGAAAGTGACGATAATGACTCTGACATAGACTTTGACATGATAAGCAATGATGATTTAGATGACTTTATTTCAGACTGTGAAGACTTAACATCTAATTATGTTGAAATGAATGGTGTTGAAGAAGTTGTGAAAGATGATTGTGTGCTGTGTGGGTATAGTGTAAAAAGGTCAGTGTTGTGTTATGTGGCTGTTGTGAGGAAGGAAGTGGATGAAGATGGGGATGTGGAAGTAGAATTTTTATTAAGAAAAAGTGAGAAAGTGACTGGCAAATTTATAAGACCACACTTAGAAGACATTGCCTGTGTGCCTATTTTATTAAAGACATAAAATGCAAACTTACAAAATTACAAAAGACTGGGATAGCTAAGACTAAAGATAGTTTTTTCTTTAAAGAAAACCTGAGTTCTTTAAAGGTTACATAAATCTCTGTTTTTTTTTTTCTTTTGCTCAAATTACATTTTTTCTTTATCGCTATGTTCAATAAATATACATAAAAATAAAATGTAAAGTGATTTTGCTTAATTACATTACATATTGTAGAATGCATTACAACACAACAGAGAGAAAATTAATAGAAAATAGGCTAAAATATTAATTTGTTTTAACCACTTTTTTAGTTAGCTGACCATTTCTCCCAACACGGTGGTCCTTTTCTCCCTTCGCTATGACCATTTCTCCCAACCTACATAGTCATCAGTTTCTTTTGAATTTCACAAAAACTATCAAATCGATGACAATGCAAATTAAGTTTTTAAGTGCACATTTGGGCTTGCTATCAATAAGCCAAATTTGATTATTGTACCTCTCTATTTGTTAACACCAGCTGCATTCTTTGACTGGTGTTAATCTGGTGGCCATTTCTCCCGACTCTCCCCTACAACAAGTATACTAAGTATACCATGAACAAAGTATACAATCTACTCATGCCGCCACACTCATAAATGCATTGAATATATTTAAATCGAAATATAACTATTTAATACAAATTATATTATAATTGTAGACTGTGCATTAACTATACATATAAATTCGCCAACAAAGCTCAAACAAGACGGGTCAAACACCAAGCAGGCTATTTATAGATACGCCAGAGCGTGGTTCATTAATGAGTTCAATAGCGCGCAAAATATAATTCCCGATAACTACGCTAAATGATATATATTTATTTTTAATAACGCAATTGCGTTTGTTGCGTAATATTTTCTTTCCGAAATGAAATCGTCTCAATTTAAGTATTGTGTCAAAAATATTCGGTTTAAAAGTGGTTGGTACATGAGAATATTAATATAGTTCATGGGCGTGAAATAAAAAGTGTGCAGTGACGTATGATGGGGAAGGGGTGTAGCAAATATGTGTTGGACTGCAATAAAGCTTTAAAATAGATTAATAAGACACGAACAAAGTGTGTCAATATAACAATATAAGGAAGCTTTCATATTATGAATCATAATAATTATACATTATACACAAGTAAACGTTTCGGCACATGCCTTCATCAGTAGAAACAAACAAAACACATTTAAATAAGTATAAATTAAATTTACATAATATAAATATACATATCCTACCTAAAACAGAAAAATAGGAGAGGGCGCTAAAACCAGACAAAAACAAAGCAAAGAGGAGTTTGCTTTTTTCAATTATGTTAAATCACTTCCTTTCTACTCCTTAAACTTAAACTTAAGAAGTAAGTTTACAAACATATAGTCCATTCAATTATCTTTCATTGGATACCAAATTTTGTCTAACAAACCCTAAAATATTTTTAAAATATTTTTTTAATAAACCCAAACTCTCACTTCTCGGACCCGGGTCCGAATAGCCGCAGCCAATTATAAAATAAAAAAACTGTCAATTGTGTATCTATTTCGGCTTTAAAACGATATGCGTGTAAATTTTCGGTAAGATGAACAATCAGGAACCCACACCTAACCACTCTTATAATCACTCTCCAAACTGAAATTATGGCGGCGGATTTTGATTATCATTATGAAAGTTCTACGGATAACGAGGAGACGGTAAATGTGATACAATAATATTAGTATTAGTATTTTTAATGGTTGAAACCTGGGCCATCGGGAGTTTCACGCAGTCGCACGTCGCAAGTTACCAACAAAGACTACATCTTGTCATTCTTGTGACAACTCTTCCAGGCATCTATAGTCTATAGTTTCTTAAGTCTAAAGTCTGAATTAGTATTAGTAACTCCACTTCTTAATTCTTAGTCTTAGACTTAGTGGTGGAAGTAGAAGTAGTAGACTAGGGCACTATCACCAGGGTGACCAAATCATGAACTGGAAAAAACGGGACACACCCAAGGCCAAGGAGGGTTTGGGGGGATACCCTCCAGCTAAAGACTAAAGAGGGGTCCGCCGGAAACTGTTTATTGAAATTATTGAAAGGGAAAATCTTTTTAAATTTACCTTCACTTAACTTTTGTAATTTAATTTAAACTGAGGCATATCATAAACGGAAACAATAAATAATTTTACAGTTACAGTGAATATCGCAGTGACACAGTCTTTTACACACAGTGTCCGCAGAGTGATTGGGTGGAGTGGGAACAGTGCAGCCATCATTTGAGACCACTATTGGCACTGGCTACACAGCTAGCGAAAATATTACTTGAAGTTATATTTTAATTTAGGAAGTTTTAGTGATTTAAAAATGTGAATATAGAAACGGGACATTTAGGCATCCCGAGGAGAGACTTTGTATGGACACTGGTTACGATCCTGAAAAAAACGGGACAATCCCATTTTTACGGAACGTTTGGTCACCTTATAGTTAGTTGAAGGTAGCAGTAGAGAGTAAAGGGGACACTTATTCACATTCATATTAAAAAATTAATATTATTATTATTTAGGCCTAAATTATAATATTACATATTATAACGGTACTTCAATTTTAATTCACCGCAAAAATTATTATTATTCACACTTCCAATAAAGCAAATGTTCTTTTGAATAAAAACGTTTAATTCAACGCAAAAATCATTGTACAGCTAACATTATTTCAAATTTCCATAACAACACTTCATACTTCCAATAAAACAAAGGCAGTGTCTACACGTCCGCACTATTTGTCCGGCGACCAAGTCACATGACCGCCGTAACAAAGTGGCGAGAGATATCTTGTCACGTGACAGCGAATGATTCAAAACTGTTGTTAACTTTAAAATATATTTCTCTACCAAGTAATGTACTGGAGTATCTTGAATGCAAATAATAGAAAAAAGAGTGAAAGTGGCTTGTAAACATTTTTGTTTAGTTTGTTATTTGAGTTTGTGTACCAGTAATCCATAAAATAAATTAGGGGCCAGTATTCAGTATGGAGTAGGCAACCAATAAAAGTAAAAGATTTCATTTTAAATTGTTTAAATTGCTACAAAATATTTTAAAACTTCTCATGAAACTACTGTTGCTGATGAACATGATAATATAAATATAATATAAAATATTTTTAATTAAAATGGGGGGAAAAAAACGATGCCATACTGGCCATTGATCCACAAATTTAATTATAATATCGTGAACCGACCACTCTACCTCAAGACCAGACAAGATGCCCCAATTAGTCATTTCGTTCGAAATAATGACCACTAGTCGTCCGGCGATCAAGTGACATGCCCGCCGGACGTATATCATACGCATTATTTGTCCGGCGCGCCGGACGTGTAGACACTTCGTAAAAAAAATGTTCTTTTGCATTAAAGCGTGTTTACTTCTTTTATAGTCCTCCACTACTGTGGTGGCCAAATTTGAACAATATCGTTAGAATGTCATTGAATACATTCAAACCATTCTCTTTAACACGTCGACGCAATGGCAATATGAACCCACACATATAAGAATCGAGCGTATGTCTGTGTGTGCTATTGTTCCTCTATTTTGCCAATTTCCACGTATGTTCAATGCGTTGAGCATTGGCATTCCATTAACTTTGAGATTGTTAGCACATCGTCTGACAGCATGTATAATACAGTGTTGTTATAGAAACAAGATACAACTGACTTCATTGTGAACTAATGCAGAAATCGTCAAAGAATTCATGGTGTCTACAGAAGCAGTTGTATTTATTGAACCGGAGTGAATTAAAATTGAAGTACCATTATTAGGACCACTCAAGTATTTAGAAACATTGTTATGTGAAACAGTGACATAAAAAGCTTATGAATGATTATGTAGGGCTATGCCGACCCTAAACTATAATAATAATAATAAGAGGTCTTATATAGCGCGGTACCCCAGCCTAGGGCTGGGCTCACCGCGCTGTACATAAAAATTTTATCAAAAGAGACATAATCATGACATTAAAATAAAATACATTTATGAAATAAAGAACAGCAATGTATCCTATATAATATATAAAAATAGGCCTGGAACAGCGGTCAACAAATCACACAAATCGCGGCTTGCAAGCCGCATGCTGCATTGTGCAAGCGGTTCTTTAGTGACCTGAGTGCAGCTCAGCCAGTCGACCACAAATCGGTTTTGACTCAGTTCTTTAAAAGAAATTTGGCTCTCAAAAAAATTATTTAAACCCTTTCATTACTGCTGGTTTTTGGGCATCGATTTTTGTTGACTCAGCAATTTAAAAAAATAAATAATAATAATAAAAAAAAAAATAATAATAAATAATAGTATAAAAAAGAAATTTTCGGTATATTTCATTCTCTATCTGATCCGCTTTTTAACTTCTCTATAGATTAACGAATAAAGAAATATGTAGCATTGAAATATGACGTCCTTGGTATTTCAGAAGAGGTCTTTGCCTTTTTATTATGATGACAATGTGAAGTCCTTGGTAATTGAAAGTGGGTGATCATGACATTGCCTTGACATCATTGGTAGCGAAGTGATTAAAGCGTCCTGCTGCTGATTTTTGACTCTTTTTACTAATTAGTTTGCCGAACACTGGCCTGGGACCTAGTTACTTAATATTTAGATGGGGCTTGAAAAAAACCAATTGATTGATAATAAAAATAGATAAAAAATTATGTTTTTAGGCTGTACATAATGTAGATCAATTCTAAAGAAAGTTATGATTTTTGTGCTAGCCTCTTGCCTGTCCCACCTCTCCCACGTATTATTCAAGTACAAATAATGAATAATAATCTGAGTGGCATATTTATACAAATTTTAAATTCCTTTTTGTAACTTAATGTAACCAATGGTCGGACCAACATTTAGATCAGTACTATGCATGTTACTACTATTTCATATCTTTTAATACAATTTTAGATAAAGGGACTGAAATATATATATTATATTATGTATTAACCTTTGCTGTGTTTTTATTATTTATTATTACCTTTATATCATAACCCTAGCTATGTTCTTTTAATTAAGAATTAAAAAAATAGCAACATTAATTTATAAAATTAAATTCAAGCTTTGAAAGTCAACAACTAAATTACCATAAATTAGGATTAGCAAAGAAATTTTTTTTCCATTACATCAAGAAATCTATTTTAACCATTATTTTGCTGTTGTTTTATTTATAGTCATAGATACATCTATCTAATAATAGCCCAAAATTTTCCTCTACCTTCTCATCTCTAATTTTGGTCAATATAATATATAGCTGTGCACCAAGTGTGTACCAGGAGCAAACGATTGAATCTACATCATCAGTTTGAATGATTATTTAATGGTGTTGGATAGTATTTAAAAAAAAAAATAATTAAATATTATTGTGACACATTGAAGAAAAAGAGGTAATAACAAATAAAGACTATGAATATTAATGAATAATGTATTATTTAAAAAAACAACTTTTACTTCAGCTTAAGTTCCCTACGTCAGCTTTTTATGAAGAAATCTCCCATGATTCAGTTAAAAAGACTGTAGAATTCTGCATTGATTTGAAAGATTGGGCAGAGGCTTCTAGTTGGATTGATGAATTCTGTTTGATGAACTACTTCAGCTTTGTAGTTGAATCCACCAAGAAACCAACAAAATTTACACTGTACAAAAAATATTTCAGGTTTGTTTATGACAAAATTTGCACGGTAAAAAAAAGTAATTCAGTTTTTGTTTATAACCAAATTTACACTGTACAAAAAGTATTTCAGTTTTTGATTATAAAAAAAAATTACACTATGCAAAGACTTTTCAGTTTTTGTTTATAACAAAATTTACACTATACAAAAAAAATTAACAGAAAATCAACTGACACAATACAGAAATGTAACACTGCCAATGTCTCTTTTAAGTCAGCTTCTATATGTACCCCAAAGAGGAGTGTTCTTTTTTAATATTAGCATCTGCATTACTTACAATGCTGCTGAATAAAACCTAAATTGTATCTATAAATGCAGTTATAAATAGGTATTTAATATAAATATTCAGTCATTTATCAAGTATGAAAAATTCATTTTTCAAATGTTACAAATTCATTTTTAAAATGCTAAAAAGTCATTTACCGGGTATCAAATGTTAAAAAGAAATAAACAAAGTTACCCGAGCCAGACTTGCGGTAGTGTAAAATAAAGTACTTAAGTTGAACACCTTTAACCTTCGTCTTCACTTGCAGGTGTGCCCACAATCCTCGAAATAAAGGCAAGACATTGAACAGTGGCTGCTCTGCAAATATGATTGTCACTGGCAGACTAGCCAACAAGAAGTGAGTTGAGTAGCTTTTATTGTGGTATATGAGAACATTAAAAGTTAATGGGTGTGTACAACAGTCTGCTGCCAGACAAGTAATAATCTGTTCGGTGCTTGTCTGTTCTAGAAAAAAAATGTCAATATATTTGAATATTGTTGATATTATTTTGACATTTTAAAAAAATGGTTTGGTGGAATAGTCAAAGTATAACAACCGGTTTTAAGTAAGACAAAGCAGATTTAAATGTTTGACAAAAAAGTGTGTTCTTCTGTGAACATTCTATTTACAAAATACCTTAATCTATGAAGGATGGCAATAACCTGTTAGACAGGAGGAAAAATATCTGAACATGCAGATAACCCCAGCAAAGCTTGTGTCATATACTCTAGCATACTTAATCTTAATTGTTCTTATATTGAAACAACTTTGAATATTTAATTTATATGATTTTGAAGATGAGACTGTTTAACACGCTTAAGCTTAAAAAAATAAAATGTGGTAGTTATGAATACATCATACTGGAAAGTAATTTTTTTCATTTGCATTACCATACACAGAGTTAAAGATCTTTTTAAACATTTTATTGTACAATATGGAATACATCTGTTGAATTCCATTTCATTTCCCTCTCAGGTTAAAAACCAGGTATCCTTGCGTAGTTGAGCTTTTTTATAAACACAATCACCAACTGCGAAGTACAGAAGCTCTTCAAAATCGTCCCGTTTGCATTGAGACACAAGAAAGCCTGACAAGGCTGCTCCAAAACCATGGGGCCAAGGAAGCATTAGAGAAACTAAAGATTGGGTATGGTAAAAGACTGGATGAGATCTGTCATGACACAGCATACTGTCCCAATCTTCAATACGTTTATACGTAGGTACACCTTGGATTGTTTTGACTGAAATTCATTGCAAAGAAATCTATTGCTACTTGTGATTTCTCTTCAAAATTTGAACCAAAGGCTTCTAGGACATATTTTGATTCTGGATCAGGTGTAAAAATTAATAGGATATTACTTGGTGACTTATAGAGCATATCTGTGATAAATTGTTACTCATGTGTTTAAAAACTGAGTTTAGGTTGGACAATAATTTTATACGTTAACTTTCAATAATGGAATAACGGGAATCTAAAAATAGATATTATAGGGGAAAATTTTGCTCTGCAAGGCATTGACTCATTGACAGACCTGTTTACTCTTACGATTTGGCGTACAAAGTATGATTTTTTGATGATATTGTACGATTTTAACAGTTTGAGGGTAAATAGGTCTTCATTGACTAGATCTAATTGATGTGTTTCAGGGAAATATTATTCTATCAAGAAAATTGCTTTAAACATTTTAAATAAATGGAATTCACTACTACAGGCCCTCTGTAATTATTTCTCATTGTCACTATATTTTTTGCATTCATTTATGTTAAATTTTTCATGTTCCCATAGACTACAGAGGCAGCTAAAAAATTCAGAAGCTAACAAAACTAGGATACGTCGTTGGATTCAACATGAATTCAAAAAACCTGCTGCAGTCATTGAAGAAGGAGATGACAACTCTGTCGAAACTGCGGATGAATATTCCGAACATGATAGATTCAACTACGAGGACCCTGGAAGAGATGGGCTCTTTGACAGTAATGCAGATCTGGCATTTAACAGGGGAATAATCAATGTTAAACAAAAGATAGTTAATTACTGTGACGGCCTGGTACGAAAACTGAAGACGATGCCACATGCTGGCAGTTACATTGAAGCAATGTTAGAGTTGCTCCCAAACCCAAGCCTGACAGATTCTCAGTTTGAATCGCAATTGGAAACTCTGTTAAGTTCTTTTCCAAGGTAGTTACTGCATTGTTGCAAGGCAATTTTTTCTGTAATTTTTTAATCACTTAATAGTTCCACTATGGGAGATTATTATTATAAGTGGTTTTATATAGCGTGGTATCCAAGCCAAGGATTTGGCTCACCACGGTGTACATACAATTTAACGAACATAATGAAAAAACTTTAAAAATTAATTGACAAACATTAATTAAATAAAACGAAACAAATGTAGATTTAAAACTATTTACATGTCCAGCCATGGACGACACCCAGTAGCATCATTTTTTGGTCAGAGGTGGGAATCAGTCAGGATAGTAGAGTTTAAAAAGATGTGTTTTGAGTGCATTTTTGAAGGCTGTGATGGTCGGTATATTGCGGATGTGTAATGGAAGATGTTAGTTGTTAAGACCTAAAATTCAGAATTTTATTATGTTAGCATACTCCTTTAAGCCCTGTAGTCCAGGTGGAAGAAAACGGGTAATTTACCACTTGAGCGTCGGCCAGGAAAAAATCCAGTTGTTCCGGTTTGAAGGGCTATTTAAACAATTATTCACTTCCGTATTTAAAGTTATTTAGCACAATACATTTAAATAATTATTACTACGGTACTAAGTTTCCGATATGACAGGAAGAAAAAGAGGAGAGACTACAATAGTGCTGATGCACGAAGTGTTTGATATTGATCAAATAAGAAACGAAGAAGTATGGCGGCTGTCCACACTACTGCCGAATTTGTCTGACCCTAATTCAGCACTACGATGGTGTGTGCGTCGACGACTCTTAAAAAATAGTATGACATGTGCTGTCTGCAATGGGCTGTGCAGGTTAAACAGATACGCTCAAGGACAGGACGGACTCAGGTGGGCCTGTGCTGCATGTAGTTATAGAAAATCACTACGAGAAGGCTCGTTCTTTGCTGGAAGTCACCTCAGCATCCAGCAAATTATTATTTTAGTTTACTGCTGGTGTTGTGATATGCCACAGTTGCAGATGGCACGCGAGGCTGACGTCTCAAATGTCACTATTGTGTCGGACTGGTCCAATTTTATGCGGGACGAGTGCGAAACCTGGCTGGCTGCAAATTCATCTGAAATTGGGGGATTCGACGAACAAGGAGAATCAATTGTAGTAGAGATTGATGAAACAAAATATTTCCACAGGAAATACCACAGTGGAGAGAGGGTCACTGGGTTTTTGGTGGCGTGGAAAGAGAGCGTGGGCGCTGCTTTCTTATCGAAGTGCCAGACCAACGTGCAACAACATTATAAGAGTGTATTGAAAGATTCATCCTTCCAGGAACACTTATTGTATCCGACGGTTGGGCAGCGTATGCAAATATTAACCAAATAAGAAATGGGATATATGAACACTCTGTTGTGATACATCAACGAAATTTTGTTGATCCAGGTAACGCTGATGTCCACACACAGATTGTGGAAAACATGTGGATGCGCGCGAAGCGCAAACTGAAAAGGCAGTTTGGCACACGCCGCGAACTATTCCCTTCTTATCTACATGAATTCATGTTCCGCAACCGTTTTCGAGGACATGATATTTTCAAGAACTTCATTCTCGCCTGGGGGAGAAATATGCATAATGTCATTTTTACACATTACATTGTTTGATTTCTTCTATTTTAATTTTTTTTTTAAATTAATTTTGTTTTCCATTTTCTATTTTTTAAAATTGTCTTGTGTTATTTGTTCTACTGTATATGTGCTGGAATGAATATGTACAACGTCGTAAAAACAAGATAAGAATAATTGTTTAAATAGCCCTTCAAACTGGAACAGCTGGATTTTTTTCTTGGGCTCAAGTGGTAAATTACCAAAAAACGTAACTGGTTTAGTCTTTGTTTACCTTCTCATTATTTTGTATTTGTATCAATTTTCTGTAAGATTTTCTTCATGATGCATGAAATTTAAAGTAGTTTATGACAATAATATAAAGTAAAACATATTTTGCAATAATATAATTGCTGACCTAATTACACATATTTTTCCTTACTGCATGCTAGATTTTTTTCTGGATAATAAATGAGTGACTGTGTCTTATTGTCCTGTCTTTCGATTCAAGCTTCCACATAACTTGTTCTATTATTTCATAGATTTTTTTTGCTCTTTTGGCAGACAATTGTTGTATGAGCAAATGATTGAAATAAGCCATGTTCTCTTTGATGATTAACAGTATAACCATTTTTGTTGTTGTTGTTGATGAACTCTCCTGCCAAATTTAGCTTTCAGTTTTATTTCTAAATGATGAGCAATTTCAGTGGGGTCAGGGAAATGGTTTAGTGTCCCAAACAAAGAATTTAGTTATAGACCTGTTTACTCTTCTGATTTTGGTGTACAATGTAAGATATTGAGGTGTATACATCATATATATACTGTATGTTTATTTTTTTACTATTAATATAATATATTGAAAGATTTTGTAATGTTATTGTACGATTTTAAGAGTTTGAGGGTAAACAGGTCTGTCGTCAGTATCCTAGTCATGCTGGCTTATGTTGTATTAAGAATGTGTCCCCCATAAAGTCTCATAATATTGGCTTATGTTGTATTAAGAATGTGTCCCCCATAAAGTCTCATAATATTGGCTTATGTTTTATTAAGAATGTGTCCCCATAAAGTCTCATAATATTGGCTTATGTTTTATTAAGAATGTGTCCCCATAAAGTCTCATAATATTGGCTTATGTTGTATTAAGAACGTGTCCTCCATAAAGTCTCATAATATTGGCTTATGTTGTATTAAGAATGTGTCCCCCATAAAGTCTCATGATATTGGCTTATGTTGTATAAAGAACGTGTCCCCCATAAAGTCTCATAATATTGAATCCTGATGTAAACACTTTTGTAACTGCTGGTGATGTACTTACTTAATACTCTAGTTATATTTCTTAAGTGGGGATTGTCACAAAATCAATGAAACTTTTTAAAAACATTTTTATTTTTTTTAAATTGTTGGTTTTTTTGTTGCCAACTATTGTTTGCTCATTTTTATGACCCATGCAACAATGCAACTTCCACAAAGCATTTAATGTTGGAGCTTTTTAATATAATAGAGACTGGTGCTTTATTTGTTATTAATTTGTAAGTGCAACCTGCTGGAGTTTTTTTTTGAGTTGTAAAAATGCAATTCTTTTATTCATCCAAATAATTTAAAATACATTTGATTACATTGTACATCGTCATTTTAAGCATATTGATAAACAGTTTGATAAAGATAACATTTTTAAACTATAACAACTTAAATTTTATAAATTTGACATAAATGCTAATTAAGCCTGAACTTTTTATTCCTTTTAATATTCTGTGATACTTTGTGTTGGATACCGGTACAAAAAAATGAGTTAAATTAGCCATATTTTAACAATGAGTTAAATCAGCCATATTTTAACAATGAGTTAAATCAGCCATATTTTAACAATGCATTATGTCAGCCATATTTTAACAATGAGTTAAATCAGCCATGTGATGTGAATTTTTTTAATCGAGAGATGAAGTGATCTCTGTTTACATCTGGGGAAAATATGATAAGTTAAGATAAGATTTTTAAAAACTTTTATAGAATCAAATAGATGGAAACGTTTTTGATTACAGTGTACATATTCATTTTCAGCACATAAATAAATACATTTTTAACCAAGAAAACATTTTACAATTAAAACACAAGACATCTAAAGTATTTCCCTAGCGTAGAAATCAGCCATCAGTGAACTTAAGAGAGTTGACCATATAGTATTGATTTGAACATCTCCAGTTTCTGAGTTAACATTTGCTGTCTTCACAATAAGTACTAGCCAATGTGGGGGTGCATCTGTGGCTTATACTAAAATAATACTTTCAATGTACTTAA
This sequence comes from Lymnaea stagnalis, assembly GCA_964033795.1. Classification (NCBI taxonomy): domain Eukaryota; kingdom Metazoa; phylum Mollusca; class Gastropoda; family Lymnaeidae; genus Lymnaea; species Lymnaea stagnalis. Next base: position 604,135 of record CAXITT010000381.1, on the reverse strand, counting down.
TATTTATTTTACTAAAGCATTTTATTAAACATTATTATTATTATTTTTTGATTCTGGGGTGTCCTGTAATCCTTTTGAATATAAAGTAAATGAATACCACCAAAAACATGTATCGCCACCATTGCTTTTGGCTTAGCTTTAACCCAAATGCTTCATTTAATCAGTTGTTATGTCTTTGGCTTATCAAAATTTTTGCTTTGTTCTCTGAGTAGATTTTTTTTTTTTTTTGTACTGAGAATTCTTTTATAGATTTTTTAAATCTACTCTACAATTAGTGGTATTTAATAGTTCATAGGTTGCAATGTCTAATTGTTCATAGGGTGGAATGTCTAATTGTTCATAGGGTGAAATGTCTAATTGTTCATAGGCTGGAATGCCTAATTGCTCATAGGGTGCAATGTCTAATTTTTCATAGGGTGAAATGTCTCATTGTTCATAGGGTGGAATGTCTAATTGTTCATAGGGTGAAATGTCTAATTGTTCATAGGGTGGAATGTCTAATTGTTCATAGGGTGAAATGTCTAATTGTTCATAGGGTGAAATGTCTAATTGATCATAGGGTGAAATGTCTAATAGTAATAGTTCATAGGGTGAAATGTCTAATTGTTAATAGGGTGGAATGTCTAATTGTTCATAGGCTGGAATGTCTAATTGTTCATAGGATGGAATGCCTAACTATAACAGTCTTTCTTAAGGACTATAATGTCTATAATAATTAGATTATTTATTTTTATTCTATTTCAAATTTTACAAAATGTCTGTAACTTTGGGGCACAATGAATTCTATCAGTATTCAAGCAATGTTACAAATATTTATAGAACTTGCGCACTTTGTGTTAATAAATCTTTGAATGCCATGTGTCCTGATTGACTTGATTTTTTATAAATGTCTTGATTATTGTTACCTAACCTGCTTATGTGCTGACCTTCAAGTAAAAAAGCTGCTCTTACTGCTTGTCGGGGTGTAAAAAGAGTGGCAGGTCATATGGATCATGTGCTGAGGTTAACTCTAATTAACAAAACTGCTCTAACTGATTGTCCTGTGATATGAATAGTGTGGCAGGTCATGTGGGGAAAACTTTTGTTCGTCCTTTCTTCTGCAATTATTGGCTTAAAACTTCTTTTAAAAACGTTTATCATATGATTTGGTTTGGCGTGTGGTTGTGTAAACACCAGATTATGCCGAGTTCAGCATTAGCACAAATACGATGATCAGCGAGGTCATGGTCGGTTCCCACTGATGAACTCTACACAACATTGCACAAACTTATCGCTAGCTCAAACCACAGCAATGCCCAGAATATCAAAAACAACACCAGCATTGACATTTTAATAGAATGTGTTGTCATCGGCAATGAGTCTATGTGCTACGTTTCAGCTCGATGGGTTGACAGGAAGTGGGTCAATTGGTTGAAGGACTTGCCAGCCAGCCACGTACAAAAGTGAATTTAATATAACGAATTTAAAAGTAAGTTAAATCTCTTTATTACTTTAAATTAAATTTAATTACTTAAATTTAAAACATCACTGTATGAAATTAAATTATGTAGCATAGTAGCATATGCAAATGATCTCAAAATTCTGGGAGAGTCTCATCTTGCTGCGTCCTGTTTCCCCCTCACCCCCCCCCCTCCCCCCCCACCCCTCTATTTCAGAGAGGCTTGGATATTATTGTTACTATGAAGCGTGTGATTTTTTATAGTTTTGATTATATTCACCTAATTTTCTCCTACTCCTTTCAAATATTAGTGAATTAGTTATTATTTCTCTCTCCCCCCCCCTCCCCCAACCAAAAGTTCCGCCATGGGTGATTATTCACCTTCGGTCGGCTTTGGGTAGAACTCTGGTCCCGTTATCAACTTTAACCCTTAAACTTATGGTAAGCCTACCTAGGGTATAAATCTGATGATGATTGAGTACTTTTGAGTAGCGCTTTTGTCCGTGCTATTTTAGCATGCTCACAGCACTCCGATGTCCTAAAATTGATTTAGGGATCATTTATTAATTATGTCAACAAAATTGGGGGTGGTGGAAATTTTTGACAGTTGTTTACAAGGCGGAGGGGGGGGGGAGAGATTAGTTGACGTCAAGAATTATCTTTTCTCTATTACAATTTTAATCTTTACAGCAGCAAATGGCTATTCGGACCCAGCTGGTCACGTGACGTCTTTATCTAGTCGATTGGTCACGTGACGGTTATGAGGATACTTCCTGTTGGTTTGCAATCTTAGAGCCATCATTATCAATCGAGTAATGTGCTATAATTTGAAGATTTTTCATGTGGCGTTTAAGAAACACAAAGAACAATTTGTCGTACAGCTTAAAGCAAGTAAGAATACGTTTATGTATATAATTTTATTGTATTTTTTAATTCTATTTTAAATATAGTTATATTATCATTAACATGACATCAATCAAGATCAAAGTTGCTTTTTTTTTTTGGCGGCAAATCGGCTACTGACTGTCTGTGTAATGAAGTTTGGCTGCGACTATTCGGACCCGGTATCAGAAGTGGATAGTTTAATTTTAATTCACCGCAAAAATTATTATTATTCACACTTCCCATAAAACAAATGTTCTTTTGAATAAAAAACAATTCGGAGAGATCAGCCCGCGGCCGCCATCTTGGTTATTGTGACCCACGAACTTATGTCCTAAATTCTAAATCATACTAAATGTATCCCTAAACCTAACTGAACCCTAAATGTTTCCCTAAACCTAACAATGAACCCTAAAATGTATCCCTAAACCTGATCAATCTGAATTAGCTTAAAAAACTTTTATTCAAAAATTATTATACATTATTTCACATTTCCATTAAAACTTAAAACACTTCACACTTCCAATAAAACTAAAACAAATGTTATTTTGAATAAAAACATACATACTTCTTTCAAGGTCCTCCACTACTGTAGTGGCCAAAATTGAACAATATTGTCTAGAATGGCGTTGAAGACATAAAAACCATTTACTTAAACACGTTGACGCCACATGAACTCACACATTGACAAGTCGAGCATATGTCAGTGTGTGCCGTTGTGGCGCTTATTTCTCTCTTGTGCACATTTCCACAAACGTTCGATGCTTTGGGTATTGGGTATTTGCACCTGAGTTTGGATCCAACAACTTAACAGAATGAATGACCGTTTGATGAGTCAATCCCGGAGTGGTGCCAATTGCATTATATGCTCTCTATTGATCTGACATGACTGTTGTGCCCAGCAGGATGTGTGTTGTGATTATCAGCATAAGTGTGATGTGTAGCTGCTGATCTATCTTGTACACAAAACATGAAACACTCACTAATCTCCTGACAAATGCCTCCAGTGACCCATTGTTGTGGCAAAACTCACCCGACATGATTTTTTCTGCACGTAAACAGACTCGTCGATTTCAACTGAGAATAAACAAGACTTACCGGTGTAAATTATGTGAATTTTTTGATGGATGAAGCATGAATGGATCCTAACACATGTGTTTTGGGAAATAAGGCCCATGGAGGCACTTTAGACACCCCTGGCACAGAGTTCTCTTTTTCCTGCCCTCGGGGTACTTTTCGGTTGCTTCAGACAGAGCGATCCTTTTCACCATTGTGCATCCAATAATAGTTTATTTGAGCTGGGTGTCACTGAGAAAATTGTCTGCATACTTATTAGTTATTATTATTCTCTCTCACAAACATTTTAATGATATATTGTGTAAAAATTAGCATAAGTCTCAAATGGGATGCTTATCCCATGAGGCATATTTAAAGGCTCTATTTTTTATAAAAATTCATAGGGGTCATCTCTATCCAATTCAGAACCCCTAATCCAAGGATTCACAACATTATTGTAAACTTAATCATTTTGATTGTCTTCATTACTCTCCTGATTGTTTTCGTCAGTGTCAGATTCACTGCTAGACCGTGAGAAATCAAGAGGGTTAACGAAAAAGCTTTCGGGTGACCAGCTCTCCTACCAGCAATGCTGCTAGTACATGAATTTCAAATATCCTAGTCCAGAGTTTCCCAAGCGTTTTGGAGTTACAGCACCGTTACTGCACCCACGTCTTTTCAATTTTGCTCTAAGCCACATTCTTTGTGCACTGTAAAATAGCACCTTTTAAACAATCTAATCCATTTTTGAAACCTTATACTTATACAAGAAGACATACCTCAATAACTTCACTTGACTATCAAAACAATATTTAATTGATACAGCATAGACGCTGCACAAAACCAACAGCTACTTTAATAAGTACAGAGTACCAAGTAGGTTGGAGAACTAGTGAAAAATACCAACTTAATTATCAATGGCTTGCATTAAGTCCATTCATTTTTTAACACTTCAGGTTGCAGCAGGACACAGTCTGGGAGCCTCTGTCCTAGTCAATTACATGCCATAATAAACACATATCTTTACATTTTCTCTTAACACCTAGCATCATCCTAATCCCCCTTCCAATAATAAATATTAGTATCTTGATCCTTTGAATGCACTTTATATAAAGATAAATCCCGCAAGTGCATGTAAAAAATATCAAAAGACTGTATTGGAATGGTTAGTTTCACTGATTAGGTTAGGGTAAAGTCTTGCACATTCCTAATTTAGTTAAAATTAGATAAAAATCCCTAAAAAATCTAAATTTCCTTCTGACATATTGAGTGCATTTTTGCTGTAAAAGAAATAATTAAAAAATGCAAAAGAGCTATTTAGATGGATTGCTTCTTATATTTAGATTCATCTGTCGCTATAGCATACATTTTTTTGGTTAAAATCATAGTAGTAATAATCAAGAGTTACATCTTGCAGGTTAGAATTATATTACTATTGATCTGTGACAAAAAATCTTATTTAAATTTTTAAAGATTCACTACTGTAATGCAGTTGTAGTTAAAATCTTGCACTGAGCTTGACGTGACCATTTTGAAGGTTTTCTTTTGTTCATTTAACACCACCTCCCTAATTCCAATAGTGGTTGGACTTTAACTATTTAATAGATTAAATAAACAAAGCTATTCAACTTTCCCTTAGAGAACCAGGAATTTTTTGTCGAAACACCCATGCAAACATGGCTGGTGTAAAAGCAATGATTACACCAAGTGTGTGATTAATTTTTTTGGTACTTTTTATGATGGTAACTTTCAGGTTAAAAGTGTTCATAGGATATTGTCTTCATATTAATGCAAGCTTGCGCTCTAATATAATAAAGTTTCTGTCTTCTACTAATTAATGTATTATTTTACTTCCAGGTTAAAGTTGTTGTTTTCACAGAGATCACTTGAAGACCCCCATCACTGCCAGAATTCACAGCTGCTCTTATGATGAATGTGCAGGAGGAATCATGACATGCCAGGACAATGACTGGTCAACATTTTACTTCAGGTAAATCCAGTCCTTTTTATTCTATTTATTTTTCATTACCCATGCCACTAATTTAAAAAAAAATTTTTGGTTTTATTTTTTTACATTTTAACTTGATGCTTGATTTATCACACTGGGTAATAATCTTGAGGTAACTTGCTATTATTGTGATCTTGGAAATTTTTTCCCAATGGATCATAGGCCAACCACAATCTTAGTTTTGGCCAGGAAAACCCTGAAAAGTGTGTAATCTGCTTATTAGTGTACTCTTTCAGTTTTGGCTGGGAAATTATTTTAAAGGTTTTCATCGAAACCTTAAAAATAATTGCTTATTAAAAAGACTTAAAACTATTAAACATTCAGTATTATCTATAACAGCGACTCACTTCACTTTTCTATATATGTATACCGTAACCACACTGAACAGAATCAGTCATAGGCTCACACACAGACACAATCTTATTGTTTTCTATAATAGAATCAATGTACCTGGTGAAAACCTCTTGTGACCGACTCAAAGGCCCACTTATACCACCATTGAAATATTTTTTGTGTAAATAGGTATTTGAATAGGGATCTACAGTACATGCTGAATTTTGATTTATAGCCATGTCTAGACTTAATTATGTGTTGATCATTCTTAAACATCATCAAAAAATTCAAATTAAATAATTATAATAATAAGTATGCAGCTAAATGGGAGAAATAGAGATAGATAAGCAGATCAATTTAGCGCTGATCATTAGTAGGGCCCTGGCCTGTTTCACCATATCCTTCCATTCAGACATCATCATCATAGGTGCTACAGCCCATCATAGGGGCCTGGTCTGCTCGTCTGCTCTGCAACATCCTCCCTTTTAAGCTGATCCATGACTTTACACTTCCAGGTGATTTTAGTCCTTTACAACTCAATCTATATCAGTCTTGGTCGACGGATGAGCCGTTAACCCCCATAGGCTTCGGTCTGTAGATCACTTTTGCTGCTCTACAATCTAATATCCTCTCAAAGTTTCTTGCCCAAAGCAGCCTGCACCTTTAAATTGCAGCAACTACGGATGGTTCCAGTACTGAAAATGTTCATTAGGAAATTGCATCAGCGGGCTGTCGAGCTAGTACATTAGCTCTTTATGCCCTCCCCAAAGCACACACACCCTCACTCCCCAAGCCTGAGTTATCGGGCTGGGAAGCGGAAAGTTGGAGATTTTCCTTTGCCAGGACAGCCCCAGCCTGCACTCACTCCATTGAGTACCAGTGGAGGTCACCCCAGCACAAGGATATCCGGTAGGCCGGTGACGCTTCTCTCATAGCATCAGGAGTCGGGGATGGTGTATTTACATCCTAAAATCTTACCCTGCCCATCCCTGGGAAACCCGAAGCCGTTGGATACAGATTTCTACAGTGGGTTTCTACCTTGAAACTAATTTACAAAGCAGCTGGGACGAAACGGTTGCCTAGGTACAACTACTTTAACTGCTATGTAAATAGAACCAATGGCATGAGTTGCCACTACCCACCTCATGGCTCGTTTCCTTAAAGGGCAACATGTAATCATGCTCCCTACCCTGTTTCTGCCGTTTTATTTCCAGCTGCAGATTTTCCACAGCTGGTAGCCCTAGTGCTTCCATTTTCGGCAGATACTATGCACGCTCTTTATCTGCCAGCATAGGCTCACGCAATAATGGTGGTTTTGGTCCAAGTCTCGCGCTAGGGGGCAGCACCTCTTTAGCCAGCAAGCCACTTACAAACTTGTCAAACAGAGCCCCAGGGGATATATATACCCATTCATCATTATCTAACTCTGGACTGTATATTTTTCTGAGGATTTTCCAGGTATTGAGCCGGTTCTCTTCTTTTGTCTGGCTGTTTTGCATTACCACTGGTCTTATGATAATAAAAGTTGTGCATAGGGCCATAGCAGTTTTCTTTGAGAGATTTCTACTTCCTAGTTGTAGCTCGTGTAGGCCGAAATAAGAAGAATGGCCTGCTTTTATGCTTTCTTTCATCTCTGTCATTATTTCATCTGTCTCTCTCTGGTGTGCTTGTTTACTTTGATTTTGTCACCTGTGTGTCTGATACATGACATTAACATACACTTTGTATTCGCTTCATTTACCTTTAGAGGTAACTCTTCTAATTCATGGAATGCTTAAATTATATCAATGCTGCTTCTCCCCGGTAAAGCTATGTTGTCTGCATATGCCAGGTACTG
>CAXITT010000381.1:568118-596442 GCA_964033795.1 Lymnaea stagnalis | reverse complement strand
AGCCAGCCTTAGTAAACAACACTGACTATATTTTTTTAATTTTCTGAAAAGGGGATGCAGCGTAACAATGCATCTTTTTTCAGGTTTGCTCAGTTCCTTTTACCTAACCTGATTGCTACCTCTCCCCATTTTTTATATTTTTTTGCTTGTCTTGCTCTCTCTCTTGTTTTTCTATTTACCTGACAAAAGTTCTGAGGATGTCTGAAATTTTTCCATCTAATTTCTTGTAATGCAGCAATAGACATTTAACTTTTTATTTAGTTACTCTATTAGTTTGGCTAAGGCTCCTTCTCTAACCAGGCTTATTAACTTCAGGATCACAGTCCTAATACGATGTCCATTACTATCATTCCTGGTTCTTGTTTGTGTTTTGGATTTTGTAAGATATTTTTACATGGCTGCGTTGTTAGCCCTCAACCATCTGGGGGCTGCTCCTTTAAGCTCTCTAGGTAGTGCCTTTATTTTTGGATCCCCCCACTTCCAAGAGGATTCTATTTTAGTCCACCTCTGGTATTTTATTTCCTTAGTAGCCATCATATGCTGTACGTTTCCCTTATCTGCTACCTAGGAAGGCACTCGATGGAAGATAAATATGCACAAGAGCTTACCCCACCTAATCATCTAAAAGGTTTGATGTCCTCCTAATGGAGGAGTTAAAAATGAAAGGTTCTTTTCAACTCACTGCCCCTTGAAATGTAAATACATGCCTATCTCTGAGTTAATATGTCTCCCATAATCTTCAAACTGCACCAAGTTGGATGTCACCTTGTGATGTGTATGCATAATGTGGGGTGTGTACATAAGGTGGGTTGTACGCCCCACATTGGAAAACAATTCCATTAACCAAAGAGATGTTGTAGAATAGATTAATTATGTAAGCCTACAATATTATAATTCATCATAAAATCACCTTTCTCTTCTAACTTGTAAAAATAGTGTAAAACATTTACAATGCAAGTGAATAAAAAGCAACAAATTATAAAGTATGGCATTCAACACAGATCCTCAGGAATAATCATTCAATTTGAGCATGTTATAAAACTTAATTTACTGTAGTTACTGCAGTTTATTAACTCTAAAAAAACAGCAGCTTTTTCATATTTTTTTTTATATTACAACTAACTATCAAAGTGTCTCATAGGTGTAATTTTGTAGCTAAAGGTAATTGCATGCTCTTATATTGATATTAGGTGATGCTCTTTAATTGATATTAGGTGTTTGTTCAAAATATACTTTCCAAAATTGATTTATTATTATTTTTAGGCAGAACAAAACCATAATATCACAGCTTTACAAAGAAGGAAAAAAAATATTGCTTCCAATTATATTAGTAAAATTGATATTTTATATTTTATTACCATATATTCAATACTACTAATATTACAACAAATATTCATTTTCAAAAGAATATGCTCACTTTGCGGACAACGTATCAATCAAGGAAATAATGCCACAAAAAGTCAAAATTATAATTTAAAAAAAACATGCATGTAATTATCACTTAAAAAATTATTAGTAAGAATTAAATTAGAATAAAAGCTAAGAAAAAGGGTAATTTTTAATAAGTTAATTTGTTATTTTATATGAGAGATATCGATCAGATTATCTAATCTGTCATCCAGATGATGCATATACATTCTTGAAAACAATTTCTTTCTTTATTAAAACATAAAAATGTATCACAAACAAAGGATCTGATATATACTCTGACCATTTTACCCTTGTTTTGGAAATCCAATTTAAAGTTTGTTATTGTCATGTTGCAGTGCATATGTAAAAATGTTAGACTTTAAAGTAACTGGTACATCTTCAAAGATAAGATAAGATTCTTTTATTGATCCAAACAAATGAAAATGTTTTATGATTGCATTGTTCATTTTCAGCCCATATAAAAAACAATTTTAACACAAGACATTTGTAATAAATTTTTCACTAGCAGCCATTCAGTGAGTTCTCTTAGCTATATCAGGGACTTATTAGTTCTTATTTAGATTTGTGACTTAAGGGGGAGCACGCTGGTAAATTCGTACAGATTAGGGAACAAAAGAATTTTTGTATTTTTCAGTCCTTGCCCTGATGGAAAGAATTCTTACCGAACGGGCCAATCCTAAGTGTCTGTGATGAAGAGGGTGGGATGTATCATCCAAAATGTGTTTAATTTTACAATAACATCTTTCTTCAAATAGTTCTTCGAGTGAAGGATGTTTAGTTTGTGTTATGTTTCTAGCTTTCTTGATTAGTTGGTTTATGTAGTGTTTAATATCAGACATTGAATTCCCACACCAGCAGGCAATAGTGAAATTGAGTAGGCTTCCAATTGTTGAACTGTAGAATAAGTTAACGACTTGTTTGTTTACGCAGAAATTGTACAGTTTTTTTAGGTAGAATAGTCTTTCTGAATTTCTTATACAGCATTTGGCCGTGCTCCTGCCATTTTAGCTTATTATTGATGGTGACACCTAAGTACTTATATGCATCTTCTTTCTCTACACTTTCTGATTTTTTATTTTGAGATCTGTAATCTGGTGTTCCTCCCTCCTGAAATCAACATTTCCTTTGTTTTTGAGACATTCAGCGGGAGAAAATTTTCATCGCACCAATTGATAAGGCTTGTTACTAAGTTGCGGTATAATCCTTCTCCTTCAGATATTAAGCCAATGATGGTGGCATCATCAGCAAATTTTAAGATTGGAACGGTGTTGCTTGAGCTTTGAATATCATTGGTATATATTGTATACAGTACAGGGGAGAGAACGCAGCCTAAATGTCATAATGTTCTATGTTCCCTAAAGTGTTCATTAATTGCTACATTTTCATGATGCTGATACAGTTCTTTTTATTTTGCATTAAGGAACATAAGAGTCTCCCAATTTTGCACAGCTTGTCTCCTTTATTTTCAGTATCAGAAACTTTTTGGAAACTCAGTATGGCCATGAATCTGTCCTTAGTCATATTTCATCAAATAAGGATTCCCTGGACCACAGTCTTGTAAAATAAGTACTTAAATAAGTACTGTTTTCATAATAAATCCTCTTAGTTGATAAAACTCTTCAATGATGTTATACCAATTTTATAAAACAGAAAGTTTCTTTGGTCCATTGTCCTGCACATTGCATATGCAAAATATATGCAACCAAATTTGCAGTAAATTAGAGTTTGAAAAAGTCTATTTGCTTTTGAAATCTCCTTATATCTCTCTTGTTTAAACATTCATCAGTAAGCAGTATGCTTTTTATGTCTGGTCTAAAGGCACAAATCCACTTTGAGCCCCACAGTCATTGTCATCATAATCATACTCATTGACATCTGCCCATCATAGATGCTGTCAAAATATATTTAAATTTAATTAATTTAGCTCAAACACAAAATTTACAATTTTGATAAAAAGTCATCAAAATAGAAAACAATCTGCCTCAATTACTTTTAATTCAACTTTTCATTGAAAAGGGAACTCTGCTGATTGTCTACAAAATAATAGCCATGGATACAGCATTGTTTACATTTGACATAGGGCTAACTGAAAAATAATAATATAACAATCATTTTATAAATACACATTAGTTTAAGTTAAAACAAATAAATAATGCATTCTATTTTTTATAACCATTTACCAATTTTATACTACCATGAAGAAAGCTAATAATAGGGCTAAGAAGTAGACATCACACTATTAGTTGAGTAGAAATGAAAAATGTAAACAAAACTTATTTACTATTATTATGAAAAGGGTTTGGAAATGTTTGGGGGGGGGCATGTAAATTAATGTTAGATCAGACAGTTTTTCAAGGTCACTACACACTGAGACATTAGCATGCCTCAAATTTGAAATACCCGATATTTTTTTAATGCTTTTTCTATAAGGGAATATGGGAGGTGGTGATATGAAACCTTTTTGGGTGTTCAGATGGGGAGTGGGGCAAAAATGGTTGTGAAGAACTGCTGTAAGTGGTGGGGGTTGTACAATATCTTAACAATAATTATAATCATTGGTCAAAACTAACAGCCCTCCTTAGCTTAAAGTTTAACTTTATTTGAATAAGTTTGAGAACCACTGTGCTAGTGTGTTAAATGTGAAGTAAATTTTGATGGGTAAAAAGAGTTCGAAATGATACTAATCAGAGGCGTAGCGAGGATGTTTGGCGCCCGGGGACAAGATTCATTTTAAAGCGCCCCATTTTCTTTTTTTCAACTCTCAAACCCGTTATTTTTATCAATAAAATAATATTAAAGCACATTTTGGCTCGTTATTTTTATCACTAAAATAATATTAAAGCACATTTTGGCGCGGGGACATCTGTCTCCCCCCCCACCCCCCATAATAATACACATGTTAAATTCCTTCATCATGAGCTGTAATCATTCTTCAACAGGAATGAAAGTTCAAGAGCAATCACAAGATGAATAGTCAAGAGAAACCACGCCTCAACAAGACATGTTCTAATGATCTTCCTTCTCATAGAAATCAATCCATTAAATGACAACTTTGGACAATAAGGTATGTGAAATTTTAATATGAAATGAATGAGCGTGATAAGTTGGGCCACCTAGGTATAGCAAATAGTAAATGTATAGGAAATGTTCAGCATCAATACAGCAAAATATTTAGAAAAAAATACCTTTAGCAGCATAACAATCGGTCGACTATACTACTTAAGTGAAAACTTGGGCTTAAACAAAAATAGTAAATATAAAATGAGCAATAGTATTTGTTATTTAAGATTTTATCAAATATAATGAAACGAGCAAAAGTCATTGTTACCTGTATTTATCAAATTAAAAGATGAATCAAATTTCATAGTCATTATAAAAAAATATAATTATTTAGAGCAGTGCTTCTCAACCTTTCTAATGCCGCGACCCCTTGATACAGTTCCTCATGTTGTGGCAACCCCCAACCATAAAATTATTTTCGTTGTTACTTCATAACTGTAATTTTGCTTCTGTTATGAATCATAATGTAAATATGTGATAAGCAGGATTCATTTTCATTGTTACAAATTGAACATAATTTAAGCATTAATCACAACAAACAATATATTGTGAAATATTAATTTCTGATTACAAATAAATGAAATTTTGTCTTGAAGCATGGTGTAGTTTGGGTAACAGTCTTATTTAACAACAGTAAACTACTTTGCTACATTTTGCGACAGTATGCTAAAAGCCAACATCAGTGCCAAGGTTTAGATTGTTTCTTTCTTACCTGATCAGAAATGCTCAGAACAGTCTTTGCAAGAGCACAACGAAGATGATCTTCCACAACAAGTCTTACTTCTATCTTTAGGCTTGATTACCAACAAGCTGGAAAACCCTGTTTTACGAAGATATGTTGTTGGAAAGGGAGAGGAAAGCGCAACTCTCAGACAGAAAAGGATATGACTGCAAACACTTGATCCAGAATTTTGTAACTGGCATTGTAGAGAAATCATTTCTCGCTGTATCGCTGTCAATAAGTTCAATGAACTCCTCTTGTGTTGACCTCAGGAAAATCTTTAACTTTGAATGGACTTCTGGCAAGTGCAAATGGGGTGTGAGGTAGATTTGGAAAGTATGGGTGAAATTTTGTCAGTAAGCATGTGCAAGTGTTACTTCACAGAATTTATCATTGTAATCCCTTTGTCTGGTTCAATGTCATGAAACAAGATAATATGGGCAACGTATACATTTTATTTTCATCCATTTTTTTTTGGCCAAAGCTGAAATTAAAATTTAAATGATCGCATCTTTTTATGGAAATTTTAGGATGTTGCATTTGGTCCTTGCAGTGATAAATTTAACTCATTTAAGATGGCGAAGATGTCAGCCAAGTAAGCTATTTTCTGCTGTTCACTTTTATCACTAAAAAGAGCTGCGGTCTTGCTTTCTGATTTAAAAAAGTTTTGAGTTTGTCACAAAGCTCAAAAACACATTTTTAAACTGTTACAGACCTGTTTACACTCAAACTCTTAAAATTGTACAATATCATCACAAAATCTTTCAATACCTTATCTTAATAGTAAAAAATAATCATGTAGTATATATAATTTATAACCTCAAAATCGTACATTGTACGCCAAAATCGTAAGAGTAAACAGGTCTGCTGTTGCTTTCAATAACCATCTTCATCAAGCTGGATACTAAATATTGGAAGTGGAGGAGATTTAATTTCCTGGATTACCTGATCAAGAATCTCAACAGACATGTCATCTGTTTTTCTACGGACAGTGTTGTTAGATACGGAAATTGCACTCAGCTTCGAAACAAATTCGTCTCCAATCATAATAAAATTTCTGACATTTCTGGTATTTTAGCAGGACGAAATCAATCGGTTTCTAAGACCATCAGCATTTCCAATAGTCTTAGGTGACCCCCATGAAAGGGTTGCGCAAGGGGGTCAGGACCTATAGGTTGAGAACCGTTGATTTAGAGGATAACCTTTTAATTAGAATATCTGAAAAATTTCATGACAGTCACCATGGTCACTGTAGCCTGCTAGTATTATTATCTAACGATGTAACAGTCATTTTTATGGTCTTGTCCCATCCATCCCTAAACTTCATTTCACTCAGAACTGATGCTTTTATATTTCCATGCTTTGATTCCCAAGTGCAGTAGATCTGAGAATGAAAGATTGTGCTATTTGCGAGGAAAAATACTTAATCTAACATTTAGTAACGTTCATGCTCCCATCAAAGATACAGAAGGTTGGGGAAAAGAATCCTTTTATGAGACACTGGAAAAGATCTACAAAGAGGCACCACGACATGATATTAAAATAGTGAGTGACGACTTCAATGGTAAAGTCTGCATAAAGAATCCAATGACAATGGGATCCGACTCATAGATTTTGCTTCAATAAAAGAGATGTCAGTTAGCAGCACCAAGTTTCCACTCAAAAAATATACATACATAAAGCTACTTGGAACTCACCAGATTGAATTACCCACGTTTTAATCAATCATTTTAAGGATCAGACATACTAGATGTAAGAAGCTATCAAGGAGCAGATGCAGGCTCTGACCATCTACTTGTAAGGCTTAAATATAAGCAGAGAATAAGCATTATACACTATAGCCAAAATCAAAGAGAAAAGTGATTACCAAAAACTTTCCAAAAATGATGTAACAAGTAGAAGCATCACAGGAGGAAACAGGGAAAACAGCATAAATGAAAAGTGGGATCGGGTTAAAAAAATGCTGTGAAAACATCAGAAAATCAGAAAAAGTAGGAGCATTGCAGCTATCAAACAATAGAGTAGGCTGATTTGATCATGAATGCAGACTGACTGTTGAAGAAAGGAACAAAGCCAGAGGAAAGCCATAGAAATGTGTAGGAAGAAAAAGAGGACATGGGGAAAAAGCTAAATAAAAAAAAAGACTTATCAAGGGAGGGAAACATCAGAGCAATGTACATAAAGATAAAAGATGAAAAGATTGGATACCAAGCCAGACCACAAATGTGTGAGAGCCAGAATGGAAATTTTGAGGACATAATAAGTGCAGACAATAGACAAGATGAAGATTATCAACCACCAAATGGAGGACCAGACCCTTTAATAAACTAGTCAACTCTAGAAGAAACTTCAGACGTAATCAATTCTATGAAAAACCACAAAGCCCCTGGAGAGGATCTCATCACAGCAGAACTTATAACTAAAATTTGTCAAGAAGAGAAAATTCCAACAGAATGGCAAACAGCACTAATAACCCCAATACACAAGAAAGCTTCCAAACTTCAGTGCACAAACAACAGAGGAATTTCCCTATTAAATGTTACATACAAAATACTTACAAAAGTAGTTGCCAAAAGGCCTTTCACTGAAGTAATACTAGGTGACTTCTAATGTGGATTCAGACAAAACAGATCAACGACTGATCGGATGCCTATTAGAAAAATGTTACAAACATAATATCCCAGTACATCAACTCTTTTGGCATATGACAGCATCAAAACCAGGTTGACATGGCTATTCTCGACTTCTCAAAGGCCTTCAACACTGTTCCACATAGCCTTCTTCTACATAAGCTCCACCACTACGGCATTACCGGCAACCTTCACTCCTGGCTCTCAACATTTCTAACACGTACCATGTAAGTAGTGGTAGACGGCGTCGGATCAGGGAAAGCTACAGTAGACACAGGAGTTCCACAAGGCACAGTGCTGGGCCCCCTTCTCTTCCTCTGTCACATAAACATCTCAAGTGAGGCTGTTTGCAGATGACTGTCTTGTCTACAGAGAGATAAACGGCTACGATGACCACGTCCACCTCCAAGCAGATTTGAAGTGCCTTATGAATTGAGCGGACAATTGGGGCATGAAATTTAATGAAACCAAATGCTACACAATGACCATCTCAAGAAAAAAACCATCAAGAAACATCAACCTATAAGTACTCACTAAACGAGACAATTCTCCAACAAGCATCAAATAACATTAAATGGTCACCCCATATAAACAAAATTTTTTAAAAAAGCCGTACTTCTTGCAAACGAAATGCATATCTCTCACTCGTCCATCTACTACGAGAATATGGTGCGATCATCAGGGACCCACACGTTAAGCCAGACCGGGACAAGATGGAGCGAATTCAGCGTACCGGGGTGCGTTTTATCGCGCGAGACTACAAATCCACCACTTCTGGCTTTGTCACTGGCATCTTAAAAAGATTTGACATCCCCCTCCCGCCCCATATTCTTATATAAAGTGGTCATGGGACTGGTTCCGGTCATCCCAGCAGGCACGTACCCTACAGAGCCGGGTAGACTGACTTCACCACTGACAATGCCATAAACAATTAAACCCGAAACATTAGCAAATGCTTCAAAGTGCCTCAGTGCAGTATAAACAATCTTTCTTCCCACGTACAATAATAGGATGGAACCACCTGGACAATGCCACTGTGAACTCGACATCGGTCGAAAGCTTCAAGGCTGCACTGGCATCAGCTAGGAGCTGTTAGAAGAGCAACATCATACCCCAACCATTGCACAGATGCCAGTACATGGATGCAGCAATGAACACAACCGGAACCAGAAAAGAAAATATCTTTATAAGACTGATACATAAAATAACTGAAAAAGCGTTTGCTTACGAGATTCAGGGAGAATATTCAAAGGAATTTCAGATTAGACGAGGCCTTAGCAAGGAGACTCACTGTCGTACATGCTATTTAATCTAAAATTGGATAGAGTTATAAAAGTGGTTCTCAACTTTCCTACAACTCTTTAATACTGTTCCTTGGACCCTAACAAAACCGACAGTAAACCTGATATTACCACTGCTCATGATAATGAAGTAATTCAAATGTATTTATATACTATCTTTGGTTACTTTATGAGAGTTAAAAAGTTGTGCATGACTGATAAAATGATCTGATTGAATGACCATATTTTCTTATTGGTGATCCTGTGATTGTAGATATGTATCAGACTTTATAAGTAGTATTAGAAATGAGTTTAGCATATGAACCCATAAACTGTCATTGGTGAGGGATATTATTATTATCAGTAAAGTCACTGAAGGAAATTGAAAAGTTTATGATTTGCCAATTTAAATGAAGTTCTCATTTAATTATTGTAAATTATGTAACTAGAGCTCAATCAAAATATTAATTTTAATTTTGCTGTATTTAAGTAACAAAAAGAAGAGATGTAACGATAAATGTGATTAAACATATGAATGGTTCAAGGGAAAAACCAGTGATGTCAGTTTTTCAAAATTTCTGTTATCTCCTTTGTGGCTACATTCCATATTAATAGAATAATATGATACATAGGTCCAACTGAAAAAGCAGCTTAGTGTAAAAATAAATACGTAGACATCTTGATATTTTCATACTTTTATGAGAAATTTTCAAACTTTAAATTCAATCTTCTCAAAACCTGACATCACTGGTTTTTCCCTTGAGCTCTTTATATACTTGAATTTATTTGTATCATATTATAATGAATTGATTTACGTAAAATGATTGAAAATGCCTGTCATAGATTTAAAACAATTTGTTCTTTTAGCTTTAAGTATGGTAGCAATTAATGATTTATCCATTTGGGAAAGATGGGCATAGATAAGGAGAGGTTATTTTACCGATAAGAAATCTTAGTTGATAAATATTTCTTTTATTTTCAGATGGCATTCAAGGATTGAAGACAAAAACTAAGCGGGAAGAAGACTCAAATCTTCTTCAGTTGGCGCCGAGCAATTCAAGGCAAAGAGTATGAAGAAAAGTCAATATCTGACATTGCCTTAAGATGGTGCTTATTATTGTATGTGAATGTGAGGCAAAGAGAAGATATGTACATTGCTTCAATAAATAGATGGTGCTTAACTAATTGTATGTGAGAGGAAAAAGAAAATAAAAGAAAGAAAAACATTTGAAGTTTTTTAAAATTTATTTAATTGAAAAAAAGAAAATGAAAATATGAATGCTCTTTATTTTAGGGGGAGAAAAACAAAAAATATCCCCGCGAGACTATCTCCCAAGAGATGAAAACATGAATACTCCTGGTGATATACAGTGAGTTATCTTTACAAAAGCAACATGTTAAAATTGATTGTGACTTGTTTGGTAACTTAAGGACTTGGTGAAATCCAAGCTACCTAAAAAATGTAGGCACCTTATTCCACCAAGCCCTCCATTTTCACATGTTACAGGGAAAGTGTGAAATCCAGGCATTCTATAAGATCTACTTGAATTTAAATGTTTATAAAAAGTCCAGGCACTAAAGCTATAGACAATACTGCTGGATATCTCAACAGTCAATCTATAGAATGCCTGGATTTCATACTTTTCCTGTAAAATACAAATCAATCCATTATTTATTAACATTTGCTATTTGTCTAAAACCACCATCATCTTAAGATCTCGCAAAAAAAAATATTTACAATGAATTTACATGGTTGGTGTTTAGTTTTTGTACAATAGACATTTGTATGTTTATCACATGGGGGACTTTGAAATCATAATTCTGCATTGCCCCTGTTATTATTTGATTGCTTGTCGCCAAATAATTAAACCATATTTGTGCACAATTGGAGTCTCATCATTTGATGACCAGCAATATACAATATCACTCATCCTTAACTGATTCTAGACAACATATTTACAATGGTATATGTTCAAAGTCTTAAAGTACATCCACACTACCGAATAGTTACCAGGATTCTTGCATTTTAAACAAGATTTATTGAGCACTGAACAAAATGATGATGGGACTGTTTATGTAACTTGCCATCAGAAACTTGCCAGCTTGTAGTCACAGAAAGTTGAGAATCCATGTAACAAATCTGCAGTGTGAATGTACCTTTAAAACTACACCATCTAACACCGGGTACATTTGATGACCAACACTGTATACATCCTTTACTAATACTAGACAACATAGATCTACAAAGTCATGCCTACAACAGACCTGTTTACCCTCAAACTCTTAAAATTGCACAATTATCATCACAAAAAAACAACAACATACAGTCTATATAATGTTTACACCTCAAAATCGTACATAGTTAACAGGTCTGCTACAAAATCAAATTTCAAATACATGAAAAGTGAGATTCAAATTATACCATTTAAGGAAACAATTATAATTTTCAATAAAATCTTTAAAAAATCATGAAAAAATTTAGATATTGGTTCACAAGTTCATATACACATTTATTGAACATCTTGAAGGGGTTGGCACTTTATTCAGTTAAGTAAAACCATCCATACAATAACTATCAACAATAAAAATAATGGTTCAAGTTATTGGCACCGCTGGTGGTCATATGTTCAGGAAGGAAACACTATCTGTTGTCCAATGTTGAAATTTTGGAAGTCAAGGAGTCTTAACTTAATAAAAGATAAAGACTTATCTATTCAGGAGTGACTCTGTTAGTGTTACAGAGAAAAGAAATCTTAGTCGTACCCAATCATGGATGTATCTCAGTTGTACCCAATCATGGATGTATCTCAGTTGTATCCAATCATGGATGTTTCTCTGTTATACCCAATCATGGATGCATCTCTGTTGTACCCAACATGGATGTATTATCTCAGTGTTACACAATCATGGATGTATCTCAGTTGTATGGAACCCAATCATGGATGCAGTATCTCAGTGTTACACAATCAGATGAATCTCAGCTGTACCTAATCATGGATGTATATCAATTGTACCCCAATCATGGATGTATCAATTTTACCCCAATCATGGATGTACATCATTTTTACCCCAATGATGGATTTAGTATCTCAGTGGTATTCAGTCATGGATGTATATCAATTGTACCCCAATCATGGATGTAGTATCTCAGTGGTAACCAATTATGGATGTATCATCTTAGTCACACTTAGTGGTACACCATCATGAATGCATCTCAGTCTCAGTTGTATGGTACCAGATAACGATTGTAGTACCTCAGTTGTACCCAATCATGGATGAAGTATCTCAGTGTTACACAATCATAGATGAATCTTAGGTGTACCCAATTATGGATGTAGTATCTCAGTTGTACCCAATTGTGGATGCATCTCATTTCTGATGACCAAAATTAAAATTGAGAATAATATCTAAAATATTTTACTAACTATATTTTTAAAGTTTCCAATATATTATGGCATATTTTTGTCTTTATTTCTCACTCTTTCAAACTGAGTATCATTTGGGAGCAATAAAAAAAAAAACTTACTAAAACTCATGTAAAATAAAACTAACTAAAACTGGAAATACATTTACTTAATAGATATTCAGTACCTGGGTCAATGAACCATGACAACAAGAGAAATTGTTTTCTATCAGATCACTTCTTGGAGGAAATCATCCAATGTGTTTATAGAAACAGGGAAATCATCAAGTGTATTGATAGAAACAGGGAAATCATCCAGTGTGTTGATAGAAACAAGGAAATCATCCTATGTGTTGACAGAAACAATCTGTAAATAGAGAAATTATTAACTTGCTTGTCTAGTTTTATATTATGTATTTTTGAAAGGTTCAGATTATACTAAATTATAGGCTAACTAGACGTAAGCCCATGGCCTCAATAATCTCATAGGCAACTAAATTTTGAAGCTTTGTTTTATAGATTCCAGGGCTTACTAAACAAAAGAAAAACTTAAAAAATTAATGATAAAGGATTTATTTTACAGTCCGCTTGCTGTCCTCTAGGATACCACATTGAAGCTAATCTAAATGTTTATTTTTATTATATATTTTATTTATTGTAGTTTGTTTACTGAAGGAGTATTCTTGTCAACACGTTTCGTTTTTTGTTGCATCCTTTTATTCAGATTTTCGCACACTTGGTTTAGCTCATTTCCTTAGATTTACATTCTGATGTTAATGAAGAAGGCATTTTGACCTATATTTCCATATATTTTTATGAATTATAATTATATACTAAGTCCTAAGTTTTGTTTATCTTATGTAAATCAAGTCAGATATATTTGAGACGCCAAGGTATAAAGCTAGTCCTATGAAATCATTTCTTCATCACAAAAATGGTCAATGTTTCTAAAACTAAGTTCAGTGTCTTGCATTTTCCCCATGACTACTGTACCTCTCCATGTACCCAAAAAAATATTTCTCATCATTACCGGAGCTCTCAATGTACGGTACCGGTACCCAAAAGAATATTTATCTCGACTACTGTACCTCTCAATGTACCTTAAACAATATTTCCCACTTAACTTATTCCCCTATTTTTGTATGGTCTGAATATTTATGTTTGATTTAAAAACTTTAGCAATTTATGATATTTTTTTATGATTTATGTTATTATTATTTATAATTGTCTATAACTTTTTAATTCTTCGGTGACATTAATGTTACAAATTTTATGTTAGTAAGACTGTCAAAAGAAAATCATTTCAACTGCCCTTGAAATTTTTTAAGTGAAGTACTGAACAACAAATTTAATTTAATATTCTCATAAAATTAAGATTGTGATCTCTAGGCCTACTATTTTTCGAGAGTAATTGTTGTTATCACTTTAGTATTAAATCAAGACTCTATTCAACCCAGTCATGCACACCAGCTTTTTTGAGTGGCAATGTAATCAAGTAATTATTCATTTAATGTTATTTCCTAATAATACAATGAACTTAATGTTAATAAGTTAGAATAGACTACAGTATCAGTAAATAACTACTTTAAAAAATTAAATTAGTTGTTAGTACTACAAGTAGTTAGCCTTTTTCCTCCATATTTTGAGTGTACTAATTTTTGTACTAGTTACTTGTGATACTTTAATAATTACTATTACCAGTGGTTTGGTAATTGGTATTATTTCTCCTCAAAATTTTCTAATGCAAATCAAACTAAAAAAAATTGCATTTAAGATAAACTAAAATGGTGAAATATCATTTAACACTTTCCCAAATAACATATAGTTAGTAGACCCTGTCCCTAGTGACTGGGTAAAGCACAACCGTACACTTATAATAATGGGAAAAAGTGTTTCTGGTAATTCCTGGCAACTGGATGGGTTACCCCCATAGTCTTATATCACAGCAAATGGCTCTCTTTGTTATTTTTCTTTTTTAATATGTGGCATGATTTAATTGACCTGAAACTGAACTCCCTTCATAGATCGCGTATTATCTCCCACTGAAGCAATTTTTCAGAATATTAATGATAAAATGACACAAATAGTTGACTGCACCAACAGGGAAGGTATGTATGGGAAAAATTGTTTCGCTTAACGAGTAAGATTCTGGAACAAATTATGCTCGTTATGAGAGGTTCCACTGTATTTATTTATTGTCAAAAATTAATATTAATTTTATGGATTACACAGACTCAAATAATCAATAAATAACAACCAAACAATAATGTTCATAAGCCAGTTTTGACGTTTTTTCCTTCTATTAAATTATTCTTGGGACTGTACAAAAAAAGATAACGCCCCTAAAAATTAGTCACTTTCGCATGCTTTATATTATATACTTTACATAATTGCAACCACCAAGGCCAAGGTGCTAATTCCAACTACCTCGTGGATGAGGGCGAGTATGAGAAAGGTTATTAAAAAGGAGACTCGAGATACCAGCAATCACAGTCTGTCTCCGTGTGTATTACACCCAGTTGCGATGGAAAGGGTTTGAATAGATATATATTTACATTGACATTCTTTAAAGGCTGCGACTATTCGTACCCGGGTACTAGAAGTGAGAGATTGGGATACGATTGTAAACTTACTTCTTCAGTTTTACTAAAATAAACTACCACAAATGACATCCCAATTGCTTGAGTCTATTGGTACCTGGGTGAGAATGGCAGCGCTGCGTGTCTGGGTCTATTTTGACTCAGTGCTATTAGGACGTCATTTTTAGTGGTAGTTTATTGCAGTTAAACTGAAGAATTAAGTTTACAAACATATAGTCCATTCAATTCCTCCTTTTGTCTTACAAACCCAACAATAAAATTTTAAATAATTTTTTAATCCAAAGTCCAAACCTCTCACTTCTGGTACCTGGGTACGAATAGCCACTTCTTTCTTTAAAAAACTAAATTTAGTAAATAAAATAGCTTGATTTTAATTTAATTAATCTTAATTAAATTATACCTATGACTATGACCTATGACCTATGCTTATACTATAATATAATAATTTGACTTCACACAGTGCCCCCACCTCACACACACAACAGTTCAGAACAACCAACTAATGTTTGGGCTATTTGAAAGGATGAATGCCACGGCGTCTTTTGGGTGTTTATTATAGTTCCACTGAATTAGGGTTTAGTTTAGGTTAGGTTGAGGGATGGATTTAAATTTAGGGTTCATGTTAGTTAGGCATAGGGATCTATTTAGTTTTTATTTAGGGTTCAGGTTAGGCATAGGGATCGATTTAGGGATACATTCGTGAAATTCGATAAAATAGTGGCATTCGTACTTTAAGTTTACCAATGTTTGCTTTGTATCTTGAAAAATACTGACAAAGTTTTCTTTATACTTTATAGTCAACAAAAATAATTTAGGAAAATGTATTCAAACCACACAAGAATTCTTTTTCAAAGGAAAGCTAATAAATTTATGTTGATTAAAAAAAAAAAACTTTTGTTATAAAAGAGTACTCAATTAGAGGCTACTCAAAAAATTAATTCGTCCATCAAGGTGACAGCAGTTAGTTCCCATACTTTCTATAAGAATCAGCAACAGTAACCAAGTTAATACGATCTTTCACCAAGATCACAAGAGTTAACTTTCTTGAAGTGAATAAATAAAATTAACGTATAATTAATGGGAAGTTAGCGCTGTCGTCTTTAAAAACATGCTTATTTTAATGGTTGCTTCCCTTTGACCGTATTTCACAAAATTGATCGGGAAAAGTATCTCTATTTCAGACTATATGTACCGGTGTTCAGTTAATTAACACTAAATTCTTAAGCTAATATAATTGCATTTGTGCACCTGTTACTTTTCTGAAATAATTTTAAAATATTTAAAATACTTTTTAATATGCATGGCTAGTGGAAAAGGAAGAAGACAGCTTTGCCCCATCTTATTATAGACAACACACTGTTGCCATTGCTTCTGTTGTGAAGCAAATTACACATCATGTCATGGGAGCAGGTACTTACTGTTTTTAACTAGATTTAGAATTAGAAGCGTGAATGTTTGATAGGGGAAGAATGTTTTGTGAGTTGTAGGTTGTGAAGTTGGTACATGGTGTTGAGCTTTATGGTATGAAGAGTTTTGTTGCGTAGGGATATTAAAGGCAGTAACAAGTTAAGATCATAACACTAACTTCTTATTGAAGTTATTGCAACTATTTAATTTTAAAGTAATAGTATCCTTGTTCAAAACTAAATTATCTTCATGCATTTCGTTTTTAATTCCTATTTTAGCTGGAATCCTGGTTTGCTCAAGTCCAAGAAGGATTTAAGATCTGACCCATGGTTGAAAAAGTTCTGAGGGAATTGACCACAAAGATTTGAACATGACAGTTTTCCTGAGCCAAACTTTGAATACCCAGTATAGAATGAGTCTTCTTTTGGATTAACAAAGAGAGTAATCAACTTTACACTTGAAGTGTCAACAGCAGAGTCAGTTAAGTCAGAGGGAGTACTCAATGTTTTATTGATTTTTACAAAGGTTGTTTTTTAAAATCTACAAAGAGACCATTGAATTACTTTTTGAATGGTGGCACTGATATTATTTTTCTCTTCTAAAGAAGCTTATTGCTAATCTAATAACTTAAAATTAAGTGATGATATTATCCATATATCTAATTTACTCAAAATGCATTTTCAGAAGAAAGTAATGCCGGTTGGTAAATTGATTTTTTAAAGTGATGTACCCATCCAGTCTGTACTTACAAATTTGCAAATTTCTTTTTTTTTTCTTTCCTTTGCTATTGAAGATATTTTTTTTTTGCAGGGTGTATTTCCTAATGTTAAATCAAAGAGTTGTAAAATATATATTATTATCTTGTTTTATATTGTGTCCTTTGGATTTTAAGTCAAGTTTTGAAAAAAAAATAATTTAAAAATAACATTTTTGTACACTACTTTTGTCAAATGTTTAAATTATTCTATGATATTTTATGGTGTCAGGTATGCTTATTTTATATGAAGACTACTATTATCTTCACTTTATAAAAGATTTCATACATATAGTATGCTATTTATTATTTTTTTTATAATTTTAAAAATATGTAAAAAGTGTGTAATAAATTACCACCCCTTGAACATTTTGCTATTTGTCAAATATGTGTTGGGCTGAAGTACTTCTTGTTTGCATACTTGTATAGATCTTTAATTCTCTTTGAAATTGATATATCAATGATGTTTATGAGTAAATTACAACATTTTTGGTGAATTGTTAAAAATAGGGAATTTTTGTGATTTTTTGCCTCACTTGGTAAAATTTGAACATTGTACAAAATACCATCTTTACGACAATAAATTACAAAAGTTTGATTTCCCATACTCTTGAAAAAAGTTGTGTTTGTTTTCTGTATAGTATTGTGTAAATGTTGTAAAGGAAATTAGTGCAGGTGACATACATTTTAAGATAATGACTCATGAATATGGGTCTTTGACATTTCATAAAAGGCAACCGGAGGAAAAAAATTTAAATAGCATAACTTTCTTTATAATGGTCATAGAGTCATAAATTAAATGTCCACATTCCTAGAATTCTTAGATCTTGCATCTTAAACACTTAAAAATGTTATTGGTTTAGTTTGAAAATTTGTTTTGGGGTACCTAATTTTAATAGATGTAGTCAAAATGACTTTTATACTTTTAAAGAGAATTCTTCTGGGATATCCTGTTCATTATTATAATAAATTCAATTTTTTTTGTTGTAAATTTGATTTTAAAGCATGTTTTATTTTTGTGTAAATAATTTATCAAGAAAATATTAAAAATACTTTCTATTTTTAATATTTATAAAATGATATGAAATTAATGGTAACAGAGATTTATACCCTATGATTCGAATGATTGTTAAATTATTTTTGAAATTTCAAATTAGTTTATACCTTACTAGTAAGGTCAGTTACTTTATACTTGTTAGCATTGATAAAAATTAATAACCTTTGATTTGGGAACATATTACCCAACTTTGCCTTGCAAGCTATTATTCAAAAGAGCTCACATAGAAAGTTCAAATTCAAACATTCTGATAATGGTAAAATTGATAATTCTAGAGTTATACTTATGTCATGCTCCACTTGGTTCTTTTATCCCCTGACACTGGGATTTCTTTTTATCTTATGGATCATCTTGGTGAATTGAAAGCACATTGTGAACATAAACTTTTAATAGCTACAAACTGTTTTTGTATTAAATTAATGTCATGTTTAGTGGGACTTTTTTATTTGTTTTTTGAAAATTGGTCAATTGAAATAAAATCAATAAAAGGCAAAAACAACATTGTTGCTGATTTTTTATCAAGATAAGTTTCTGTATAATGTAATATCAGTAATGTGTGTAACAGACCATGTTACTTATTCATATGACATGGATTTTTTCACAGGACACTAACATTTGCTCTCACGGCACAAAGGCAATGTGATTTGAAGGAAAAGAATAGAAACACGAGAAAAAAAGGAACTAATTTTTATAGTGTATGGAGAATTCATTTTTTCTTAAGTGAAGGGAGTGAACGACATAATTTTAATGGAGAAGGTTGACATGTTGTATTTTTCAGATGGATTTAATGAATTAATTATTAGATACATTTTTGTAAGTGTATGGATATATATTATTCATATTACACTATAAATGTTTGAACAATTCTGATGTCAAGTAACCATGTAATGTATTTATCAAATATCTTAATAAAGTACTGTGTAATTTTCATTGGACCTTATTACTTCTTGGCGGAGAAAGAGACAGTTGTTTGTAAAGGTGAATGAGATAGTTACATTGGCAAATCATCACTTGCACTGAAGAAATAAAATACATTAGCTCACGTTTACAAGTAACATTACATTATAAACATTACATATGATAACTGGGAAATATAAATGTTTATGCTTTAAAATGAGTGTTTGTGTGATAACTTTATAATGTATATATTTTATATATTTTTATGAGTAATAAATAAAATGCATCTTTTTTTTCTCCAGAAATTATTAAACACACTAGAGCCACATTTACAATACCCTAACTTGAGAGACGATGAAATGACAAGATTTCTATTGTCAAAGATGATTGTGACATCCTATTTTCAAATATGCAAATACTGCAACTAATGGTAGTGCTTATTGATAACTTCATTCAGCACTGCTTATTTTTTAATAAAATTTATACCAATTTGTTTCTGAGTTCTTGTGAAATCTGTGATTGAACTTGTATTTGTATCTTTAAAAATCAGGTGTTTTATCTGGAAGTTATTTTTAAAAGGAGATTATCACTCCCTAAAATATTATCTTTTACAGTTTAAATTAGAGTACCATTATATAAAAAGTATACATAATTGTACTCAATATAATTTTTAAAATCTAATGCAGTGTACTACAAATGAGCGTTCTGTTCATTTTAATACATAAATCAGGAATGATTTCCCTAAACTTGGTAAAGGGATGTCAACAAAAATATACCGGGTTATAAAAATTGTCAAGAGCTGGAGAAGATATCTAGTGAATGGAAGAAATGGAAAGAAATAGTTAATGGCCTATTTTCCATGGGCAGTTGATCAGACTGAGAAGAGGAGTACTGCTAATCCTCTTTTTAACTACCGGTATCTCATAACTTGTCAAATAGCACCTAAAATTCCCATTAAATCAATTTGAAAATTATAATAATTATTTTTTTATTAATGAACTTTTATTTATGAATGTTCAGGAGAGCTTTACTATACTAGTACAATATAACAGTATTTTTGAGAAATGTAAGCTTTTTACTATAATTCTATCTCATTTGAAGGTCCATATTTAAATATTTATTATATCTAAAGTCAAGTTTTTCTACATTCTACCAAAACAAAAAATATCTATAGCATGACTCAAAAATTAATATAATAAGATTTTACGTTTTCTGTGGAAATTATTAAAAAGTGGACCTAAGGGGTCGCCACAGAAAGACAATATAAAAACTAACCTATACTGCGCCTAAGATAAGTAATTTAAAAAGTTGAACTTTTTAATTTAATCAAGGGGGCATCCATTTGCTATAATAGCACTGAAAACAAAAAAGGGGGGTGGGGGTAGAAGAATTAAATTTCTAATTGTTATTTGTAATTTGGGTTACGGAGCAATATTTTCTTTGCCTGCAGCTCGAGCTGATCCAATTGGAAGTACTAAGTAGTCATTAGTGTTACAGTTTACAGGGTTATAGTATATATGCTGTACAAGTAATAAGACTATTTATAAATACCTTTCAATTACATCACGCCCTTCGCAAATTTATTGTCTAATTTTTCTATTACATCTTTTTCTAAATTAAGTACATTATTATTACTTGGAGGCTGCTGTCGTTTTGATAACTTAGCTTAGTCAATGTAAACACGACCTAGTAACCTAGATTGATGTGTTTGTTCATGTGATATGGAGGTTGCATAATCATACAGATTTTAAGAAATTTGATCAAATAGTGATTTGAAAGTTATGACAAGGCTTCTTACAAAAATTGAATCAAATGTATGAACGAAAATTTGATAAGAATTTGATCGTGTGAACTGAGCATTAGAGTAATTCATTCAGCTCATCAGTCTATTTTGAACCAACTGGTCAAAGTAATACATTGTATCATTCAGTCTTCATGCCAAGACAGGTTAGGGTAATTAAAAAGTCTATATTATTAGTTTTTGTGGAGCAGCACATTCATACAGCAACAAGGTGACATTTATTTGAATTACAAATGAAAAATAGCATAGGTTTAAAACCATTAATGTTAAAGTTTGAGTAATTGAAACAATGAACAGGTTGATTGAAAAGTCTAAAAATTTTAGTTGTGTGTTAGTAGAAATTTATTTTATTAATAATTTGGTAAATTTGTTTACTTGGGTTGAGACATTAAGGTGTCAGCCAAGATGGTGTGTTGTACACTCAGATGAGAGTCAAGATGGTGTGGTGTACATTCAGATGTCAGCCAAAATGATGTGGTGTATGTTCAGGTGTCAGCCAAGATGGTGTGGTGTACATTATGGTGTCAGCCAAGATGGCGTGGTGTACATTCAGCTGTCAGCCAAGATGATATGGTGCACAATCAGCTGTCAGCCAAGATGATATGGTGCACAATCAGCTGTCAGCCAAGAATCTATGATATAGATTTACTGAAACGTCTTGGTTTTCACCGCCAAGTCACTTGTGTAGAATGCATTAACCTGGAAGTGAAAAAACAAAATATTAAAATAATATTATTTACCGTCCCTTTACAATAATATTTTTATTCATTTACTTAAACTGCTTCATGTACTTCATCTACTTCACTTTGGCTCCAAGACTCAAAGAAGATGAAAATATGTGTTGGTTATTGTTACATGTAACAAAGACTGCAATGTCTACATCAAAGCTATGCATCTGAAAAAAAAAACACTATAAAAAAAGAAGCATTAGTAAAATTAAGAAAAAAAGTACTCCTATATCATACGTGTCAAACTTAAGGCCCGTGGGCCACATTAGGCCCAGCGTACAATTATATCAGGCCTGAGAGGTCTTGACCGGCGTACAATTATATCAGGCACGAGAGAGAATTTTAGGCTCAAATATTTTTAATGGCCCTGCGATATAAAGTGCAAATCATATTCCCTAATAATACCTGAGAGCGTTCTCACATTTTCTATCAAAATAAGCGACAATAAAAGTTGTGTAGTGAGTGGATGTTTGTCGTTACAGTAACCTAGTAACATTCAGTTGCTCATTTTGGATAGGCGCATAAGAAATGAAAGTGGTGTAGAGCCTGGATATTACATCACACTTTCCTGCAATGACTAACATGTTATCAATCTGTACCTACTTTATGGAGATAATGTGGCTGTGATCAAGGAATATAATCTGAGACTAAACATCAAGACAAGTTAAACTTCCTGAATGCAGAGTAGAAGCAACAGAAGGTAGAAGAATTGAAGATGAATGTTTTTCACCAAAGCAAAATCACATACTGAAGCTGCTGTGAAAGCAAGTTTTATTGTGGTGAAGGAGCTTGCAAAATCAGGCCAACCATTTACAGGAGGAGCTTGTGAAGTGCTGCATGATGAAAGTGTGTGACATCTTGTGTTCAGACAAAAAGCAGATGTTTGCAAATGTAAGCCTTAGCAGAAATACCGTTGCTGATCGGGCTTGTGAGATGGCCACTGATGTGAAAACACTAGCTGATCGAAAAAGACAAACACTTTGTTGCATTCTCACTTGCTGTCGATGAAAGTAATGACACGACTGACACTGCACAGCTGACTGACACTGCACAGCTCGCTATCTTCATCTGTGGAGTGGTCTCCAGTTTCAATGTTACAGAAGAAATATTGCACATGGAATCCATGCATGAGAAATGACAGGAAAAGAAATGTTTGACAATGTATGTCAAAGTTTAACCGACATGAACCTGCCTTGGGACAAACTAGCTGGACTTACAACAGATGGAGCACTGGCGATGAACAGCGAAAAAAGGGGACTAGTTAGTTGGAAGGATGTGGTTAAAAATGCAGGATAAATTTACTGGTGGATTGATAGCATATCACTGCATCATACACCAAGGCTCGCTGTGTGGTAAAGTCCTCAACATGGAAGGTGTAATGAGCACTGTTACACAAATCGTCAACTTTATCAGAGCCAAAGGTTTAAATCACAGGTAATTTCAATATTTTTTTGCTGGAAATAGACTCAAAGAGTTCGGCGATATGCCTTATCATACAGAGGTGCGGTGGCTAAGTCTGATAAAAGCCCTTAGTAGATTTTTCCAGTTGATTGATGAAATCTCTCAATTCATGGACAGCATTGGGAAAGACTCCACAGTTTTTCGGGTTAAAAATAAAAAGCGACTTGAACCTGCAGCTCCAGGCACGGGACCACTTGATCACTGATATACCTGATGCAGTGAAGTTATTTCAAGTGAAGCTGTGCTCAAGGGAGACACACATGCAACTTGTCTCCCTTTTCTTGTTGCCAAGCAATGTTGAACCAAGTCAAAATATGTCATAGATGTGTAAACTGCACCTGCAAATTTGTAGATGGAGCTGATAGAACTGCAGTGTAATGGGAAGTTTAGAAGGCTTCCAATTGTTGCATTGTATAATAAGTTAATAACTTGTTTGTTTACACCGAAATAGACATTTTTTAAAGATAGAAAAAGTCTTTTGTTGATTTTTTAATAAAAAATTTGGCTGTGTTCATGCCATGTCATCCATCCATCCTTGTGGCGCTATGGCCCCTGTAGGGCTTTGGCCTGCCTCACTACTTACTTCCACTCAGACCTAACTAATGCTTTTCTTTTCCATGCTTGGATTACCAGCTGCTTTAGATCTTTTTCCACATCATCCATCCATCTAAGCCTAGGTCTGCCTTTGAGCAGTTTTCCTCTGGGGTTTGGTGATGTACCCGCTTCCTTCTTCTGTCATTTGGCATTCTCTTTAAGTGTCCTGCCCAGCTTAGCCTGCCCTTCTTTATTTCTGCTACTAGCGTGGGATCCTGATATAGACTGTAAGTATTGGTGCGTATTCATCCTTTGTCATATATTTTCCGGAGAAATTTTCTCTGCCATGTGTTTAGTAGGTTTTCTGCTGTTTTTGTTTGTGTCCAAGTCATGCCCTGTCAGCTTATTATTAGTGGTGATACTTAGATACTTTTGTGTCTACTTCCTCAATACTGTGATTATTTATTGTGAGATCTGTATTTGGGTGATTCCCCTTTGTAAATCGACAACCATTTCTTTCAGTTTTGAGATATTTAACTGAAGAAAATTTTCATTTACCACCTGTAGGGGACACCATCTCCGAGTTTAAATTTATAGTTTCCTTCTTAGATGAGTTGCAGACGAGTTGGATGGGTTTATGCTTGACTGGGCTTTGGCTGGAATTGAACTCCCGACCACCAACTTGAGTGCCACCCAGCACTTCCAAGAAAGCACCCTAGCATATTTTTTAGAGCTGTCTAGGTGATGGTAAAGTCTTTCCAATACAGTAAAACCTCTGTCTTGCAACCCCCTCTGAAACGACTTCCTCCAACATGTGACCGAAAAAAAATTCACTAATGCTTTGTAATATATAAAGACCTCTCTTAAACGACTCCCTCAAAAACGCGACTTGCAACCTTCAAATAATTCAATTTTATGACCTAGCACCTGAAAAAGTCAGATTCCAAATCAATGTTATATTTGTGCGCTTGGAGAAAACAGTTTCGTTTACGACTTTTAACAGCAGGCGATGCACTAAAGCAGCTAGGAAGTAGTGAAGGGGAAATAACGCTTGCACCGTAAATTTGTCTTTTGAAATACTCCAAGGAGATGGCCAGTTATGGCCTGAGCAGGGGCCTTTCAGACCTTGCTGACACCATGTCTGGTGTTCAAAGAGACATACTAAAAGAACATGCACGGGTGGGGGGATCATGAAAACAAACAGAAATAACAGATTTCTTTCAAAAAAAAAAACTATTCAATGACAGAATAAAAATAATTACAACAATATTAATGCGCTTATCTTATACATAAATAGTTTTAACTCTAAGCATGTACTCAGCACTTACACACGTTTTAAACAACTACCAAACCAGCATTGGAATTAATGAGGAATAGGAAGATAATGACTGTATTGGTTGTGAGACAATATGAGTTTATATTGGTTGTGAGACAGAGTTTAATCTATAATTCTGAATGTAAGATGGTGCCTATACTTAATGGTATGTGTATTTTCTTTACTTGTTTACTTAATTTTCTAAGTGTTGTTTTTTGAAAATGTCCTACCTCTTTTTTAAGACCCCCCACCAAATAACGCACTCGTTTCAATGGCAATTTAAAGGTAGCAAAATGGAAGTTTTACTGTAATAGTAAGATGGTATCCTCTGTATTTCTGTAGGTAATGTCTTCACGTATGTAACAATACCAATAATCATAATGTTCATATGAATTAATCTTTAGAATGCTGTTAAACTTAGTATTATAGTTGTAGTTTTATTATTGGTTTTTTTTTTGTTTGATTGTAGGCACAATTTTTAAAAAACCTACTTCAATAGGTCATCTTTGTCATGGTAAAGTTTTAAGTCCAGTTTTGATATCTTCATATGAAGTTTTCAATTTCTAGCTTCGTCATCTGCATGTGATATTTTCAAAGTCCAGTTCTCAAATCTTCATGTGAAGTTTACAATGTCCATCTTGGTTATCTGCATGTGAAGTTTTCAATGTTTAGTTCTGACATCTTCATGTGAAATTTTTAAAGTCCAGTTTAGTCATCTCCATGGCTTTCATTAATACTTTCAACCAACCAAATTTGAGAGGAGACTCATCTGGAGGAATACAATTTTAAACATAATTTACACTTCTATTCTAAACTTAATATTTTAACCATATTTCTTGACTAAATTTAATATTCTAACTATACTTCCAATCAATATTTAACATTCTAATCACACCTCTAGTATAAACTTATTATTCAAGTTCATTAAGTAAACATTCTGTTTTAAACATGACACGACAGATGCTTAAGATGAGCTCAATAAGGGTGAATTCTTTCCCTCAAAGTTTACTTTGAAAGTTCTGCACTTATTTGTTCCCCAGTCTGTTAGAATTTAACAGAGTGCTCCTCTGACTTTAACAAAATCAAACAATCGCTCTTAATTAAAGTTAATATTGTCACTAAGGGAGTGAAATTCTGTGGTATATGATGCCTGATTATTGCACTTGAGACACACATTAGATGTGTTTAAATTGCTCTGGTTTAAAAATTTTGTCTTAGAAAGAATATTTGCTGGATATGTGCTAAAAATGAATAGATACAATGTAATCAAAACACATTATTTGGATAAAGAAAAGAATCTTATCTTACCTTATCCTATCTTATAGTGTTGAAATGTAGCAAAAAAAGCTGCAATGGTAAAACATCATGGGTAACTTTTATGGTCCTGAGCAGAGCTATCCAAATGGGACCCTGATGGTAAACTCCTTCACATTGAGTGTCACTCATTGAAGAATGTGTTCTCTAATCTGTATCACAAATTAATTCTGACATTGTCATACAAACACACTCATAAATTTTTATACTGGCTATCAATTTTAATACATTTGAGATTAAAACTAAATATTGTGAATTTTCATTAACTATAAAACTAAAAATTGTGAATGTTAACAAAATTGTATTATTTTTAAAATATCTACCTTATGATAATTATGGTTTATAACATCCTACAGTTGTAAATAAATTGTAATTTAATGTAATGATTATTGGTAAGCCCTTGACCATGTGTTGTTAACCCTAAAGAGCCACAAACATGATGTTTTTATCATGGTCAGATCCCACTGTGTGGCTCATCTAGGTCTAGATGCTTTAGCTTTATAAAATCTTTGTCACCCCCCCCCCCCAGAGAAAAGAAAGTAAAGAATTATATTATCATTTAATTAAGGGGAGGTGTGGGTGAAAAATCTAAAATTTTTGTTTTTAAGGGGAGGTGTGGGTGAAAAATCTAAAATTTTTGTTTGGCTTCATATAGGATTTTTTTAAACTACACCTTATTTGGTATTGTAATGGAGGTACAAAACAGGTTTTAAAAAAAAAAAATTTCCATTGGTTGCCTTTGTAGCCCATAAAAACCTCCGCCATTTTTATTTTTTTAGTGTGTTTTAAAACACTAAGGCTTTTACAAATATTAAGTTATTGCTATCAGATTTTAAACATAGATTATTTAACCTATAATAAAACTTTGTATAACAGGACTTTTTGATGTAATGACTGGTTATAAATTTACAGGGTCAGAAATTGTGACCCCATTTTTTATGCAAAAAATAGGGGTGTGGGTGAATTCTTTTTTTTACATATTTTCTTTTCTAAGATAGTTATCTTAATTCTAGGTTATTCAAATGTTTATTATTGGTCACTGAACATACTGTGAAAATTTGGTCAGGTTTGGATAATAAATAAAAAAGTTATAGGGATATTAGTGACCAAAAATAGTGAAAACAAGAAAACAGAAATAACGACGAAAAACGACAAAAACAATGAAAATATCAATGAAAAATAAGAATCTTATACCAAGATTGGAATAAAAACTTTTTATTAGCCTATTGTGGACATTTTTAATCATTTTTCAGGTTCATTTTTCTTTTTTCCTGACCACTCAACTTTTCACTGTGATTGATATATTTTTATCTATTATTCTGTATTTGTCGAAAAAATAATAATTCGCTTATTTTGGAGAATTTCAGCATTATAAAAGTGTGCAAAATCATAAAATTAAGCTAGGTAAATATGCAATTCCAAAGAGTTATTTGGCATTGTCCATGAATGCTGAAAATGCAACTCTTGGTCTTGTAAAGAAAAAATTGTAAGTTCTATGAGTTCTAATGACGGAATGAATATTGACAGTTGTAAATTTTCTGATTTCTATCTCACAACTTTTGAATCACTTGAGTTGCAACATGTATTTGTCCACAAATATTGTCCTTTGGGCTAAATGGACCTAGGCACAACAGATCAGTGTAGTTTATCAACAGGAAATATAATGCATGTTGTGGTTTGTTGTGTTCCGCAACCTCATTGCGCGTCTCCTCAATGATTCCTGAAAACAATAAACTTGTATTTAGATATTTTTATTAAATGCTTCTCAATAAAAATATAAGGCTATAATGAAATTAACTGTTTTTTGTGTGAGCCAGAAAACTCATGAGCAATAACTCCATTGTAAAATCTAATTAGTTACTGTATCAAATTTTGACACTCGTCATGTTGAAAATCACATCGCAGAGAGATACAATGTTAAAATAAGGGAA
>CAXITT010000381.1:527800-565106 GCA_964033795.1 Lymnaea stagnalis | reverse complement strand
TGGAAATAAAGGCCTAAAATAGCGTCTTTTTGTTCATGTACAATAAAAATTTAACAAAATTGAACAAGATTAAAAAAAAAAAAAAAGTAGCCTACATTTCATGAATCTTATGTCATAAATGACGCCATTGTTGGAAAACAAGGAGAACTCTTCTGTCTTCAAAGATACGTTATAAAAGTTGCCTAATTGGATATATTTAGATGTAAATAATTTTTTTTTAAATTTATAGATTATCTACTTTGACTGATATTTCTCTCAAGCCCACTGGATCCATGCACATCAATGTAAAGGTGGTACTCGCAAGGGACCTCAATATCAGGGGGCGCATTCTCCCAGGGCGCTGCTTTTCCTTTGCAAGGTTGTGCATCCATTACGGATTAACGCGGCTAGAAATTTGAGGGTGGGGGTTATGTGGGCATTGTTTGTTAAAACTTTAAATAAAATTGTCAATTTCCTTTCTTAAAATTTGTGACAGTTTCAATTTCTTTCTCAATAAATAGCTGGTAATTTACTAATAATAAGAGGCAAAAAGCGGGAAAGTAATGAAATATATGTCATTAGCGAAATAAACATCATTGCAAACAGATGACTAACAAAGCAACTTGGCTCCATCCAGATACATAAAATCACTAACACTGCCTCTCATTTTACTCACCACAAACCAGAGTCAACTGAGGTGGCATCTAAATAATTAAGTTCCATCTATCAAATTAGAGCTGACCAACCACAGACCATTTAAATAGCTTATTTGCCTACTATGACTCACAATTGTCGAGAAAAAAAGTCAACCCACTTGCATAGGAAGGGGGCTGTGGAGGGGGTGGTCGACACAGGTGCCACTTTTAAAAAAAATTATAGTGAGGGTCGGCATTTTCGACGAGCTGAAGAGTTTATTTTATTTTTTTTAAAACTTAGTTGTAGTGGGTGGCACAACTTTCTAGTGAGCATATCGCAAACATAATCCCTGGTCCGCTTGTAACGTTTCCCAGATCTGCTCATTATGAGGACACGTTACACATAACCCAACGCTTGGAAATTGGTCGCTCTCTGTTGTTGGTGGAATTCTATTACGTAGCCGAGTCTCTCGCTTCGCACTATTTTTTGCCCATGCGCCGTTTCCCTGGTCTGGTCTGCTGATTACCAAAGTAATTCTCTTACTCTTAAACACTAAAGTAATACGTCGGCTTAGCTAGAGCGACGTGGCCTGCACGGCTTTGCCATGTTTCAGTTTAGTAAGGCTGTGGGCAGCAATGCAGTCGCCGCGGCTTACCTGTGTATAGGTTTGCCATAAACTTTATGGTTTGTGTCCGTGCAAATGAACGCAGGACAAGTAAACTCACAATTACCATAACACATCCAAACACACTTAACACAGGACTAGTGAACCAACGGACAAGTTAACACGCAGAAAAGTGATTACCGGTATATAGAACATAGACAGCTGAACCCAACAACTGGGTTTGAAAAGGCCTTGCCGAGATAATCGTCATTCTTGACTTGTTCTTGTAAATTTATTTCACTGCTAAATCGCAATTATTGGTTCCGAAAGATTTCAGCTACTTTTATAAATATGTAAATGTTTTTAATGTGCTGAAAAATATTTTACAAAATTGTGTAAATAACCATTTTTATTATATTTCTTGGGCAGATTTTTGTTTCCTAAACTAAGTCTATTCTTATTAAAAAACATTAACATGTTCTACAATATTGTTTAACATTTGTAAAAATATCTAGAAAATTCTTATCTTTTATGATAATTTCACATTGATATGCTTTAAATTTCATTTTATTTGACTCATATATCTAATATTGCTTAATTGAATTTTTTTCTCTTTTTAAAGTGGTCCACTCAGAATTTTCCATTTATCTCTGACGTCAAATGTATTATGAGGAAAAGTTTTATTACCACATGTTTCAAAATTTGCAAGGTTTTTTTCTATTATATTCTCTACATAATGATTGATGTTTTTTTAAATTTTTATTACATGTCTCATAAACAAAATTCCGAACTTTTTGTGATCCTATTATTTTTATTAGGCTCGAGGCTAGTGGGTTGTTGGGAAAATGCATTAATTTATATTCTATCAATTATATCTATGTACTTAAATTGTTTGTTTTTTTAATTAACGAGTGGAATGTGTTCATGATGTATGCATCCAATGTTGTTCAAGTAACCTTTAACTTTAAATTTTTTTAATAAGCATTTGTCAGTGTCTTTTTCAGCTTTTATCGATATAGCATTTTCATTTTTTTTTCTGACTTCAATTGATGAATCAGGAGGAATAGTTTTGAAACTACATAATTGAAACTTTGCATGCTTATTTATATTGAAATTCTCTACTTAATGATGGATGGTTTTTAAACAAATATCTCAAAGGAGAATTTTTTAATTTATATTTTTTTTTATTAGGTTCGTGTGTTAATTTTATTTTTCTATCTTTTCTGTCTTAGTTTTCTTATTGTTTTTTAATTCATGAATGGTATATGTACATGGTGTATGCATCCTATATCGTTCATGCAGACCTCTAATTAAAAAAACCCACAATTTTATACTTTTTTTTCATTTTTCTCAATTTTGCATTTTCGGATTTTTTAGGAACGCCAAATGAATTGGGAGGAAAAGTATTCTAGCTACAGCCTTCAAACATTGCATGCTTCTTTTCGTTTATATTCTTTACAAGATTCAAGAGGCTTTTTTTTTATATACCGGGTATATCCAACTAGAAAAATTTATAACATTTTTACATTTGCTACTCCTGAAGAGTCTTCGAATATTTATGTGACCCCCACTTACATGCCATTTGTAATGTGACACCCACATACATGCCATTTGTAACATTTCCAATAACTGCTGTGTAATAAGCTTCTTTAAACTTTATGTCAATGTTATTCTTAATGTGTATGCCAAGTTTCATTTACAATACTGTACAATAAGTTACAATATAATGCAATACAAAGTTGTCTTTATTCATTTTGCGTAAAAGTCAAATTGGTATAAAATGTGTAATTTTTTGCAATAAAAGTCACAACAAATAAAAAGAAAAAAACTTTGGTGGATTTTTGTCTTTCTGTTAGTGTATGGTTTGTATGAACTATATTTTTTTCAATGGTTCTATAATTTATTTAGGGTTATCAGTATTTTATTTTCAATGTGGCATGACTTAGTTGCTTTGAAACCAAACTCCCTTCACAGATCACATATATTTGCTCCCACTCAAAAATTACATCTGTACTTAAATGAAGAAATGATACAAACAATAGTTAACTGTACGGGTACCAACAAGGAATGTGAGAAAGTAAAAGGAGACAAATGGCAAAGGAATGATGTGACCTAATTGAATGAGTTTATTGGCTGCCTACTCCTTACTGGCCCCTAATTTATTTTATGGATTACTTGAGTACACAACTCAAATAACTAACAACCAAACAAAAATGTTCTCAAGTCAAAAAGGTTTTGTTTTTCTATTAAATTTTAAATTATGTACCAGTGTGTTAGACCCAGTACACAGCTAAGTTATAAAAAAAAAAAGACGAGTCCTCCAAAAAATAAATCTCTTTCTCAAGCATTATACAATGGCATCTTTTAACTTTAAGATGTTCATTGCAACTACCTTGTAAATTAGGTCAAGTCAAATGAGAAAAGTTGTTGAAAAGAGATTCGAGATATCAGGGAAAAACAGTCAGTGTCCGCATGTATGACTCCCAGTGCCAAGGAAAAAGTTTAAAATTCGTGGTTTTGTTCTGACTAAGCCAAGCTCTCTAGAGGAATAGTTGAAATTAATTCATTATGAATGAAATTTTCATTATTTAGAATACCTAATTAATTCATAAAGTATTGTGTAATTAAATCTTTTAACTTAAACAATACACATAAATAATCTTAAATAAAGGATTTAATTTTAATAATTAAATTTAAATTATTACTTTTATAAAATTCAAATGAAAACAATAAATGTATCTAAATCATCTTCATTACTAGATTTTTAAAAAAATGATCTACGAAAATGGCTTAAACTAATAAAGAAAATAAGAAAGAAAAAAAAAATCTACCCGTCCTAAGAAAAATTAATGAAGCAAAATTAAAAAAAACTAAAAAGAATAAAACTATGAATCTTTGAAATAACAAGGAGAAAAAACAATTTAAAAAAAAAAAATTCTCACACTATTATTAGCATTATTATTATCACACCCGGCTCCGAAGCCATTTAATCTGTACGGAGCCACTCCGGGTGCGAATAGTTATTGACAACTATAGGTACCCGGTTACCTATAGATGCAGCCTTTTTTTAATCGTCGCTTCAGACACAGTGTGATGGTGACCTTGTCACGTGACCCTCGAAATGTTAACATCGTAGTCACAGCACACTTGCATGTTAACATTTGGAGTGTCATGTTACAAGGTTCCCATCATAATCTGTCTGAAGCGACGATTACAAGTATTTCTGTCACTCTGATCGAAGACGCGGTAGAGTCTATTCATCCGCTTGCTGTAATTTTTTCGTGGCACAACTCACTTAGCATCGTCTCACGGCTCACCCACGTATTCACCGTTGAAGATATCCTTGGTCATTTTTGTATGTGAAGGACGAACATTACAACAGGGCTAGTGTCACGGGTGCCACTCGGACAAAATCTTTGCCCCCCCCCCCTCCCTAAAAAAAAAACAAAAAAACTCATAGTGGGTCTATGATTAGTTTTTGTTAAACAAAATATGTCTGTCACTCTGATCCGATGGTGGATTTAAGCACTTAAGGAAGTTGTGTGTTAATGCAAGAACGAAAAAAAAAAGAAAAAAGATTTTGATATTTTATTCTCATTTTTAATTAATTTGTTTTTTTCACCTGAGGTTTTTATTCTCTTTGAACTTGATAAACCGTGTAACTTACGCGTTGCTCTGGTTTTGATTTTGCTTCCCGAAGTTACTATTTTATACCATGTTCAGAAAGGAAAGCATTTATGACGTAACACTTAAATGGCATTTATTTTTAGTAACCAAGTATAAGAGCGTTGAGAGAAAATGGTGGGCGAAAAAAACGCCAACAACAGTTTGACACTAAAATAAAAGATTAACTCATTACTTCCAGGGTTTAGGTAAGATTATTGTTTAATTACTATTCTTATAACACAAGTTTCCAAGAAATCCTGGTGAAATATAATTTAGACAAAATTTAGGCCCTATTCAAATGGGAAAAAAAAAAGTTTGTAGGGTATATTAATTTAAATATTACTTTAAATAAATTATATAATTTTATTATTTGGAAATTAAGATGAATTTAATCAGAGTACAACAAAATTAATTTATGTCTGGAAGGTTAAATTTGTTCAAATTCCAGGACCAAAGTCTGGGATCAAAAGGATCAGATCTTAGAACAGTTTCAATGGTTCCTTCGTCCTCAGGGTCTGTCTCAAATTGAACAATGCTTTCATCCATTCTTGCAATCCACGCCGTAATTTCCTGGATTCGCTTTTCAGCGCTCGTCATTCGAAGCGCATCAATGACATCACTTCCTGTTAAAGTTTTGGCAGAGCCGGGTAGCGACCGGTATCCATCGAATAATTTCTTGAGCAGAAGTGGATAATGAGATGAATAGAAGCGAATGGCTTTCAGCTGATCTCCCTTGAACGAGAACGGCTTTAGTTCTTTCCCTTTCAAAATTATTTTAAACAGATCGCTGTTCTGTGGGACGGATTGGGTTGGCTGCGTTGTGGGACGTCTTAGATACGGCTGTCCTAGGCAGTTTTGTGGGATTACTTTCAGCTTTGTGGTTGCCTCGTTGTCTTTCTGCCCCGTCCCTGGAACATTTGCGTCGTCTCTGTTTGCGTGAACTTCTTGTTGTGGATCCGTTCGTTGGGTTTCTGTTAATCGTTTATCGAGGTGTGGCAGGCTCCAGCTGTGCTTGTTCAAGCTTAGGATGCGAAGGTCAGCAGTTTGACGCACAAGTCTAGGAGAGACGCCAAGGCTGAAAGCGGGTCGTTTGTGAACTATGGTCGATGTAAGGGACTGTTTCTCCAGGGGAGGCAGAATTGGGAGTTCTGGGGGGGGGGGGGAATAAAGCTGCGGTCAGTGAAAATTTGTTTATCAGTAAAGGCTGAAACGACATTACATCATAGCATTGTGCGTGATGCTAAAATTACATCATAGTATTGTGCGTGATGATAAAATTACATCATAGCATTGTGCGTGATGATACAATTACATCATAGCATTGTGCGTGATGATACAATTACATCATAGCATTGTGCGTGATGATAAAATTACATCATAGCATTGTGCGTGATGATACAATTACATCATAGCATTGTGCGTGATGATACAATTACATCATAGCATTGTGCGTGATGATAAAATTACATCATAGCATTGTGCGTGATGATACAATTACATCATAGCATTGTGCGTGATGCTAAAATTACATCATAGCATTGTGCGTGATGCTAAAATTACATCATAGCATTGTGCGTGATGCTAAAATAACATCATAGCATTGTGCGTGATGATACAATTACATCATAGCATTGTGCGTGATGATACAATTACATCATAGCATTGTGCGTGATGATAAAATTACATCATAGCATTGTGCATGATGATAAAATTACATCATAGCATTGTGCGTGATGATACAATTACATCATAGCATTGTGCGTGATGATACAATTACATCATAGCATTGTGCGTGATGATACAATTACATCATAGCATTGTGCGTGATGATAAAATTACATCATAGCATTGTGCGTGATGATAAAATTCAAGATTCGCCACAAACATTACGTTCTGGGGGCAAACAATAACATCAACATCAAAATAAACTTGATAAAAGTTTATGAAGAGTGGTTTTCGTTGCTTGCTTACAGTGGCAACAAGAATGCCCCCCAACGATTTACCCGCAAGGTGTAGGAAATATATATTTAAATATGAATATGGATGCATGCAAGCAGAACTAATTACTTTAATTGTGAACATATTGTGATAAACCGCGCTAATTACAGAATAACGTGTGCATTACCGAATTTAAAAAAAATTATACAAGCAGAATTAGAGAAGCCTACATTGTTACGATAAGGGGACAGCCCAAAAGAAGCCTACATTGTTACAGCAAGGAGGCAGACCTAAAGAAGCCTACATTGTTACAGTAAGGAGGCAGACCTAGAGAAGCCTACATTGTTACAGTAAGGAGGCAGACCTAGAGATGCCTACATTGTTACAGTAAGGAGGCAGAACTAGACAAGCCTACATTGTTACAGTAAGGAGGCAGACCTAAAGAAGCCTACATTGTTACAGTAAGGAGGCAGACCTAAAGAAGCCTACATTGTTACAGTAAGGAGACAGACCTAAAGAAGCCTACATTGTTACAGTAAGGAGGCAGACCTAAAGAAGCCTACATTGTTACAGTAAGAAGGCAGGCCTAAAGAAGCCTACATTGTTACAGTAAGGAGGCAGACCTAAAGATGCCTACATTGTTACAGTAAGGAGGCAGAACTAGACAAGCCTACATTGTTACGGTAAGGAGGCAGACCTAGAGACACCGGCATTGTAAGAAGTCAATAACCACGGCTAATTATAAAAATGTAATAAATTAGAAAGTTGCATGATGCTGTCAGGCAATATCGTCTACTAGTTATAAAAAAAAAATAATAAACAATGGAAAACGTGTCTCCAGTCTCAATATGTGCTGCCATAATCACTGGCGTCTCTAAGGCTGTATTGGGGCCGCACTGGGGTGACACAAACCCCTGTTAACGCCTGTGGCCATAACTTTCTACAAACAGATTCAAATAAATTTAAAAAAAAAAAAAATATATANNATATATATATATATATATATATATCCAAAATAATTTTGAATAATCCCAAAAAGTTGAATTTAAAGAGAAAAAAAATTATTCAGTATAAGTGCATGGTTTAACTGGCACATTTTCTCAGTTTCATACAAGAGTGTCCTCATTTAAAAAGACATACAATTTTAGTGTAATATATTATATTACACAAAAAATAAAATTTTCTGTATCA
This sequence comes from Lymnaea stagnalis, assembly GCA_964033795.1. NCBI lineage: Eukaryota > Metazoa > Mollusca > Gastropoda > Lymnaeidae > Lymnaea > Lymnaea stagnalis. The sequence continues at coordinate 557,092 of CAXITT010000381.1, read as the reverse complement.
ATATGTTTAGAATTGAAACACTTTTCTAATAACCCAACCTTTATATATTCGGGACCCCATATAAAATGTTTCAATAAGTCTGACAGGCCCTTACAAAAGTAATAACTCATTTTTTTTTTAAAATTAAAAAAATGGACTTTAAGTGTTTAAAAAAAAAATTATTGAATTACAAAATGGGGTTTTGACCTTGTTGTGTTTTTATAATATAATCATTAAGTAAAATCTTAAATATAAATATATAACCATTCTTATCATATGATATCTTACAAAACAACGGCTCCCGTATTCTTATAATCATTTTTTTTTTTTGGCAACCTATGAAAAGCAACTTTGCACACCAGTTTGGGAAGACCCGTTGAATGAATCATTCAAACTCACAAATCTCGTACCGGTATCCGGAAATTTTCGACGGTAAGTTGATCGACGGTAATTTGATCGAACGGAAATTTGGTCAATTTTTTTTCTCTTTCAGTTTTTATGTTAAAATTGTGCTTCAAATTTCTTTTTGAACGCATTATTTTGTTTTACTATATAGTATAGTGCGTTCAAAAAGAAATTTGACGAAAATTTTAACGTGTGAACTGAAAAAAAGATTCGACCAAATTTCCATTCGATCAAATTTTCGTCGGTCAATTTACCTTCGACGAAATTTCTTGCGATCAAATTTACGGTAACCCACAAATCTTACTCCTTCATTAAGAAAAAAAAAAAGGTATCACGTAACTCTTCTTCGCGCTGTCCGGTGTGATTGTTTTAGCTACCCGTCCTGCCAGTCATTCGTCTTTTATCGTTGAGTCATGCGTCAAGTTGTTTTCATTGATCACGTGAGCCTCAGAGGCTCACAAGCTATTATCCCTTCCTATGTTACTGTTATTACTATCATTTAATTAGCAAAAATGACCCACCATGTCTCGCAATTCTCAAAGGAGATAATTTGTCTGCACGTCTCCACTGTTCCTCCATTTCAGTTTCAGTTGTGTTTTATGATCGCTGTGATCCCGCCAATCTGAAATAAAAAAAATTAACGTAATCCCTGGGCGTCTAGACGGTGTGGGTGAGGGGGGGGGGCAGAACACTTGCTTCCAATCTGAGTTAAGGTTGGGTTGGGGTGGGGTGGAATTTCTCCAGGTTAAGAAATTAATATGGGAACGAAAAAAATACAACTACTTAATATATATTTTTTTTTAATTTGAGTTGAAAAAAAGGAAAGTGGGGGGTGGGGATGGTGAAGTTTTTTTGTTAGGGGAAAAAAAATCTCCATTGACTGGCAGGCTTAGGCCAAATTAATCTCCAACCGTCTAGTAATAACTATGGAACGATACGGTACGTGTTTGACAACACCGGCCTCTCGTATGTTCGATTAAAACTTAAGAGCAATTATAGGCCTACTAACTAAGTTACTTAAGAAAATCAGCCAACTATCGAGCCTACTAAGATTCATTTAGAAATCACTGGGTTTGATTATAAATTAATTTTCTTAAAAAAAAAAAAAAAGTTAAATAGTTTGTTAGCAATATTAATCATGAATAGTCAACAATGTTTTGGCACTGTTAACTGCACGTTTTTGTGTTACTAATATTCCCAGAGATCGTAGTGAACTCACGAATTAAACACAGATACCATGACTGGCATGACCACTAGAGCATAATATACCAAGTTCAAGGTCGGGGGAGGGGGTTGGCTTCCACCTCTCAGGCGGGAGATATACGCCTTTGAGTCGTAGCCTAAATTATAACAAATAAAATTTTAATCAAACCATACGAATAAGCTTTTTAAAACTTTTCGTAGTTAAGATCACCAATATTACTAAATTCCTTTACAATACACAATTTTGAGGAAAACAAAAACGACAACCAAACCAAAAGTTGACTAACCGTGTATAGGAGGAGGTGACTCTAGTTACAAACACAGCTCAATTTAATATCACAACCAAGCGACTCACCTTATTTGTACATGAAAAAAAAACAACAACCAACAACAATTCTATGTTAAGTATTGATACAACATTCCTTTCATGTTCTGCTCTAAAACACAACAAACGGATCAATATAACGACACCCTAGACTTTATCTAAAAAGATCAACTCATTGCTTGCTAACTGACTTACCACTAATACTGGCTTAACACAAATGTAGGACTCTAAACTGTTACACCACGCACCCCCCCCCCCGAAATTACTCCACGGTCGTCACGCATCTATAGATTTTCAGATCATTATGTGTCCATGAAACAAAGGCTGACTTCATATCCTTAAGTGTAGATATTCGGAACAAGAAATCAATAATTAAACTAAAACCAGTTACAAAATTGAAATTTGGTGTGTGCGTGTGTGTGTCCCTAGACTTTATCTAAAAAGATCAACTCATTGCTTGCTAACTGACTTACCACTAATACTGGCTTAACACAAATGTAGGACTCTAAACTGTTACACCACGCCCCCCCCCCCCCGAAATTACTCCACGGTCGTCACGCATCTATAGATTTTCAGATCATTATGTGTCCATGAAACAAAGGCTGACTTCATATCCTTAAGTGTAGATATTCGGAACAAGAAATCGATAATTAAACTAAAACCTGTTCCAAATTTGAAGTTTGGTGTGTGCGTGTGTGTGTGTGTGTTCGTGGGAGTGGGTTGAGGGTGCATTACAAAACGTATTAACTGCTAAGTCAGATGTTGTTCAAAGAGTTGTTAACTTATTGAGTAAATACACATTGTGGGGAAAGATATGTGGACTTGAACCAATTTTATTTTCCTCGTTTCCACAACAGTAAGACAATCCCCCACCCCACCCCCCAAACCAATCCTGAGAAGCTAAAGAACTACACAAGGAGCGTGTGGGAATAAAATATGTATTTTCGAAGTATTTAATGCCTGTGTTGACCAGATGGTCGCTTATGCAGTGTAATACTCTTGGCAGTGATGGGCCCAAGTTCCAAGTGTTGTTCTCTATAAGCGTAACTTAATAATTCACTTAAGATGTGATGGAGATGTCCCACTAAGTATTTATAGGCGCTACTGTTGCCAAGTTGCATCTTCCACAAATGATGTTCCCTTGGCTTACCCGGGTGCTGGGAGGGAAGCGATTTGCTGTCTAAGGAACCAGCGTATACTACTGAAGAAAATTCCCAGGCCTTGTGATTTCGCCCTCTTAGTACTCCTTCTTAGCTAGTGACTATACTCACTGGCACTGTAGCGTCTTAACACATTTTTATATATAATCGTGGTGTTATATGACGTAAAGGGTCATCTGATCCTAATCTCATTTTAGTTCTCACCCCAGACCAGTGAGATCAACAGGAGCTTGTGTAACGAGGAGTGGGGAGGCGTGGAAGCAGGGCCGGACCTAACAATCGCGGGGCCCAAAGCGAAACGGATTGCGCGGGGCCCAGGCTGGGTTGGGATAAGGATAATAAGTGAAAATTAAAATTTTTGTATTAGAAAATAAAGTGCGGGCCCACTGCGGCCGCATAGGTTGCAGTGGCCTAAGGCCGGCCCCTGCGTGGAAGGACAATGATGCTATCTAAAGACTAAAGAGCGAGGTTGTGGTGTTCGATTGGAGCCTTCGCTAGAGTAAAAGTTAAGCTCATGCCTACTACGTATATGAATTTATAGTGGAAACTATACTTAATGTGCCTATACATGACCATATGAGACACTCTGTAAAAGGGCTTCCGCATAGGGTGTATTTCAACTAACAGACATAGGTGCAAGCCTCGTCGTTGTTCCTTCAAAAACCTGCCCTCTAGCTGCTCGCTTCGTCGGGGCCTCAAGGCGGCATGCACGGAAGAAACACTCTATGCATAGGCTATACATTTACCCCGATACGTTAAATTTGATAAGCTAATTATGTGAATCTCTTTTCACCTTGAGAATTTTGTTTTTAGGTTTGGAGCAAGGATTACGGGGCCATCACGCTACGAATTATGCATTTTAAAAAACATGGTGGGGGGGGGGGAAGAGGAGGGAGATTGGGAGGGGGATGCATTTAAGACGATCAATTGTGAGGGCTACTAGATTATGTTAGGACAAGGGTCTCAAACTCAATTCATCCGGGGGCCGCAGGAGGTAGAGGCTGAGTGAGACAGGGTCGAATTAAGTATCCACCAATAACAAAAAAAAAAAAGCGATTACAATTAAGTACAACTGTTACAATGTGCTCAACCTTTATAAATAACAAATAAAAATATCAAGGCTTCACTTTCTTCCTCCTACTCATTGTTGCCAGAGACCTGGAAGCACTTCTTCTTACACAAATGATCATCATTTGACCATAGGGAGGAAGCAACTGAGACCTTCAGTATAGCTTGAAGATGCTTATCAGTAAGTTTGACCGTGAATTTTGACTTGTTAAAGTTCATAGTGGAAAAGAGCTGTTCTCCCAGATAGATACTCCCAAAAAGGCACATTATTCGCTTGAACAACCTGGAAATCTCAGGGAAGGTGGTGGGCAATGCTCTCATAAAATGTCCATGCTTGTTTGTTTTTCCATTCACCCCCCCTGAACTTAGCATTGACTTCAGAATGGCACTGAAGATCAATCAGCTCCATTTCAAGTGCAAAGGGTTGGGGGAAAGGGGGGGGGGGAATTTTCCATATTGAAGGAGAAAGGGCTATCAAAATTTTGCCAAGTGGCTCTGTGTGTTTTGAAACATGTGATCAAATTCTTCCTGCAGCTTTGCAATGGCATCAGTATACTTACCACTGAATGGTGTGCCCAAGTCCGTTAGTACTTTGCATGTTGGGAAATGGCAGAGGTTTCTATGAGACCCATAACACAAGTTTTGTGCAGAATGCCCTGACATTGTCATAGGCAACACTGACATGCTGCCTCTGGTCTTGTAACTTCTTTGTTGAGTACATTCAGCTCCTGTGTCAACAATAAAAGCCGAACCTATCAATCATTTGGGATCACTTAGTACAGGAACAACCACCCCTTTCCTCTCCATGAAGGCTTTGAAGGCTCAAACGTGTTCAAACAATAGGGAGGATTCGGCGATATTTATGTATTATTGATGTGAGGGAAGCTGCTATTGTAGGGAGAATTAATTATTTATTTTTTTAAATCGTAGAAATTGGCTTTTTGACTAACCCTATTTTGAAAGTGACCAAACTCACAGGCTCGGAATTTTCATCACTTGTAAACACTAGCGACAATTTTAATTGAGATTATTTGATACCATGTCAGATTGCTTCGATTGAGACACTTGTTACGATTTTCACAATTATGGTTCTGCATTGCCCACTAGCTGACCTTTTTCAACTTTTCTCAAAAATCGCTCTTTGGCTATGTTTGTCTTATACACATGCTATAAAATAAAAACTTTTAGTTCGATTTAAAAACAGTTTTTACAATTATAACCAACGTCCAAACCTAAGCAAACATAATACAAATCAGAATTAGACTAGTCTGTGAGATTCGACTGAAACCGTCACGGAGGGTTACATTATAGATATGAGAATGGGGAAAACGCGCGGGCCGCATTAACACTAAACTTTGCTGTCAGGTAGCGGGCCGCAAATGGCCCACGGGCAATGTTCCCTCTAAGGTTTGCTGGTTCGTGTGCAAACTCATACAGTTGTGGGCAAAGTTTTCCAGCATCAATTTTTTTGTGTGCAAAATTTTACAGCCCACAAACACACACTTACATGTAAATTTGCTACGCGGATACTCAAAACTGCTGCGCTGGGTCTGTGAGATAGCTGCGCGGCCGCGCAGTCACGCAGCTTAAAGGGAACATTGCCCAGGGGCCGCGAGTTTAAGACCCCTGTGTTCGGAGATGGGGAAAGGGGTTCCGAAATTGGGCCAAAAGTATTACGTCCTTATTGCTGACCCTTATGGCATTGAAATTTCAAACTGAAGCTGTTGAATGAATGAGTCTGACGAGTGCACGAAATCTAAGTAATTGTCAATACAAGCAATATAATTATTATATCATTTAATTAATGCTTACTTTATAGCAGCGGTTCTCAACCTGTGGGTCGCGACCCCTTTGGGGGTCGTGGTACCCTTTCCCAGGGGTTGCCTAAGACCATCTGAAAACACATATCCTTACAGCTATGAAGTAGCAACGAAAATAATTGTGTGGCTAGGGGTCGCCACGACACCAGAAACTGTATAAAAAAGGGTCGCGGCACTAAAAAGGTTGAGAACCACTGCTTTATAGCTTTGATTCAAAGTTTGAATGAATTGTAAATTACGAATAAATTAATGCTAACTTATTTTTTTATTCATTATAATGAAAATAGAATACAATTGCAATAATTGTAAAAGTATTTAAATTTAATAAACTACAAGTTTAAATTGTTTTTTGTTTTTTTTTAAAAATAATTTTGCTTGTGACATTGTCATTGTGATGTGTTAAATTTACAGAAAAGTTATCAGGAAATATGTAGAATTTAGGTAGCCTATTACTATTACATAAACATGAGTAACAAAATGCGAAGATAATGTCATGATAATGTTCATGTCTTCTATTTGTTTTCTAAACCTTTTTTTTAAATAAAAAAAAGATGATGATTAATTAAATCAGTAATTAGTGTCAGCATTGTTTTGTACTTTTTGTAGACAACTTTTTAAGAATAAAATAAAATGGCGAACTCTTGCGTAAACAGCTGTTGCCAGTGATGATTTATTTACATTCTAATATAGGTCAATTCTAAACAACGGTGATTTTTAAAAAAAAAAGTTTCCTTATCATATTTAGGCCAAATTAAATCAAATTGTCTCAATTGCTTTTGATTCAATCACTGATTGAGTGATTGTGTTCTGTAAAGTTTTTTGGCTTACCAAGTTTTTTAAGTTAAATTTCCTAGCTAGTGATTCAGTGACTAACTCTCTCACTCTCATCACCACACTGTAGTCTGTAGTCTGAGACTGTAGTCTGTATGTAGCCGAAGCGTATTGTATGTACGTATGAAGCGTATTGTATGTACGTATGAAGCGTATTGTAAATTTAAGTGTAAATGAGTAAAATTCACAAACGTTCCACTACTGTTGTTATTAGTATTAGACGTATTAATATTAGTCTTATGTCTATGTAAATTCAGTAAACAAGCGACTTGTCAAAGTCAAATGTGTGCTTCACTTCAGTGAAAAATGTGTGTGTAGTAACAGTGTGTAAGTGTAGTGCAATTTAAAATATAAAAAAAAATTGACTGTTATTATCTATTATTATTTAAGGGGGGACCGGTAGTCAACTTTACGTAAAAATCATGTTTTTTTGTTTTTTTTCAATTTTCCAAAAAGTGTATATTTGGTTACAATAACCTCTTATAAACACAATCCACAAATAAAATTTGCTAAAAATAATTGTTCTAAGTACATAATTTGTCCTAATATAACACGTATCTAGGCAACCATTTCAGGAAAATCGGCTTTCCGATACGTTATGGTCATTTTAAAACCCTTTACAACCGCATTCCTTCAAGCCTAATGCCTATTGTTAGGCCTCTTTGGAAAGCTTAGACCACTGGCTACAACTTTGACCTACTTATCTCAAAATCATTCTACCTAACAAAGAGAAGCGAGCTGTGCAATACGTCACATTTGTTGTAAAAGTGTGTTTAGACGGCTTCTACGTCATCGTGTAGTAAAGCCTGTAATTTCATTGGTCAACTATAAGTAATGTTACCAAAAATAGCACAAATTGGGTTACCGTATACCGAAATGCAACACGGTTACTTTCGTTTCGCAACCATTCTGTGTTGATAAAACTATCCACCGTTTGTCAGACTTACATTGGATTTATCAAAGGCTGCTCTTTTCGTGCTCACTATATTTGTTCAATAACAAGCCAAAGGTAAATATGGATGTAGTATGATTTACCATTTCATTATTAAAAATTGTTTTAGTAATAGTACTAGTATCAGTATCGTCAACGTCATGCTTTCTCACGTCAGTAGTGACAACCTACCCATACAAATTATTATAAATACAAGGATCATTTCAGTTCTGAAACTAACTAAATTATAAATTATATATATATATACTTGTTTCAAAGTTTTAATATTTAATAACTATCATTAACCAGATATATTTTATTATGTGCTTATTTACTTGTCAAGAATTGAGTGTAAACTAAAAAAAAAAAAAAAAAATTTGTTTGAGGTTAGTTATTTGAAAGGTGTGTGGGTGTTGTTGGGTTTGATTGACGTCTCTCATCATCAACAATTTAAAAGATAAGGAATTAACCACTTCATTTGTAATCCTTTCTTTACCTTGATGACTAAAATTAAATTGTTCTGATTTATTTGCAGTGAAATGGCACCAAGAAAACAAGCAGCGATTCTGCGAGCCAAAAGTACAGCTTGCTTCGAACAGGTACTATTCTTGGAAACATGGTGGCAGTAGAATCTAAGAGTGCCATGACACCTGATGCCAGGTGGGTGTAAGTGTAAGACTGGAAGTATTGTAAGGATTATATCATAATGATATATAATTGTTTTTTTTATATTGTCATCTCTATAGGCCCCACGAACAGCTGCTCAATATATTATCTATCTGCATTTATAAAAAAAATGTAATGCTGTTACTATATTTATTGTTGATGGAGCAAAGTGTAATTATATATACATTTTTAACAGATAAAATGAATCTTCAGCAGTGGCTCTGTGAGAATGCAGTGGCCATCGAAAGTTACAGATGAAAAGACCTTCGGAGGAATATTCTGACATTTTCCGCATGCTTGCAGCTGCCTGGCCTGATGAGAACCCTAAACACCATGACTGCCCTACTGGAAAGACATGTTACTGTTGGCAGTCAGCTATTGCTCAGAAGAGGTTCCACAACACATAAGAGGAAAAGAGGCAGTTTTATCTCAGAGCAGATTTATTTAAATTTTTCGCATTTTTTTTCTTTGGGGGGTGGGCTAGAGAATCAGTTATATTTTTTCCACAGAAAGACTTTTTAAATATATTTTTGATGTATCATATTTTCAAGAAGCCAAGGTGATATAATAATATAACTTTATGCCACTTTAATTATTTGAAAAATAAATTATTTCAATAATAAAACTTCTTTTTGCATTTTCTCATTTGTGTCAATTTTACGAGGGTCAGGTTATTGGAAGCAGTGTATCTCAGAAACAACCTATCAGATTATAAAGAAATTTGCACCACATGTTCCTAACATGTTTATCTACAATGTGATAGAGGGTTTTTATTCTATTTTAAGAGACAAAAAAATTATTTTGAATTTTGATAGAACAGTTTACGTAAATGATGGATTATTTTTTGACATAATTTTAAAAAATTCACCAAAAAATTATTTTTTCAGTTATGCTAATTTCCTTCTATCACATTGTGCAATGTCCTATTTTTAATATGTATGCCAAGTTTCATTGAATTCTTATTGGTGGTTATTGAGCTACGCTGTTTCCTGTAAGTATATAAAATTGCTCAATTTTACCCCTATTTTCTCATCAAAAGCATAAAAAAAAAAAATTAATTAGTCCCAATTGGTTTTTTTAAGTGTTTTTATTGCTTTTGCAATGTGATTAGCAAAAAATATTCTGTCTTAGTCATGTGTTTAAAATTTTAGCATTTTGACTACCTGTCCCCCCTTAAAATTAATACAATCTAAAAAGTAGGCCTAGGTTATCTTTATTTAAGTTAGTTAAGGCAACAACTTACTAATTAAGTAAATGACTTTGACCCTATTCATATTATTATTAATATTGGTGAATTTATCATTTATGCAATCCACGCCACTTATTTCCCATGCCCATAGCCGGCATAGCTTACATCTTGGTTGTCTTCACGACAAGTGTCTTAGCAGCCAAGATGGAGGCTGTGAAAAGAAGAAAAGTAGTGCAAACACACAGCTGCTAAAATGGGGAGGGGGAAAGAAAAATTGTGCTGTTTTAACTAATTACAGAGAGAAATGATAATAGTACAAAAACTTTAAAATTTAATTAAATGATTTCAGCCAGTACTTTATTTTCGCTGCAAACATAGCAACTTTATCCCATTAGATATGTGGCAATAAGTGTCAATGACCTGTGATCACCCCTTTTCCTGCCGCAATTTCGGCCAGTACATTAATTTCACGGTAAACATAGCCATGTTATTGCACTATAGGAACACCTCATGTGTTGGCAGCATCTGGAAAAACTGGCCTGGTCACCATTGGAAGAACAGTGACGATTATCCAGGTTCTCCATGCTATTCAAGATAAATAATGGGCTGGTCTCCCCAGACAGCAATGAGATGATGACAGGCAGTTCTGGCTCATAACAGCAGAACACAGAACACAGAACCGGAACTGCTCAATCCTACCAAAGACAATCAGGGACTGGGACAAGCTACCAAAAGGAACAGTTGAGGCAACAATACTTTACATTCCAAAAGAACCGATTGAGGAGACAACATATGACATTTGCATCTATTGCAGTGTTTCCCAGAGTGGAGCCCACGCCCAAAAGGTGGGGGGGGGGAAATTTTATAGTTAAGGGGGGCACTTTGAAAAAAAAAAGCCATCTTAAATTGGAAAACCCATCATCTACTGCAATTTAATTTGTATTTTAAAAGGAGAATTATTAGAATCTCAATATCTCAATTTAAAATAAGCGTTCAAAGTGTTGAAAACAATTTAAATTTTGAATATTAAAAATTATGTGTTTGCTAAAAAGGGGCATACGAATTTTAGAAAGGCTTAGCTGGAGGATGGCACCAAACAGGTTGGGAAACACTGATCTATTGCCTCCTGCCTTCCTACTCCCAGTTCCTCTTACCATCGCTGAGTAGCCCTTGCAACCAGTGAAGTATCCTCTTCAAAACCATGCACCGAAACATCGTGTCCCTGCTCTACAAACATAGGAGCCATAATGATCAATGCATTTATATTGGGCCATCAAAATTCAGAAGAAGAAACACATGTGCTACAGTTACACACTGTTGTAAGAAAAGGGTAAAAATTAAGAAAAACAGTATGAAATCATTTCAAAATAATCAAAACCCAACATGCAGTTTCTTAGAGGACACTTTTACTCCCTTTATTGCTGGCTCCACCAAAAAGAAAATCTATATTTCTGGAAAATTTAAAAATTCTAATTAACCACCCAATGATAATATAATTTAAAACATTTCATCAGCATAGTAAAGACAAGTTAACTCTAGTAACAATCCAAGAATAAAAACAAAAGGGAGAGAATCCTACACAGAAACTCCAAGTGGTGTGGATTAGCGTAAATTGACGTTATGTTTTACATTCCTTGAATTTTTTTTTTTTAAAATTGAGATTTCTAGTCACCTTACAAAAGAGTCAATAAGTTTTAGAAACCATGTCTAAAGTTCATGACGTTATATATATATATCTGTGGCGAGATGCATGAGGCTTATAAAACGTTTTGTTTCAAAACATATAATTTCAACATTTTGAAGTTGTGAACAAAATAATGCATAATTATTTTTAAAAAATGTGTAATAAAGATTTTTGGTGATCAGATGCAAAGACTGAAAAAAAAATCCTGGAATTATTTATAACATTGCTTATTCAGAAAGCAAATTCATTTTAGTATGTCATATGCAGAATTGGACATTTCATGAACATTTAACAAAAATAAGAATAGTAATACAAATTTTTTAAAATTTACCACCTTCCACAAAAAATTACAGGTTTTTAATTCTTTGTTACCTTTTTACAATTATTTACACATTACAAAACATATCAATAGACAATTTAAATTTCATGGTACTTAGACAAATTCTTGTTTTCTTATATTTTTTTTGCATTTCTAATTTATACCACACTGTAAAAAATGTTTTAAATCTGTGTATTCAGGAACTATTTGAAGTATTTTGTGTTATTTACTTTTGAGTCTCTTGGAACATTATCAGTTTTAGTAAATCCCCTAATGCTCATATAATTTCCTCTGTGAACAGTTAAATATTAGGTAGCTTTAGTTCATCTATTCCATAATTTTCTTTTCAACAATCCTGAAGAGATTATAGTTGGCAATATCAACAAAAGAGAAAGAAGGGTTTGTCCAGTGTCGTCTCTTTACTTAAGGTGATATATCCATTTATCAACTAGTCAACGCAACACATGACTGAATTGTATGATTTCATAATCTGATTTTAAAATTTTATTTTCTCACCAATAATATACCATTAGTTTTGGTTCCGTTCACAAAAGATTATCCATTTGCTGTCATATTATTTTAAATAAGTGAGATTGCTTTATTTTCTCCTTACTTACAATTGTTTCTTATCCACCACATATCACCTTGCTTTGTTTTTTGAAGAATGTCATAATTTGAAACTTGTAAAATTCATCCTTTGAAATATCAACCAACCTCTGTTGATGGAATGTTAAGAAAGTCCCATGGTACTTGGGTAGCTGGGTTATTTTACAAATGTTTAACCAAATCCAGTGTGAAAAATGTTTTGAAAAACCTTTAGGATGAAGAAAGTGGCACACTGTATCCATGTTGATATTTCTTCCCTCAGATGGCTGGGAGAAACTTAGGAGTGAAAACTGGTGGGTCATCATCTTGTACATCATATGAGTTTCACCTGTGAATGTAAAAGAACAACGAATATTATTCATGCTACTGTGAGGAATGATAAAAAGTATATAGGCCCATGCCTACTTATGCTTCAATTGCATATTCCTAGCTCCCAATATGGTGTAAATAACATAATGACTTTAAAATATGACTTCATTGTATATTTTATTTACAACACACACAGATGTCAAATTTCATTTTATTTATTATGAAATATATCATCATAGTTAACTCCAAATGGATGAATGCTATCAAAATAGAAATCAGAATCACTTGATTCTAGTTGTCAATTCTCTTCGTCAGAATCACTTGATTCTGGTAATCAGTTATCTTCCTAGTTTTCTGTGACTTTGGCTGAAAACAAATTTCCCCCTCCCCCAAGGAAAATAAAAGTCGGAACTAGCTGCTTTTGAATTTTGTCCCAGGCTCTGACCCACTCCAGTCCACCACTGATGATATATTTCATAAAGCTGTTGGCCAACTCTAAAGTCTAATAATATTTAACCAACACAGTACTACTAAGTACCAGCAGCAATAATGAAACTGTGTTTTATTATTTAGTAGTTTTGCTTTCATTGATTTGGCAATTAAAAATATAAATTAAAAAAAATGAGTAATGTGAACTATTATTCAAAGAATGCATCAGCACCTGCACAGCCGCCAACATCACTCTCATTTGACATTAAAATGTATAGCTCAGTGATAGCACACCTTTTGCTCTTGGTGATATTGTTCATATCTCTGGTTTGCAGAATGCTGGAGATAACAAGCTGTACTTTGGTACCCTACTTTATACAGTATTCCTTACAACATTGCAGTTAAAATGAATCCCCACTTTTCATTTTAATTAATACAGACAGTTTGTGTGTGTTATTTTCTTGAAAAAGGGTATGCAACATTTTTTAAACTCAGGGCATCTCATAAAACTGAAAATGTATCTCACCAATTAGTGAAGATAGAGTTTGTTAAGGGATCAATTTTGACGTCTATTTTTTCTTTACCTTTTAACCTCTTGGAAAGCATAGGTCGCCAACAACATATCCATGTTCATCTCATGTTGTATCTTTAGGTTGCTCAAACTCTCTCCAACCTCTTTGACCTATTTATTCATCGTTCCCCTGAAATAGTTATTTGATCTTTCAGACAGATGCATTACACATTTTGCTTTCCAGTGATCTCTTTAAGTGTGTGTACAATCCATCTCCATCATCAGCAAAATAAAAAAAAATATTTCCGTTTGCTTTATAAAATAGATTTTAAAGTGTGATAGCCAAATTGTCAACAGACAAATTGTCAACAGACAGATTGTATTTAACACCGACCCTTTAGTATGTGAAAATAGAAGAAAATGATCACATTGTTTTCAGGCCTCATAGTGCATCAGTCAAATTGTTGAAGCTGGGTAGTAATACAACTTTATGAAATTTCTAAAGGCAATTTGAAATATTAATTTTGCATCTTTTCTTTTACCCCTACAGATATGCGGAAAACTCCCATGTTACAAATATAATTATTTTTATTTAATGACACTGATATATACTGCTGAAAGAGAAGCATTGTTTTTTAATCAACACAAAAATCTATCATGACCGAGGAAGGCTTTAGTATTAACAAAAATGAGGATGGAGAAATCTCTGCCTCATTCAATGCAAGGAAATTCTATTATGAAGAAAGCACAGATGGTGCTATAATAAGCACCACAAGTGAGTCTGTGCAGGACCAAGAAGATCACGAAGACCAGGAAAGGAAGCTCAATGCATCACTGTCAACATCAGATCTGCAAAACCTCACAGAAACTGATCCAGCCCTTATGGAGGAGAACACAGGCAGAAGTTACATAGGTGAGCCATCATCAAGATCAACACCCAACACAAGGCACAATGCCCCCACTCTATCAACCTGTGGATCTGATAAGACTCCTTTGCTCAAAACCAGGTCATCAACCATTGATTCTTGCATTGGTCTAAATGTCGAGGGAGAGTCTGATGACATATCTGAGACATCTTGTGGTTGCAGTGATCCTATTGTTGAAGACCTGCCCCATCAAGGATCTCTTCACAGCAGCATCAACTCATCACAGTTACAGGGTAGAGATGGTCTCATGATGCCTGGAACAATTAAAGTTCCCATAATTGGGCATGAAACTATGGAAGCCCGTTCAAAATTTACGGTAGGTCAGTCAATATGTCTCTGTTCTATAATCGCTTTAGATACTTGCAAATGGTAAATGCTGGTTTGCTTTTTATCTAGGCATTATAATAAACCATTACTAAAATTAATTGTAGTTGGTTGCTGTTTCTCTCTTTAGGTTTTCAAGATTCATGTTATGATGGAAGAGGATGACTTGGGCTGGTTTATTTTTCGCAGATACTCAGATTTTAGTCACCTCAACGATCAGGTGAGACCGCAGTGGTTTGTCAATTTATTTATAAAGAGCTCATTACATAATGAGTTATAATTGAGAAAAAAAAGTAAATAAAAATTAAATATTTTGGCTTTAGTAATCTTGAAAGTACAAATGATTGGGATAAATTTATTTATTAATAACAATTTAAAATGTGTTTTAAATTCATCATAGAAACATATACTTTTTAATGCCAGTTACAAGCTTTTCTGATAATTTATATAGATCTTGCAAAAATGAGGTCTGAAATATTATTTTAATTAGGAATAAATCAAATTTTTTTTCCTCATCTTCAGCTGGCCGTTCTCTTTCCAAACTTTCGTCTTTCGCTGCCCCCAAAGCGTTGGTTTAGGAGCAACTTTGATATAGAATTTTTGGAAGAGAGGCAGCTTGGCCTACAAGCTTTCCTCAACAACATAACTGGTCACAGAGATATCTGTAATTGGTGAGTTAACTCTTTAACATTTTACATTAGAATTCTGATATTTTGGACTGCTATAGAATTGATTAGGGCAGAGTTTTGGGAAATTCCAGATTCTGGAGAAGAATAAAAATAGAACACCTTGTAAAATTGTTTTATGAAATAAGAAATACAGATTTCTTCATATGTCAAAATAAAATAATGTCCAAATTATTGATTACATTTGAATGTGATTAGCAAAAATACAGTGTAACTTGATCCTGCAGTTCTGATGGGCTTCTCTTAAATTATTAAATGTATTATATATTATTAATATATTAGATTTAAAAAAACAAAAATGGATATGTCCTAGAACTAGAATTGTACAAGCACCAGGTGCTTCAGCTGCAGATTTAAAAAAACAAACAAAAAACAACTGTGTAGACTGAAATAAATAATTAATGTTCATCAACCCTCAGAGATGCCAGACTGAACAATTACTTTTAATCCTCTAGGACTAACTTTTCTGGCAATTAGCTTTCTATTTGGTTTTCCCTCCTCAAATTTTAATTAGTAGTATTTTATAGCCCTATTTCATAAGTGGTTTGAAAATATTAAAAAAATGCATGACACTCAATATTTTTTACAATTTTTTTGTGTGACAAGAAAATAAAAATTTTTGTTTCATAACCTCAAAAAATATATCTATTTCTACTTTTTCAACATTACCAAATAATCCTTGGAGACCATCTGAAAACTGTTTCCAATTTTAAAATTGCTTTGGATGACCAAAGACTATTGATCTGAATTTTGTGTAGGGTTTTCATCATCCTTTAAAATTGTCTTTTAATCAGGAACTTTAGACAAATTTGATCTGAATTTGATATATCCTTCATTTAAAATGCAAGCTTTCATTATCTGCTTTCTGTGTATTTGTCGGTTAGCGATAATAAGTAAGATACATTAATTTTTTTTTTTTTCAAATGTTGCCTACCCAGATTTTTGCCCTCTGTTCACTACATGATATAAATTCAATCAAAATAATTATGAGTCCAGGCTAGGCATTGACTTGAGTTACATCCATCAGATGAAATTAATTGTTTGCTTCCCACGCCCATATTTTCTGATTTAAACTAGGAAAGTAACATCATTTTAAAAATACCATTATCAACAAAATGTTTGACATTGAGAATCTTGGGATTTTTGTGTGTTTTATTATAAAATATCTAATTTTTTTTAATGAGAAACAGGGTTTCCCAATTTTTTTTTATATTCTGCACCCAGTTATGAATTGCTTGACCTGGTATTCGACCCCCTACAAAAGTAATATTGCATTTTAAAATGGGAGAACAAATGGGCTTCTAATTTTCAAATATGGACTATTTTTTAAATTTATTACTTGAGTTAGAAGAGAACTGCAATAACATAATTTATTACATAAATTAAACTGTTAATGAAGAATTTTAAAAATATATAACAATTTATATCAAACTTAAAAGTCTGTGGCTCCTCTGTCCTTAAAAAAATCACCTTTACTTGTACCCCCTGAAATCTCACCTTGCACCCCATGGGGATGTAAGCACTTCAGGTTGGGAAACCCTAAAATAGAGGATTTTAAATTAACGTTTTATTAATATTGAACTGATACAATCTATTAGCGGTTAAAATAAATGCTTTAAAAAATAATCAATTAATATTTTATAACTGAAAGCTTTTTCATTTATAAAAAAACACTCAAGAGTATGTAATTTGATATTTAAAAAAATTAAGAAAATCGGAATTGGAAACTAATCAAATGTTAGCTTAATGAAATATTTGAGACAATGGGAAAAGCTAGTTACAAGACATGACACAGCAGTTACATGAGAAATTTTGAATTTAAGTTTTTTTGTACAAAGTTAAAATCAAAGAATACCTGTTGGATGCTGGAGACAACTACTGAATTTAAGGAAAAGTCTTAAAATCTTCACACTGGCAATATTTATTGTTAAAACTTATACATTTAAAAAATTTAGAATCCAATATCTTCTAAACAATTTGTTAGCACTAAGTCTTTCACCCATCTTACCCATTCAAAGACAAGTTTAGTTAAAAGTGCATCTTAATGAGCACAATTAAATTTATAAACAAATTTTCAGTTCATTTCAAGTTTCATATATTTTTTTTGGTTGAAACTAATAAGTCCAGTATTGCCAACTCAAGAAATGAAAATTTGCTGACATATTTTAAAGCTTCAAAATTTTTACTGACAAATACATTTTTTACAAACACATTAATCGACATTGTTTAAGATTTAGTAACAATTTCTGTTTTTTTAAAAATAAACAGTCTTAAGTACTTACTAACAGGCCACAGATGGTTGGCAACTCTGGACTGGTTACATTAATTTAAACATTTTTACATTTTAAAAAATCTGTTAAGAAAATCCACTCACTTTCAAACAAAAATTATGTCAACAAGGAAATTATATTCAACCCCACAAAAATTTCTTTTAAAATATTCTAAAATTAAAAATCTTAAAAAACAGACATTTTGTATGGTTTATCCAGATTTCTATGTTTTTGTTACGGCAACATGAGGTAGCTCAATTAATTATAACATCTGATGAGGTTGCCTGAATTTCAGGCATGGAAGATGTAGGGTTAAAAAGTAGTTATTAAAGAATCTTAGAAGAAAATGGCTTAAAAAAATAATCACATTTAAATATACATTCTTTTCATTTCTTCATTTAATTTATTTTCAGTAACTTCTGATGTGTGAAAATAATTAGAACTTAATCGGCTGATGTTTTGGGGAAAATTAAAAAAAACAAAAACATTACATTTTTAAAATAATTTTAACAATTTATTTTGTCAGCATAGCAAATTATTTTTTTTAAGCATAGCTTTGTGTAACTTTGTTTCTTCAGTCAGCCAGTCAAGGATTTCTTCTGTTTTGATGACCCTCCAGGACCCCATGATAGCCTGGAAGAAAGCAGAGTAAGTGAAAGCTAAACTGTTTGAATCTAGTGCCTTATCTACCTTTGGATAGCTAAGTGGATGCCCACTTGTAGTTGCCAGGTGACAGTTTTTTTCTTCCTTTGCTAGCTCCAAGAGCTTGTAAACTCTGGATCTAGTCAGAGAGCATACTTTTTTTTCAGCTCTTTTTGAATAGGCCACAAGGGGTCATAAAAAAAATGTCAATAAATTCATATCCAGAATTAGTTGACAT
This sequence comes from Lymnaea stagnalis, assembly GCA_964033795.1. Lineage (NCBI taxonomy): Eukaryota > Metazoa > Mollusca > Gastropoda > Lymnaeidae > Lymnaea > Lymnaea stagnalis. The sequence continues at coordinate 538,571 of CAXITT010000381.1, read as the reverse complement.
GCTGTTATGCTTTATTATGTAAATCTCACATAGGAATAAATGATGACATTCATAAGGTGCTATTTTATTAGTCATAATTAGTATGATTTTGAACAAAATTAACTTGTTTTCTGTCTCACTCAGCTGGAGTTTGAAATAAGTTGTATCACTGTCGTAGGGAGTTCTCTCTCCTAAATGTAAAGATTTGCATATATGAGCTACTTTTCAAACAGGCTCAGTTTTTAAACCCTTCTTGTTTTTCCTATACTTAGGCAATCACACACAAAAAAATGAAGTTCATGAATACAAAAGTTTATATTTAATAATAATAATAATAAAGTTTATTTGAAAAACACGCTTCATCCCCAAAAGCTTGAAGCGCGTTACAAAGTCAACCACATTATAAAGAGAAATAAAAACAATCTGAAATTTACCACATTTAAAAAACAGACGCAACAATTTTTATAAAACTACATACGAACATACCAAGTCAAAGTATTTCATCCCGTTTCAACCATAAGCAACACAGGCCAATATACATTAACTGAAAAAGATGGTAGATAGCATCACCCCAGAAAGTGTTTGCGAAATAGATGTGTTTTTAAATCGGTTTTAAAGGACTTCAGTGTCTGGCTGTTTCTGAGAGCGACTGGAAGGGCGTTCCAAATTGTTGGGCCGGCAAATGCAAAAGTGCGCTTTCCGTAAGTCTCAAGGCGAACACACAGTATCAATATTTTGCCACTATCGGATGAGCGGAGCTCTCGAGTGGGTACATAAGGCGTCATGAGATAAGATGGCGCCAGGTCATGTAAGCAGCGGTAGCACAAAGTTGCAATTTTGTACTCTATGTGAGTGTAGACCGGCAGCCAGTGCAGTTCTCTCAGATGTGTTTTAGCATGGTAGAATTTGCGTTTGCGAAGAACAATGCGAGCCGCATTATTCTGTGCTCTTTGAATTTTATCCAGGAGCGTAGCTGGGAGACCCACCATGAGAGCATTGCAGTAGTCCATGTGTGATAACACAAATGCAGACATCAGCCTCTTTGATGCATGTAACGTTAAGAAAGGTCTGATATGACTAATCCTGCGCAGCTCTAGGAAAATTGCCTTGCAAAGCATGTTAATATGATTTTCCATAGTAAGTGTACTGTCTAAATAGACACCCAGGTCTCGCACTGTATGAGCAAACTCAATCTGCATACCTGAGAGAGTAAGTGATGGTGTGTTTGTTACAGATTTTTGTTTCTGAGCAGTGGCAATGGGGATCAGCTCAGTCTTTTCATCATTCAATTTGAGCTTGCTTAACTGACTCCACTGTCTTCTGTGTCGTACTAAGAAGTTGAGGAAACTGAGAGGGGATCACGGATTGATGAAGTTGTGTATCGTCCGCGAACATGTGATACAGCATGTCAAATTGCTTGATCACTGCACCCAGTGGCTGAACGTACATAGTGAAAAGCGTGGGGTCTAGGACCGAGCCCTGAGGTACTCCAAATTCAATTATACATTGCTTCGTGGTCAAGCCGTTTTAAATAACTGACTGGACCCGATTTGTCATATACGAGTGAAACCATCTCAGGACGATATCTGTGAGACCGAAGTTTTTTGCAGATGCTGGAGCAGTATGCCGTGGTCAAGCGTATCGAAAGCTGCTGATAAATCGAGTAAAGACAAAATGGATACCTGGCCCTCATCACAAGACGACAGAAGGTCGTTTGTGATGTGGAACAGGGCTGTCTCAGTAGAGTGATGCGCCCTGTATGCTGACTGGAAAGGTTCAAACAAGTCACATTGAATGAAGTGATCCAGTAGTTGGCGGAGAACAACTTTTTCAACGATTTTGGATATAAATGGTAGATTTGAGATGGGGCGATAATTTTCCATCACATTTGGGTCAAGATTTGCTTTCTTTAACAGTGGCGTTACTATTGCCTCTTTAAAAGTTGATGGAATAATGCCCGTTGTCAAGGACTTATTTATGATACAAGTGATGATGGGGACTATTTCATCCAGACATTCATACAAGAGCCTTGTTGGAAGAGGGTCGAGTGAGCATGACTTTCTTGGGGTATTAGCCAGGATTTTCCTCACATTCGATTCACTGACCTCAACAAATTCACCCATAGGAGGTATTTGATGGCAATGAATAAAATAATGACAAAGAAATTAAAGTATCTCAGGCTTCTTTTTATTTTTTTAAATTGCATTTGAATGTGATTATCAAACATACATAATAACTTGATCCTGCAGTTCTGATGGGCATCTCTTAAATTATTAAATGTATTATTTGAATTATAAAAATAACATTTTCGAATGTTCTGTATAATCAGAGTTGTTTTATCTTGAATATTCTGTCAATTAACCCAAAGTTCCCACAATTAACTAAAATCTCCCACAATTAACCTAAATCTCCCACTGTTAACCCAAAGTTCTCACAATTAACCCAAATCTCCCACAATTAACCCAAATCTCCCACAATTAACCTAAATCTCCCACAGTTAACCCAAAGTTCCCACAATTAACCCAAATCTCCCACAAATAACCCAACTCTCCCACAATTAGACCAAATGTTCCACCTTGATGGTCCTGAATAATTAGAAAGTTTTTATTTGAATAGTCCCAGGACACACTCCAGCCATAGTCCTAGGACACACTCCAGCCATAGTCCCAGGACACTCTCCAGCCTTAGTCCTAGGTCACATGCCAGCCATAGTCCTAGGACACACTCCAGCCATACTGTACAGCTCAAGATCTTTTTCTATGGTACATAAAATTTCACATTCTATGTTACCCCCAGGCTCAGTGTGAAAGTATGGAAGACATGGTCTATCGCCTTCGCAGTGAGCTGACTGAAAAAGATGGAGAGATCAGTCTCCTGAAGGAAGAACTGGAATTGTACAAAAACCAGGTGCAGCTGCTTACCACTAGACTCAGGTATGTGGAAGACTTTATTGGACATGCATATCTTGCAGTTGTTTTTTTTTTATATGAACTCTCCTTTGAACAATGATGTCCTGAGCCCAAAGCTCTTACAAGACATACCAGTCAGCTTCCCACCAAGGTAGGCCATGGAGCAGCATGCTTGGTATCCCAACCCCTGTGCCCTGACTATTGAGTTGGGTTTGAAAAAAGTAAATATTCAGATAGTTGATGTAAATATACTTTGAACATTTTATTTGTGGGAGTGCAGGCGAGTTAGGGGTGGACCTTTGGAAAATCCTTACTAAGCACCACAAGCTCTCGGTGGTGTTACACGGGATCTTGCCTCTCCGTGGCGTGCCTGACTAGTAGGGGGGAGTTTCTCCTTCTGAAGCTGGGCGGTGGGGGTGGCTTTGCCACGTCACCTCCGGAGAGGTAGCAAAGCCATTTCCAACCAAAACGTCCCGACCGTATGACTCACTGGGCACCGGGGGTGGTGACGCAAAGCCGACCCTTGGAGAGTGGAAGCAATGCCCAGAACCCTTCCTACTCAAGGCCGAGTTGCATGGCCAAAGTCCCCAGGGACTACTGGGCCATGTTTCACAGCCAGGGGTCCTAAGAGATTGAATCTCGACCTCCGAGTATTGAACTTTATTTGTGGGAGTGGCCACTTGCATGACTCCCAACGCTATGGGAGTAATGCAATAACATGATTACTTGCTGCCGTTAATGGATATGAGGTCTGGGTGGCGGTTTAAAACCTGTACTGATGATTTTAGCTACGCTGCCCTGAGGAAGCCGCTCCTAGGCCACCATTTCGTCCCAGCTTACGTCCCGACAGGAAAACTCACTGGATTGTGGGGGCGGGGGGGGGGGGTGGTGGTAACGCAACACCTTTCCCCTGGAGTGGAAGCAAAGCCGTTCTGAGTCACGGTGAGTGGACCGTGAACACTTTAAACGCAGCGTTTTGGGTTGACCGGACGTCCCCCAGGCCAGGGGGGAGGTTTCCAGCGTGCGTCCGCACGGTTTGGCAGTGGGGAGACCCAGTGTCTGGCCCGCGGAGGTGTGCCGGGGGGGGGGCGGGTATTAAGAGCTCGCACTCGACCACCCACCGATGCCATCTCCAATATGAAGTTATTTTTGGGAGTGAAGTTTACTAATGAGCAGTTTGAGCTAGGACTCGATCTAGTTGCTGGAAACATTGTTGAGTAAAGATATTAGCTATGACTTCTCACTGCCACTAATTGTTGTTATTATTTAAAGTGAATATGATTATATATTGTCACGTAAAAGCTTAAATTAGATTAGGAATTCCTGACTGAGGGGGAAGTAACCTATGGATATTCAGGTCAGCTAAAAATCAATAGTGATGTAATTTTTTAATAATGTGCAATAAAATCTCTCCTTGTCTTGAAAATCTGAGGATTGAATTGCTACTCCCTGAAGCATTTCTTACGATAAACTTTTTTTTTATTGGCTGCATCAATTTTTTGCAAAGTTAATCCTTTCGTGCTCAAATGTAACATTAAACATTTAATTTTTTTATTTTAAGACACAGAATAAATTATTAATTATTTCCATTTTTTAGTTTGAAAACTGAGCCTGTTGAAAATTACTTTTAGATTTAATATTAGTAAATAAAAGAGGAAGAGCACACAAAAAATGTCTTCTAAATTAGTAAAAAAATGAGTATAAACCAAATATCAGCATTTTATAATTTAGGCAGTACATTTGCGTCTGAACTATCATCTACAAATGGGTCTTGGGAAATATCAGATAAACTCTTACTTTGGGATTAGTGTATGCATTTCCATTTCCTCTCAAGACTTCACCTATTGACTCAGTCAAACAATTGTTCCTGCTTAGAAATAGATCTGAATTTTATCTACAGAACAGGCCATCACTCACTTCTTTAGAATGCGGGTTTCAATCAAATTTTCAAGTAGCAATATCTGAACTAATATATTTTAGAAAATGCAAATCTCGGACTGATCATTTTATTGGTTTGGCTGCAGTTGATCATTGATTTTGAATAGGCCACAAGAGATCATTGACTGGAATTGTGTCACCCTATAAAAACTGTTTTCTACAATGTTCCCTCTACGTTGTGCATATTTATTATTATTATCATTATAGGTCTGGGCTCACTGCGCCTCACATAAAAATATTGGCGAAAAAATAACAAACATGAAATTAAAAAGTTACATATGTTTAATTAATTTAAATACAGGTCTATAAAAATAATAAAAATATAAAATTTAAAGTCCTTGTACACACCAATTATGAGAAGGGACACACAATAAAATAAATTTATGAATTTTTAGAAAATTTAATATTTTTTAAAGGATTCAGTTTTGGTTGTCATTGATCTACCTCTGTCAATGGTAAAATAAAAAAAATATTAATTTGCTTTGATAATTAACAGTCCCAAAAATTATCTAATTAAGCTTCCATTTATTGATTTGACACAGTACTGGCATGCTTAGCCAATCCTTAGATTTTGCTTCACATCTTACTGCACATTTATTTTCAAAATTTTAAAATACTGTTGCATTTAAAAACTATTGTACACATGGTCTAAGAAAAAATAGAGATAACTTTGATCATCATACAATCTTTATCTTATAAAGTTGATTTTAGTTTCTGTTAGGTAATTGCATGGTTCTATTTTTTTAATTCCTAAAAATATATTTTTTTGTAAAAAATGTGAAAATTATGTGAACTTAATTTGAAAAGCAAAATGGAGTTAAAAACTTTGGACCCTGATGGAAAGTTGCCCTATTATAAGTGGCTAATATTGGAAAGGTCACCTTTTTTTGTCTATAACAGTGAAATGAACAAGCTGACCAACAGAGATAAATCTACAGAGAAACGCAGAATCTCAACAGGAAGCTCACGTTACGACATTGATAGTTTCCTTGGCTCTGGAGATATTCTGAAGTCACACAAAGGATATGAACAAAAGTAGGTAAATTTTACTATTTCGCTGTTGGCCAGGCATGGTTGGTATGAATGGATGAGGTGTGAAAGCAAACGGCCAGGCATGGTTGGTATAAATGGGTGAGGTTCAAAAGCAAACGAGATATACATTAACCTTGTATGTATCCAGGTTTTTATTTAGAGAGCTATATTTTTCTCTCCCTACTTCAGGAATGAAGCCTTACAAGAAGAAGATCAGCTTCCTGCCAATGATGATTAGTGTCTAGGATTTCTCCACTAGATCCAGTAAAACTCAGCAATCTCAACATTTTGCCCTCAGTCGTTTATTTTACAATCATATTAATACCCTGTCATAAGATGTGATGATTACCATATATACTTGTCTATAAGTCGAGGGCAGTTTTTTGACCAACAATTATGAAATAAGCAATGACTCGTGGAGTAGTTGAGAGTAAAATATGGGGCTATGAAATTCTGTGATTTTTATAATTTTGTCAGATTTTATACCTAGCAGCAATCACTGCACTGTTTACTAAACTATGGTTGGAGTCATTAAACCTACACTCTCCCACTCTCGGTAACTCGGCATTTGCCTGTATTCAATGTATAAAATTCTGTTCAAACTAGCGCTGACCCATGGATAAGTGACCTGTGTTTTCTAAATGAAGTTTACTACAAAAATTTCTCGACTTAAAAACGAGTGTATACGGTACATTATACTTTTCTCCACAGTTGGAGGTTGAGTGACTCAAGTGCCTTTAAAGTACAATTTATTTTGACACCTTTTTGATCATGTTTCCAAGTAATAGGCAACCGCAGCCAACTGAAATGTTTTAAACAACACAAATCAACAGCCATTTTTAAAAAAAATGCTTAATTTAACATTTGGTTGAGTTTCTGTTTTAATATTACCACAAATGTAACAAAATATATAATTAAACCATCGCTGCTGAAGGATGTGAAAAGTGGAGTTGATCATGTACATGCTTTTTTTCTTTTTGGTAAGAGCAAGTACTTCTTGAAAAATTTCAGTCATCATCACTTCACAGATTTTATGAAAAAAAAGTTAACACGTTTCCCCTCACGAAAAATTAGGTAAATAGAGTTACCCGTACTTTTGGGAAAAGATCTCATCTCGCAACATTGTTTGTTCAGCTGTATTCCGGTGTTTATTGTTACCAAGGTAACAGGGTCCATATTTGTTTAGGTGAAGGGTTATTGTTAAACCACGAGGTGTGGCTCAAATAGTTCCTGGTGAAAAGGAATTGGTGTCTAGTATCTAGTATTATTATTTTGCCTCTGGTTTGTTACATTATTGTATATTCTTTAAAATGGCAGTTGTGTACTATGTCATGCATGTTTATGTGCAGATGATTTTGTATTCTTTGAAGCTGTGTCCAGTGTCTTGATCTGTGGTTGCAGGTCTATATTTTAATTCAAGGGTAGGCAAACTGCGGCCCGTGGGCTGCATCCCGGCAACTGATACCATGCGGCCCTCAAAGGCATTTAGAAATTAAAAAGTATTACTTTGTTTTTAAGATATTTTGTTGAATTTTACAAAATTTCATGTACCATTATGGTTGTTTTAACATTTTTGATCAACTTTCTTTTAAATTTTCTATTTTTTTAAACAGTCCTTGACTTTTGTCATGTAATGCTTAAATGCGAATTTACCGATTTTAATGTTTATCGACATGTAAAAATTGGACATAATATACGTGCGGCCCCCCAATAGCTTTACATTTATCAATGTGGCCCTCCGCACAAAGAGTTTGCCCCCCCTGTTTTAATAAAAACTTTGATAACATTTTACAGACATTTATTTTTACATTGTGATAAGCTCAGATGGGGCTGTGTATTTTAACAGGGGCACCAATAACACTGGCACCTGTAGCACGACATCGAGGGGGGCCCTCCCCAATAATATTCTTTGAAATTAACCCCTACTAAACAACAGTAATATATGGAGTGAAAGTTCTCTAATTGCTTAAGTAAGTTTATAACGCATTCATTTTTTCTCCACAGCAGTATTTAATGTATGTGAAATAATTTGTAATAAAAGATATGTAGTTTCTTTTATTCCCTAAAAATTCACTTACAGCTGAAATTCTCTAATAAACTGAAAAAACCCCACTGAAATTATAACCCAACATACTAGACATTGAACTTATTTTCTTCTTTTGAGGACTTGTATGTCTCCAAACTTGTTAACCAAAACAGGATTATTTCTCCATTTATTAGGTAAACCCAGCGGTAATGGCAATCATAAGTGGCAATTAGTTGTGGAAGATACATCAATATAAATCAATATGTACCCGCAATTTTTCAGAAACACATAATATTGTTTGATTAAAAAAAATGATCTTTTTATATACACCTATCATTTTTATCAAAATTCATTTCAGCATCTGTCCCAGTGTTTGCCAAAAGTTGGCCGAAATTATAAAAATTTCTTGATTGGTAATCATGTTTCGCTTGGCACATGGCACAATATCCTTCCCTTGTCTGCCATTCTCTGTTCCTTAATACCAATTCATACGTGAGAGTGTGTGTCAATATTTGTCTGTGGCATTGTTGACATGTTGTTTGTTATTAATTACAAACTGTTAATGAAAACCTTAAATGTATGGTGGTTGGTTCTCCTGATCCATCTGTTTTATTCTTACTTTCTTCAGAAGGTTAATGTTATTTTAAAAACATTTCAGGGTCAGTTCTTGTTAAACTGGGAACTTGTCATGTTCTAAGGGGAACTTGCCATGTTCTAATGGAAACTGGTCATGTTCTAATGGGAACTTGTCATGTTCTAATGGAAACTTGCCATGTTCTAATGGGAACTTGTTACGTTCTAATGGGAACTTGCCATGTTCAAATGGAAACTTGTCATGCTCTAATGGGAACTTGTCATGTTCTAATGGAAACTTGTCATGCTCTAATGGAAAATTGTAATGCTATTATTTATGCATCCTACAATGTTGATCTAAAAAGATTTGATCTTAATTTTAAAAAAAAAATGCTTTTCTATGTTATATGGTAAAAAATATGAAAGTATGTTTGATGCCCTAGCCTTCAGCCTTGATTTAAACCTTAGATGGCATGAACACTTCATTTGGGTTTTATAATCTTTTTTTGTTAAAATATTTTTGAAATGTGAACAAGATTAGCTTCCCCTTGGAAGACTTGAACCTTTACGTTTTAACTTTTTAATGTCCAGCTTTTCCCATTTTTTTTCTTCTTTGCGTTATAATTGATTTTTAAAAAAAATAAATTTCCCCTTTAATTTGGTGCTATTGCATTTTATATTTCTCAAAGAGCAATGCAGATTATTTTTGTCTCGTGATATTCAAGATAATATATTTTTAAAATACACACATAACTTATCTGGTTTATCATCAATTTTTAATGCAAATTAAACAGTTAAGCAAGAATTTTGTATCATTATGCAGTTTACTTTGGGATTGTTAGTTTGGATTATATTTGTTTAAGTTTTTTGTTTTTTTTTGGACTGTTTTGAGCTTATGAAATAATTATTTATTTTGCCGTTTTTCACTTTTGAAAAAAACAATTATGTTGCTAGCAGTATTTGTATTAATTTTTTATAAATTATTTTTGAACTTATGAAATAATTATTTATTTAGCCGTTTTTCTTTTTAAAGAAACAACGAATTATGTCAAAAGCAGTATTTGAATTAAGTTCTATAAATGTACAACTGCAGCAACACTATTAATAGCATATGTCAGTGGCATCCAATTGTTTTATACAGGCAAGCCCAGATTGAAAATTGGATTAATCCCTATTTGGGTAAGTAAAATGGAAGCAAGTTTGCCACTGAAACAGTTGGCATGTAAGCAAATAGAAACTAATTGCTCTCAACAGAATAAACTGAAATATAAAAATGTCTATTTTCTAAGCTAGACTAACTTAGTAAGTAAGACTCATGTTCCTTTGGACATGATTGATATATAGATTATTTTCTTAATGATATATATATATATATTCTTAATGTACATACCCCAATAGTTTATGTTGAGAAAATTTATTTGCATATAAATGATTAATGTAACTTTGAATAGGCAATATTGCTAATCACATTTCAAAATCTCCATTTTAATATGTTTTTTTATGATATGTTTTTATTATGTTGTTTTTCCTCACCAGCTAATACGCTACAACCTTTTATGTTTACTTATAATTATTAAATAGAATTACATGATAGGTCATGAGATTAGGTGTGGATTAGGTGTGTAGATGACTGAGATTGTGTCCACTGTATCCAACATTTACACCACCCACCCACATGCACACCTTTCCCACTTGTCCACCTCCCCCAAAATGTACACCACCACCACATGTACACAACTCCCCCTGCATATATATCATCTCCACATGTACGCAATCTCCTGCAGGTATTCCCTCTTTCACATGTTCACATACTCCCATGTACACTATCCCACACATGTGCACAATCTCCCATGTACACCATCCCACACGTGCACAATCCCCATATGTACACCATCCCACACATGCACAGTCCCCAACATGTACACCATCCCTCAAATGTACACAATCCCCCACACCCTCCACTGTCAGTGCAAATTTCAAGGCCAACTTGACCACCTCAGCTAAGCATTGTCTTCCCTTTTCAAATTAATATCATTATTAATAACTGCGACATAATTTGACATGTTATATACATACCACCTTTCACCCACACATTTCTAATTATAAATTGCCTGTGGGATCATCCTCAGGATATTGTGTCTGATGGAAAGGAAATTAACATTAGTTTAACAGCTTCATAAGTTAAATCTCAAAATACATCCCTTGTGCCCCAAAATTTTTTCGAAGAATTTTTCTTTTAGACACATAACCCCCCCCCCCTCCCACCTTTCTCAAAACAGTCTCCCCAAGTAATTTAGCTTCTTGCTTCCCCCCC
>CAXITT010000381.1:502462-519962 GCA_964033795.1 Lymnaea stagnalis | reverse complement strand
AGAACAGCAGAAAATAGCCGATCCCCTCAACACCACCGAAGCAGGTCACCCATGGGACCAGATTTGATCAACTAACTTGAGATTATTTCTGTTTTCTCATGGCATCATAGAGATGAAAACACCCCAATCAAATAACAAGACCGTCCTCATGCTTCTCCGGTTAAATTCGAATACTGAAATATCAATCTTGATATCTGCTAAACAGGCACGGCGCGTCATATCCGGAGACCTTGGGATAGAAAGTAATGGACCCCACAGGGCTTGGACTTAATGAGTCCGTCACGTTGCTGAAGTCGTGACGAAAACAACAACAACAACAACTTATCAGATCGGATGTGTTGTTGAGAGGCAAGGGCAGTCAAAATAGTCATATGTTTCCGGAACTTTCTATTTTCTTCTTGAATCATAAACATAAATTTTAAATCATAAACATAAATTTTAAATCATAACATAAATCTTAAATCATAACATAAATCTTAAATCATAAACATAAATTTTAAATCATAAACATAAATCTTAAATCATAACATAAATCTTAAATCATAAACATAAATTTTAAATCATAAACATAAATTTTAAATCATAACATAAATCTTAAATCATAACATAAATCTTAAATCATAACATAAATCTTAAATCATAAACATAAATTTTAAATCATAACATAATCTTAAATCATAAACATACATTTTAAATCATAAACATAAATCTTAAATCATAAACATAAATTTTAAATCATAACATAAATCTTAAATCATAACATAAATCTTAAATCATAAACATAAATTTTAAATCATAACATAAATCTTAAATCATAAACATAAATTTTAAATCATAAACATAAATTTTAAATCATAACATAAATCTTAAATCATAACATAAATCTTAAATCATAACATAAATCTTAAATCATAAACATAAATTTTAAATCATAACATAATCTTAAATCATAAACATACATTTTAAATCATAAACATAAATCTTAAATCATAAACATAAATTTTAAATCATAACATAAATCTTAAATCATAACATAAATCTTAAATCATAAACATAAATTTTAAATCATAACATAAATCTTAAATCATAAACATAAATTTTAAATCATAACATAAATCTTAAATCATAAACATAAATTTTAAATCATAACATAAATCTTAAATCATAAACATAAATTTTAAATCATAACATAAATCTTAAATCATAAACATAAATTTTAAATCATAACATAAATCTTAAACCATAAACATAAATTTTAAATCATAACATGAATCTTAAATCGTAAAATGAATTTTAAATCATAACATAAATCTTTAATCATAAACATACATCATAACATAAACATCTGAAATGGGCCTGGAAGTAACTTCATTAGTACCACCACTATGCTTCGAGCGACCATCTTCTAGTTATGCTCTTCTAATCGGCCCAATAAAATATTTAAAAAAAAAAATAGTTCCACCTTCCTCATTACTAAGCACCAAGATGTCTGTAGACTAAGAGAGAGCACCAAGATGTCTTTAGACTAAGAGAGAGCACCAAGATGTCTGTAGACTAAGAGAGAGCACCAAGATGTCTGTAGACTAAGAGAGAGCACCAAGATGTCTGTAGACTAAGAGTAAGCACCAAGATGTCTGTAGACTAAGAGTAAGCATCAAGATGTCTGTAGACTAAGAGTAAGCATCAAGATGTCTGTAGACTAAGAGTAAGCACCAAGATGTCTGTAGACTAAAAGTAAGCACCAAGATGTCTGTAGACTAAGAGTAAGCACCAAGATGTCTGTAGACTAAGAGTAAGCACCAAGATGTCTGTTGACTAAGAGTAAGCACCAAGATGTCTGTAGACTAAGAGTAAGCACCAAGATGTCTGTAGACTAAGAGTAAGCACCAAGATGTCTGTAGACTAAGAGTAAGCACCACGATGTCTGTAGACTAAGAGTAAGCACCAAGATGTCTGTAGACTAAGAGTAAGCACCAAGATGTTTGTAGACTAAGAGTAAGCAAGAAATTAACATGAACACTTTGTAAATCTTTATTAAAATACTCTTACATTTTGGTCGCATGGGGTTAATAGAAACATATTTTTTTAAAAAAGAAAAATTCTATTAAAGATGAGTTGAAACGCACTGAAAAGAACGAACTATACAGAGACCAATTTCAATTTTTAAAGATTATGAGTATAAGATCTACCTACTGTTTTCTAAATTAATTGCAAATGTGACCTTGTATTGTCATAGCTATATTTAAAAAAAATAATAATAACTTGTTCCTGTTGGGATCTGTTTCTACGAGGATCAGATTCTCTCTGCGTGTTTCGCTGGCTATATCTTATTTCATACGGAAATTATTTGTAAAAAAAAAAAACAAACATCAGCAACAAAGAATAAGCGCTCAACAACGCTTAAAATTTCACGGCGGAGGCTGACAACTTTGGTGGTTGATCATTCCTCTACGGCTGTTTGAAATATCTCAAGTTTCAGAACACGTATCATATAATTTAATCACGAGCCAGCGAATCAGCCAAGAGATTATTTATCACCGAGTGGGAGGTTTCATGAAATTTAATTCAATGTAAAACACGTTTTGAGGGACACATTAAAAAAAATTTAAAAAAATAATATATAGGTTAAATATTTGTTTTCTTCCTTTCGTCCCTCCAAATTTAGGGTCTACTGTGGATGAGTTTGGGAAGGTCATGTCGACATTTCTCGGATGTTGACTCGTTCATGGATCAGAATTGTAATAGTGTAGACCAGCGCTTCTCAAATAATTTAAGTTGGTCGGACCGTCTGACACGTTTCTAACTCCAACAGAGACCTGTGACGGATTTCTTGGTTTCTTTATTCATTTTTGTGTGTGGTTCATATTCATGATCGGCCTATTCCAGTGGTCAGCAAATCGTGTGGTTCATATTCATGATCAGCCTATTCCAGTGGTCGGCAAATCGTGTGGTTCATATTCATGATCAGCTTATTCCAGTAGTCAGCAACTCGTGTGGTTCATATTCATGATCAGCCTATTCCAATGGTCGGCAAATCGTGTGGTTCATATTCATGATCAGCCTATTCCAGTGGTCGGCAAATTGTGTGGTTCATATTCATGATCAGCCTATTCCAGTGGTCGGCAAATCGTGTGGTTCATATTCATGATCAGCCTATTCCAGTGGTCGGCAAATCGTGTGGTTCATATTCATGATCAGCCTATTCCAGTGGTCGGCAAATCGTGTGGTTCATATTCATGATCAGCCTATTCCAGTGGTCGGCAAATCGTGTGGTTCATATTCATGATCAGCCTATTCCAGTGGTCGGCAAATCGTGTGGTTCATATTCATGATCAGCCTATTCCAATGGTCGGCAAATCGTGTGGTTCATATTCATGATCAGCCTATTCCAGTGGTCGGAAAATCGTGTGGTTCATATTCATGATCAGCCTACTCCAGTGGTCGGCAAATCGTGTGGTTCATATTCATGATCAGCCTACTCCAGTGGTCGGCAAATCGTGTGGTTCATATTCATGATCAGCCTATTCCAGTGGTCGGCAAATCGTGTGGTTCATATTCATGATCAGCCTATTCCAGTGGTCGGAAAATCGTGTGGTTCATATTCATGATCAGCCTATTCCAGTGGTCGGCAAATCGTGTGGTTCATATTCATGATCAGCCTATTCCAGTGGTCGGCAAATCGTGTGGTTCATATTCATGATCAGCCTATTCCAGTGGTCGGCAAATCGTGTGGTTCATATTCATGATCAGCCTATTCCAGTGGTCGGCAAATCGTGTGGTTCATATTCATGATCAGCCTATTCCAGTGGTCGGCAAATCGTGTGGTTCATATTCATGATCAGCCTATTCCAGTGGTCGGCAAATCGTGTGGTTCATATTCATGATCAGCCTATTCCAGTGGTCAGCAAATCGTGTGGTTCATATTCATGATCAGCCTATTCCAGTGGTCTGCAAATCGTGTGGTTCATATTCATGATCAGCCTATTCCAGTGGTCGGAAAATCGCGTGGTTCATATTCATGATCAGCCTATTCCAGTGGTCGGCAAATCGTGTGGTTCATATTCATGATCAGCCTATTCCAGTGGTCGGCAAATCGTGTGGTTCATATTCATGATCAGCCTATTCCAGTGGTCAGCAAATCGTGTGGTTCATATTCATGATCAGCCTATTCCAGTGGTCGGCAAATCGTGTGGTTCATATTCATGATCAGCCTATTCCAGTGGTCAGCAAATCGCGGCCTGTCGGCCACAAATCGGTTTTTACTCCGAAAAAAAAAATGGTTATTGAAAAGAAATGTGGCTCTCAAATTTTTTTTTTAAATCGCCCTGTTGCTGATTTTTTTAAAACTCTTTTGACTAATGAGTTTGCCGACCACTGGCCTTTTCGATAAGTCTTTATCAACTTTTACAATTTCATTGCTGGCTGTTATAAGAGGATATTTTGTTCTTTTATATTTTAAAAATACAATAGCAGTTTTAAAAATTTTTTTTAATGAATTAAGTCTAACCAGGGAATGCATCACAAATCATTGTGGCTGACAGTGACCTTTTTTTAATGCCAAAGATGAGCCTTCATATTATTGAAAAGCAAATCAAATCCTGGCTCGTTGTGTATAGACACGCAAAATGAGAACGAATATAAATTATGCTTTGTATGACCTAATATTCAACGACGGTGTCGGTAAAATAAGAAACCACTTCCTGTGCCGTTCCACCAGCGACATTCCTAGTAGGTCGTGTTATTGCAGTGAACGGGATCGTAAAAAAAAAAACCAAAAACAACTCAGGATTTAGAAGCATCATTATCATTTCCATCATGCACACAAGGCCGAGGTTTCTCTGGCGGGGCCGGAAGGAAGAAAGGATTATTTCTCGTTACAATCCCCCACCTCGAAAATGAATTAACAATTTGGGATACGTAAAGAAAATAGGTTTTTTTTTTTTTTTTTTTTTTTGGGGGGTTTTTTTTTTGGGTTGATTCAAAAAGAAAAGAATGAACAATTGCATTATGCAAATTATAAAATGTATAAAAATGTGCAAAAAAACTTTGATACAAAAATACGACACATGAATAATAACAGGATTCCAACGTTCGTGCTAGCCTTTGGATTGATGAACGGGGGAGTCGGTCATTCATAGGCGTCTACAAAATATTAAATGATGGACAGACATTGTAATGAGTCGGCCTTGCCACAGTTTACAACGAAATAAAACCGAGATCTTATTCAAACCACACGTATCCGATATTTTGTCGACATATCAGTCTTGGGGTCAGGGGATTTTAATATTGCTTTAACATTGCGACAACACTATGTATGATCAGAGGCGTATTCTTTTTAAAAGAAATAATTCAGTATAATAAATTATTTGTAAAATTAATGTAATAGTGATTGTTTCGTTAATCCAGTTGTCTAGTGATTGATGGATCTATAAATCTGCCAAGGTCACCATTTAAAAAAAAATAATTTATTGACACATATTCTAAATCTCTACGATTTTTAAGGACTGACTTTTACAATGTACTTAGGCTACGAATCTTAAAACAAATACATATTCGCATGATTTAGTTATTATGGTTCTATCTGCATTCTGCCTGACGAATATGTCTTATGACCATGAAACTTGAGTCTTTTTTACAACATTATTTTATCGTTAACTTTCTCAAACAAATTTTTTAAAACAAATTTACATTGATTATGATCATAAACATTTAAAACCAGCTTCAAGACATAATAAACGCAGAAATCCCCCCCCCCCTTTTTTTTGTTTCGTCTCAACAGATGTTTAACTTATACGATGTCACAAATTTTTAAGGGCATCCTGAAGTTCTTACGGTTATTTACGTACGCGACATTTAAGGTCAATATTTAACGGACAATCCGTACATTTACGGCTGGCTCGCAACTCTGTTAGCTGCGGAAACGTGTTGATCAATCTGAGTGTTTGAAATAAGTAGCGATTTGATATGGATTAAGAGCCACACGAAGCATTGGTTTACAGTCAAATGTGTTGTCCTGATGATACAAATTATTGAAAAAAAATAAACAAACTCTTAAAGGTTTAACTATTATAACACAAATGATTATTGATGCCTTAAAAAAAAAAAATAAAAAACCCGAGATCGAAATATTTTCTTTAAAAAAAAACTGGAGACAGTTTAGCTTTGGATTTGATCGCGTCTGATTGTTTGTGTTTGTCGCTCTGTGTTTCTGTTGAACTTATTTTTAGCTGCTGGGCGCTCAGCAAGTGGAGTTGAACTGGCGGATTGAAATTAAAGTACTGCTGTTAAGAACGACTGCTTGTAGTGGGGTAAGGTGGAGGACAAGTGTAAGGGTGGTTGGGAAAGAGGTAAGGGGGGTGGAATGGTTGCATGGAAAGAAGAGTTGGTGAGGAGGTGAGAGGGGGCAGTTAGAAAGAAATTGGGGTCCAGGGCTGCCACCGTCCCCAAATTTACGGCCCGACAGTAAAAGTGTGACCTAAAATGACTTTCAGTAAGTGTCCTAAAAAGATTTAGGATGATCTTAAAAAAAAAAAATGAAAATAGTGAGACATTGTAGACATTATTGCATTGTAGACAGATCTTTTGATACGAAATAAACCGGACATCCGAATGGTTTTGATCTCCTCTCCTTTGCTTCAAACTTGTATGATCGGCATGAGGAGAAAATCAACACTGAATGATACGGACTCGTGTATATTTGAAGTTAGTTTGATTTAAAGTTTTCAAGTTAAAAGTTTCTTTTCAAACTGCGTTCCTAAAAAAAGAAGTTGTCCGTAAAAAAAATTTGTTAAGAAATAGAATATTTGTCCGTTCGTTTTATTTTGATTGAGTTGACAACCATGACACCCTTGAAAACCCTGACAACCATGGCACCCTTGACAACCCTAAAAACCATGACAACCCTGAAAACCATGACACCCTTGACAACTATGACAACCCTGACACTCCTGACACCCCTGACAACCCTGACAACCATGACACCCCTGACAACCCTGACAACCCTGACAACCCTGACACCCCTGACAACCCTGACAACCCTGAAAACCATGACACCCCTGACAACTATAACAACCATGACACCCCTGACAACCGTGACAACCATGATACCCCTGACAACTATAACAACCATGACACCCCTGACAACCCCGAGTCTCAGTGTATCGGTGCTGACAAAAAATATCCATTTATTTGACGTCTATAAAGTAACTAATTTGATTCCTACACATATTCAGTACCATTGTTCTCTGGAGGCGTCGTACGGCAACGCGCTTGTTCACTTCCTGCTAAACATACTTAATACCTCGTTACGCCAGCGGGCGTGTTTATAGCGTCTGTCCACCTAATGGGGTGATAGTGGGGCAGTGACCTACTTTTTATTATTTTTGACAGGCGCATGCTTATTGCACCGCCCTGTGCCTTGTTTAACAAAAACAAACAAACTACAATGTATTTATTCGTGTTACGTCATGTAAAAGTACTAACCTCGTGCTGCGCCCTCAAACAACAACATCAATTTTTTTTTTATGTGGTGAGGAATCCGCAGACCAGGATGTCTCACAAAGTTACATTAAATCCAGTGTTTCCCAAAATGGGATGTGTGCCCCCCACAGGCAATGGCGTAGGAATAATGTGGGCGGCACTAGGTGTAATCCAACGTTTACCTATCAACAAAAGTTTTTTTTCGAAATATCAGGAACACTGTCAAAAAAAAAAAAAAAAAAACTAAAAAAAAAAAAAATTTTTTAAAATGGGATGTGTGCCCCCCACAGGCAATGGAGTAGGAATAATGTGGGCGGCACAAGGTGTAACCCAACGTTTAACTATCAACAAAAATTTTTTTTCGAAATAACAGGAACACTGTCAAAAAAAAAAAAAAAAAAACTACAACAAAAAAGAATTTTTTTAGGTAACATTATTTTATCCACGATTGACATGATCACAAATTTAGTTGTAGTTAGGCTTGGAACATATAAAAGCTTCATTCATTTTTATTAAATATTAAATAAATAAAAAAAAAAACTATGTTATATTAACTTAAAGTTTGCAGCCATGAAAAACAAGTGAGTGTGAGATACAAAATATGGTAGCACTAGACATGACCCCCCGTGGATAACCACGGAAACCACCGCCCCACTTTTTTAATTTATTTTTTTTTTTGGTTGCCCTGACCACATCCCTCCTTTTGCTCGGGAGCCCTTCAGCGCCCCCCACCCCCACCCACCTTTTTAAAAAAAATTCTGCTGCCCTTTCCCACCCCTCGCCCCATTTCCGATCTTGATTGTAGACTCGAATCCCTTTTCGAATGTTTGCAAATGCTCTGTCCATCAGAGAATCAAAGTTTCGTTTTACATGCGATCATTCAACCAAACTCTACAAACTCACGAAATTTGAATTATTTAATTATTATTTTTTTTGTTGTTGTTGCCATTACCGGGGTTTTGGAGACGTCCTGGCAAGCATAGTTTATCAATAACATTGGATGATCCATTGAAAAGGTTGTTCATCTTAACCGCCACAACAATGGATTAATTACCGCTTTCATAAAAAAAAAAATCTACGCCAACTCACGTTTTCCTGTTGTTCACACTGGTTGATGTGACGCAAGAGAGTTCGTCTCCCACCCCAACCCCCTTTTTGTTTGTTGTTGTTGTTTTTGCGTTGTTAAGGTTTGTTTGCTGAATGTACGATCGCACTTGTGACGTTTTGGACAGGAAGTCATGTCTAGAATTTTCTATATATATATATATATATTTATTTATATATACTAGCTGTAACAAGTCAACAAAGCCGGACTCATCGACTAAATTTACTTCACGAAACATGCATAAAAGTAACGCCCCTTATAAGATTCCCAATTAGGTCTCCCCCCCCCCTCTTGATATGCCACCGCCCCTGAACTCTATTAATATTCTAATTTTCCAACCTCTTTTACACCGCAGATTAATTGCACCAACTATTTCCGTAAACCGAAAGAAATTATTGCGCACCAAACGCACTCGCGGCGGTTAGAGAATCTCATTTAGCGCAGTTATCGGGAACTTGATTTAGTGACATCAGCGCCATCTGGGAGCGGTAGTGACACTGTTACATAGAGAGTTACTTTAGCGTGCATCTGTTGTTGTTGTTTTTTTGTTTTTTTTAAACCACCTTGGCGGATTAACTTTAATTCTTACTCGTTCTAGTGCTAAAATAGATTCATTAAAAAATTATTTTTTTATCAACCACCGATCTGAATGGACGTACCAGTTACATATCTGCCCAGATGAATATGTGTATAATTATTTGTTTAAATTAAAGACGCACAGAAGTGCGTTATACATGAAGTAAATTAAAAGTTAGATTTAAAAAATATATATATATAATTTAACTGTAACAATACGCCCACAAAAAAAAAAATGAATAAAATAAAATAAAGAAATTGAAGGAACGAGTAAAAAAAAGAAATGCCTGTAAATCTTTTGAACAAATTTAAAAGTCAATTTCATGCTTGCTGTCTGTGTGCAATGATTTTGACGTTAACATTGTTTTAATATGTCGTTTATTCCACTGGGATTTAACAGTTATTATATTTCCACATTCTATGGTTTAAGAGTGCAGTATCAAAACCAGCTCTGCGCAGTGTAAATACTAGCTCAGTGCCGTGTAAATATTAACTCAATACAGTGTAAATATTAGCTCAATACAGTGTAAATTCTAGCTCAGTACAGTATAAATTATAAATACTACCCCAATACAGTCTATATACCAGCTCAGTACAATCCTAATACTAATACACAGCGTTAAAACAAAAATCACATTAGATAGGTTTGAGCAAGGGTCTGTGTGTATGTTTGAAAGGTGTTTTTTTAGGTTATGTGAGAACCATTGGCATACCACCAACAAATTAAAAAAAGGAGTTAAATGGAATTCCGAGAATGTGACATCCCCGGGTAGTGTTCATACATTGAGGCTATCACGCCACATTCGATCAAGGCAGTTCGGGTGTCCTCAGTTTTACATTTGATCCACTCACAAAAATGGTGTTCGCTTCACCATGTCCGTAACGGTAAGACCTAAGTAAAGCCGTAAGACTCTAAGGCTGACTTGCATGGCAACCGGACAATGAACTTTAGTGACAACTGTGCCTCACAAGGTCTGTTTATATCAATGTCTAGTTTCATTAAACGGTTCTCAACAAAAAAATATTTACTGCCCCCCACACCCACCCCCCCCCCCAATACAAGCCTTAATTTAAAAAAAAAAATTGTGCCAGGCTTTGATTAAGTTTCTCCCAACATCAAATTGGCAATTTTACTGGAGGGCCATCCGAGGGGCGGGGGGGGGGGGTTAGATTGGGTAATCAAACCTTAATTTAAAAAAAAAAATTGGTCCATGCTTTGATTAAGTTTCTCCCAACATCAAATTGGCAATTTTACTGGAGGGCCATCCGGGGGGGGGGGGGGGGGGGGTTAACTTTGGGTTGCCGAAACGCGTTGTTGAGAATCCCAGATAGATGAGCTACCTTCCTCAACCCTTAAACCCTTAAAATGTATCTAGGGTCGGGGGCACTAGACTAACTTAACGAAAAAAGGGAGCTACTTCCGGGTTGTCATGGTGATTATATAACAGTCATCGCAAGAAGTCGCCAGAGTTGAACACGGTAGGAGATGACTGACATCCATTTATAGTCGAGTGGAGATGATGGAAACATCCCACTGTGCCTATTATTTACAAACATGGATGAACTACTCTTACTCAGAACATGCCCTTACTTTATTCCTTACGTATTATCGTGTTCCCCTCCAACTTTCCTTTTGGCGGTAACGTTGTTTGTTGTTCTCTTCAACAGGTCTGTTGACAATCTAATCATAATCTCAATCTGAAGTGACGGCATAGTTTATAAGTGCTAAGTTTGATGCCAATATCACCACTGCTTAGGATCCCAGCATGGGTTTCACCTTTGTTTTTCTTTCTTTTTTTCTTTTTTTAAGCGTCCATCGTGAGTTTGTTTACACGTTGAAGCAGGTCCGAAGAGGAGATTTTAATGTTGGTGCTGTTTGAGCCCAAGGCTAATTGGATAGTCATTCCTCTGGCTTCACTTTTCATCACAGCGGTCAGTTTTTAACTTTTCATCACAGCGGTCAGTTTTTAAGTTCCAAAGATGACCCCGTCTCCAAAGAAATGAAGGACTGTGGGAAATTTTTATTATTATTATTTTTTTTTTGGTGGGGGGGGGGAGGGGATGGAATGGTAATGATGACGTAAACATTTCCTTTCTTTACGTCTGCTCCAGTAAAGTATTTCCTTTTCATTCCTCTACTTTCGTGCATTTCTCTTAAAGTTTTTTTTTTTAAATAGTTAAATAAAAATTACACATCATGTAGAGGTTTTTATACCATCGATCGACTAAAAATACATTCTTTTTCAAAAATAAATCTCAAGCTCAGAAAATAATTTGTTAAAACATTTTCCTGATTAAAAAAAAAGTATTTAAAAAAATAATAAAATATTAGCTTCTTGTGTTTTTATATTGCCACTCAAAAGAGATTTGCTTCACATTCCTGGTTAAGCGGTGTCAGCAATCCCTCCATTTTCCTGGGTCCTTTAACCAGCTGTGCACAAATCCGGTTTCTCCTCTACGCGAAGTTAAATAAGTCTTATTATACGATTAAACACTGTCCAATGTTTACAGTGTGTGTGCAATCTATTTATTTTTGTTTCTTTATTACCAATTTTATATTGGCGATGAGTGTCTTTATGTAATATACACACAATATTTATAGCTCGACAAACATTGGCGACCGCAATGCGTGAACTTCTCATCGCCTAAAGTCAATCGACAAAACATGAACTCAAGTAACGCACATTCAAGAATCTCAATTTTTGCTACACCCCCCTACCCCCAATGATACGTCACAGCATACTTATGTCACGCCCATGAACTATATATTCTGATGTCCAAACCATTTTTAAACCTAATATTTATTGCACTATATTTAAAGTGAGGTGCTTTGGGCGCAACCAAATACAAATAGATACCTGCGTCGAAATGGGTAACTCATCTACGCACACTGGGTCAGCTGCGTCCTCAAATAAACAAGAGAACAGCCAATGCCGTAGCTGTAACTCTAATCCATTCAAGATTGGATTACTGTAACGGTTGTTTGTGGGGTTTATCTCAAAACGGAAATTCAGAGACTCAACAAGGTACAAAATACTGAAGTACGCGTAGAAAGAAATCTGACCACATCACCCCAGTTCTTACAACCCCACTGGCTTCCTGTGAGTGAGTGCATTGACCACATAATTCTTTACAAGGTGTACGGCTGTATAGAAGGCTCTGCACCTGAATATCTACAAGAATTTATTTCTAAACATGTCTTACAGAACCTGCGCGCTTCAACATTGTCCTAACTGAGGGTTCCCAGTGTAGATGGACAAAGAAAGAAGTCATATTAAGTGCGCTCTTTTCAAGCGATTGAGCCTAAAATATGGAACAGTTTGCCTCTATCTATGAGGGAAATTGAAAATGATAGAAAGTCATTTAAGAAACATTTAAAAGACGTTTTCCTAGATTAGATTTTAGGAGAATACAGAGCTGTGTCATATATGATGACAGGAGAGATTTGATGACAGGAGACACGTATTAGCAGGAGACATTTGATGACAGGAGACATGTGATGACAGGAGACATGTGATGACAGGAGACATGTGATGACAGGAGACATTTGATTGCAGGAGACATGTGATGACAGGAGACATTTGATGACAGGAGACATTGATGACAGGAGACATGTGATGACAGGAGACATGTGATGACAGGAGACATGTGATGACAGGAGACATTTGCAGGAGACATGTGATGACAGGAGACATTTGATGACAGGAGATATTGATGACAGGAGACATTGATGACAGGAGACATGTGATGAGAGGAGACATGTGGTGACATGAGATATGTGATGACATGAGATATGTGATGAGAGGAGACATGTGGTGACAGGAGACATTGATGAGAGGAGACATGTGGTGACATGAGATATGTGGTGACAGGAGATATGTGATGACAGGAGACATGTGATGAGAGGAGACATGTGGTGACATGAGATATGTGGTGACATGAGATATGTGATGACAGGAGACATTGATGACAGGAGACATTTGATGACAGGAGACATTTGATGACAGGAGACATTGATGACAGGAGACATTGATGACAGGAGACATGTGATGAGAGGAGACATGTGGTGACATGAGATATGTGGTGACATGAGATATGTGGTGACATGAGATATGTGGTGACATGAGATATGTGATGACAGGAGACACGTGATGAGAGAAGACATGTGGTGACAGGAGTGTATGAGTCAAATGACTTTTTTAGGACCCCGACACTTTTCGGTGTCATGCTCTCTGCATTAAAAGTTGATAATTTTATTTTATTTTTAGTCTGCATACCACAACTTTGGACCCCTGACATATCTAAGCCCCCCCCCCTACTCGCACCTTTGCAGCTACAGGGCTTAACGTGCACACCTGTCTTACGATTTTGGCGCACATTGTACGGTTTTGAGGTGTATACCTTATGTATACTGTATGTTTATTGTTTACTATTAAGATAATGTTTTGAATGATTTTGTGAGGATATTGTACGATTTTAAGAGTTTGAGGGTAAACAGGTCTGCTACAGTGACCGTGCGATGGGCCTGGACACAAAAACAAGTCGTCTACTTTTCCTTAGAAGGAAATCGTCAGAGGTGGGGTTGTAAGATACTGTCTTCTGTTGACGACAGCAGGGATAAATTGAATAAAAAGTACAATGTCCATTATTTGGGGTCAGCAAATTAAAAACGTACAATTTCAACTAACTGGTTCAGCGAATTAAAAGGTACAATGTCAACTAATTGGGTCAGCGAATTAAAGGGTACAATGTCAACTAATTGGGTCAGCGAATTAAAGGGTACAATGTCAACTCATTGGGCCAGTGCATTGAAAAGTACAATGTCAACTCATTGGGCCAGTGCATTGAAAAGTACAATGTCAACTCATTGGGCCAGTGCATTGAAAAGTACAATGTCAACTCATTGGGCCAGTGCATTGAAAAGTACAATGTCAACTCATTGGGCCAGTGCATTGAAAAGTACAATGTCAACTCATTGGGCCAGTGCATTGAAAAGTACAATGTCAACTAATTCGGTAAGCGAATGTGAGGCTAAAAAAAAAAACAAAAAAAGAAACGAAAAAGTGAACCAAAAGAAAACAGGTGTCACGATGTTAGTCTTCAATGTTTAGTTTGAAGTGCCGATGTTTCTATGGTTACCGGAAGACACGGTTTCATTATGTCACAGTAGCGCAGCCTACATAGGGAGCCATAGCAAGGGCCGAGCAGCCTACATAGGGAACCATAGCAAGGGCCGAGCAGCCTACATAGGGAGCCATAGCAAGGGCCGAGCAGCCTACATAAGGAGCTAAAGCAAGGACCATGCAGCCTACATAGGGCCATAGTAAGGGGCGTGAGGCCTACATATGGAGCCATAGCAAGGGCGTGAGGCCATATGGAGCCATAGCAAGGGCGTGAGGCCATATGGAGCCATAGCAAGGGCGTGAAGCCTACATACGGAGCCATAGCAAGGACCATGCAGCCTACATAGGGAGCCATAGCAAGGGTCACTCCATCGATCACTCCCCACAAAGACATCGGTCACTCCCCACAAAGACATCGGTCACTCCCCACAAAGACATCGGTCACTCCCCACAAAGACATCGGTCACTCCCCACAAAGACATCGGTCACTCCCCACAAAGACNGAAGTACAACCACGTCAAAGAAACACCACTTAAATCATGTTAGAAAATAAATATATGTATATTTTTTTTTTCAAATGAAATATGAGACAGCTATCTCATTGCTGAGCCAGTGACTTTAAAAAAAAAAAAGTAGAATTAAAAAAACACAATAAAGATTTTTTCTTGAATGCGGTGGAACAGTTGACAAGATGGCTACATTAGACACGATTGCTACATTAGACACGATTGCTACATTAGACAATATTGCTACATTAGACACGATTGCTACAGTAGAAGAGATTTCTACATTAGACAAGTTTGCTACGTTAGACAAGATTGCTACATTAGACAAGATTGCTACATTAGACAAGATTGCTACATTAGACAATATTGTTACATTAGACAAGATTGCTACATTAGACAAGATTGATACATTAGACACGATTGCTACAGTAGATTAAGATTGCTGCAGTTGAAGAGATTTCTACATTAGACAAATTTGCTACGTTAGAAAATCTGAAAACATTAGACAAGATTGCCACCGTAGACAAGATGGCTGCATTAGAAAAGATGGCTGCATTAGACAAGATGGTTACAGTAGACAAGATTGGTACATTAGACAAGATGGCTACATTAGACAAGATTGCTACAGTAGAAAAGATAGCTCCTTAGACAAGATGGCTACGTTAGACAAGACTGCTGCCAAAAAAAGTGCACAATTATTGCATACACCTAGAAAATACACTCGCGTATAGCAACACATGCAAAAAGCCAAATGCTTATAAGAAAGCCAAAATTTTATTTAAGTCATTATTTCCCTTAAGTCATTATTTCCCTTAAGTCCTTATTTCCCTTTAGTCATTATTTCCCTTAGTCATTATTTCGTTTAAGGGCTTTCCAAGTTTCTCTTCTCTTTTTTGGATTAACTCTTCTGACATTTAGTTAAACTCTTATGACGTGCGTTTAACTTTTATGACGTTCATTTTAACCGCTGTGACGCCATAGTTTAACCGCTGTGACGCCATAGTTTAACCGCTGTGACGCTATAGTTTAAAGTATGTCTTGTCAATATGAGAAAAAGTGTTTTTATTTTTATTTATTATTCAAAAAGAAATCTCTGCCATTAGAGAAATTCGTTTAGCGTGGGTCCATCATGCAGGATGAGTCCCGTGTAATGCTATTACCACTTTCTTGCAGAACGGCATTGCTGGAGCCAGACCGACTCGTGAGAGGCGCAAATGGATGACAGAATAGGAGGGCGGCAAAAGGGGGGGGGGGGGGGGGGGGGGGGGTGGATCCTCTCCAGTTAAAGAGGGGTCCGGGGGGCCTCCGCCGGAAACTGTTTATTGCAAGATGCTCTTTTTAACTATTTTGAGACCTAGAAATCTTTTTAAATTTACCTTCAATTTTGTGATTTAATTTAAACTCTGAGGCGTATCATAAACGAAAACAATAATTTTGCAGTGAATATGGCAGAGACACTGTCTTTTACGCAGCGTCGGCAGAGTGGTGGAGGGGGGAACAGTGCAGCCATCACGCGAGCCCACATCACTACTGGCACTGGCTACACAGCTAGCCAAAATATTACTTGAAATTATATTATAAATTAGGAATTTTTAGTCGTTTGAAAATGTGTTTGGTTATAGAAACGGGACATTTAGGCGTCCCGAGAGACTTTTTTCGGGACACCGGGTACGATCGTGAAAAAACCGGTGACGTTTGGTCATCCTAATATAGAATCAATTTATTTCAGATGATGAATCGGGAAAAAAAAAATGAGAAAGACAGGTAAGAAAATCGTGTAGCTCATCAGCCAGGTAAAAAAAAAATATCCCGTGAATGCCAGGTGACGGGATCGCTCGAGTTGAGGGAAAGAGGATGAGGCCATTAATTAATGGCTAGCGCTCAAAATCGAGATAGAATATGGTGGTTACGTCACACCCGTAGAACGCAACTGGGAACATAAGTCAGTACTAACTGGTAGTACATCAACGACGGGTTGCAACTGCGAAAGTAAGTACTAACTTGTACATCAATGACGGGTTGCAAACTGCGTATGTTAGTACTAACTTATAGCACATCAATGACGGGTTGACGGGGATGAAAAAATGGTGGAGTGGGAGGACCTGTCGTGACAAATGAGTAAAAGGATATTCAGTAACAACTACAAACTGTGCAGCTTAGCGGCAGATTTTCGGGGACATCGTTGTCTGTTACAGTTACAGTCAGTTTTTCGGGATCGTAAAATTGTTTGGACTGTTTCGACACCAGGTGTATGAAATCGACTCCTTCTCAAAAAATTCTGCGTCAGTCGTATTCCAAAAGGGGTAAAAAAAAAAAAAAAAAAACATAGGACGAATGACGTCACGAGTTTAGCCAATGCTTGTCTGTTGTACGAACATTTGGGATCCAATTTGTTTTATTCTACGGCGATGGATGGCTCCATAGAGCTTGATAGTACTTGGCCCATGGTCGGTCCTGCAAAAAGTGACGTTTGACACTCTGTCAAACAGACGATGACTCGTCGCAACCAACACCAGGCGTGAACTTTTTTCCTCGTCGGCGACACGTACCTGTTAGTACCACATGACTGGACTCATTTGTCTCGACACTTTCCTCCTCGTCGACTTCCGCCTTCTGTGGGGAACGGCGCGCGGGCCTCGCACGTGATGCTGGTTTCTGCGCCACCTAGCGGCACGGGGCTGATACGGAATAAAAAAAAAAGGGGGGGGGGG
>CAXITT010000381.1:488599-500451 GCA_964033795.1 Lymnaea stagnalis | reverse complement strand
ATACAAGGGGAAAGAAATGGACGGGGGGGGGGGATGCTGTTGCAAAAACCAAAATTTGGCCGGCTTTTTTAGTTGTTTATTACAGGAGGCGCCACAGTACATGGCAATTTAAATAAAACATTCAAATTTGGGTGGGGTGGGGTGGGGGGGTGGGGAGGAATGCTGACCCCCTGCTCTACCCAAATGGACGTCTCTAGTTCCATTACCACTAGTTTTCTGCTTCAAATCTCCCTTTTCTATGTTGTAGTCCTCCCGCTAGTGTTTTGGCAGTGATATCAGATGCTGACAGATTGGCACCAGGCCATTTTCCTGGAATTCCACTGTCACGTTTGAGAGTACATTCCACACGTTCAGGTGCGCAGCGTCTCTAACAGTGGTGCAGCAGCGTGACAAGCTGGGCCAGCGCTGTGGTCGGCAAACTCATTAGTCAAAAGAGCCAAAAATCAGCAGCAGTACGATTTAAAAAAAAAAAAAAAATTAGAGCCAAATTTCTTTTCAAGAACCTATCAAGAACCATGTTTTGCGGAGTCAAAACCGATTTGTGGCCGACTGGCCTTGCCGCACTCGGGTCGCTAAAGAGCCGCATGCGGCTCGCGAACCACGATTTTCCGACCACTGGGCTAGAGGAGTCACTAGGTTGGGGGGGGGGGGAGGGGGACAGGAGGAGTTTACGTGAAGCAGGCAAAAATCCAAAGTTGTAGAGTTGGTCATATATTAATTTGAAAGATAATCGGAAAATGCAATTTTTGTGGCGGATGCAAACGTTGTCTAGGGGTAGAGCACCCCTTGTGGCGGATGCAAACGTTGTTTAGGGGTAGGGCACCCCTTGTGGCGGATGCAAACGTTGTTTAGGGGTAGGGCACCCCTTGTGGCGGATGCAAACGTTGTCTAGGGGTAGGGCACCCCTTGTGGCAGATGCAAACGTTGTTTAGGGGTAGGGCACCCCTTGTGGCGGATGCAAACGTTGTCTAGGGGTAGGGTCCTTCTCGTAACGGCCACGGAAACAATTACAGAGTGTTACTCTCCTTTTCTTCCTAGCTTCTGCAGATCTGAGTTGCATTAAGGGCCAATTAACATTATAACAAATTACATAAAACAAATAAAATATAAAATAACAAATAAAATAAAACATATAACCCATAACATACAACATATAACATATAAGAAATAACATTTAACAAATAAAATATAAGATATAACAAAGGGCATGAAACATATAAAGAATAACATAACAAATAACAAATAACGTATCACAAATAAAATATAACATTTAACATATAACAAATAAAATATAACATTAAAAATAAAATAAAACATATAACAGATAAAATAAGCCCTTCAAAAGTTTTAATTTTTAATTTTCTTCAGCCACATGCTTCGTCCTCACGAGAGTCAAAAAGATATAAGAAACAATTACTGGTGTTTTAGAATACATACAATTTTCCAACAATCATAAAAACTCTATCACAAAAAATGCAGTGAGAGAGCTCCTAGTGAATATAAAATAACAACTATCTGTCAACAACAACAGCAAAATAAATACAAAATGTATTTTAAAAAATGGTAAGAAAATTATCCAGATTCTCAAAACTGTTCACCTTTTACTGTCGCTCTTTCCCAGCCAAAAGAGTATCCCTACATGACTGTTTCAAATCATGATAAAAGTGAATAAAATATACTTATTGGCTCACATAACATCACATAAAAGAAGCCACGACGCAGCACAAAACACCAGCCCGGTAATCTGACCGTCACAGAGATGCAGACGGGGCAGATTATCTAAATGTTATTGAATATCAGTAAGAACATCACCAATTTCAAAGAGCCCAGGCGGTAACAGAGCCGTGGCTTGAGGACCATTGGTTTGAGGGAAGACTTTAAAAATTGCGCTGTTGAAGGCATACTATGTTGCCGACAGGGCCAGCCTTAACATCTCTGGCGGCCCAAAGCAGTGTTGTTTCTTTTGTTTTTATTATTTTTTTTTGGCGCATTTTCCTCTTAAACATTTTCAGATTGATCTTAACCGTTAATAATTTGAGAACGGTGCGACTGGAGAATATGGAAGATAAATGTTCTACGATTAAAATTCATATAAATGAGTACAACAAATAAATCAAACCATTGGTTCGATTTAAGATTAAACATTTCAAAATTAATCGGTTCGAAATTAAAGTTGCTTTCATTCAAATTGAGTAGACTAACAAGAAAAAATCCCGACTTCCAGCACGCAGTCACTAGGCATTTTTTTTAATTTAATTTTTTTTTTAATGACATCATAACTATGATGCTAAAAGCCTTTTTGTTCGGCTTTTTGGGATGGCAAATTGACCGTCAGCATTATTTTCAATCGACAGCATAGCCAAAGATGTGAGACCTTCCTGTGTCATAGACGCTCGTAAGCACGATTTAATCAATTTTAGAATAGGAACACGCCTCTCTCCAAATGCAACGTAGCCTGAAATTGTCATCAAAATTCAAAGAGAAATTACTTTATTTGGAAAGGCAACCAGACATTGTCTAAAAAATTCAAGAAAAACTTCTGGTGATACCTTGCATGTCTGAGATATTTGTCAGCGAATATTGTAAATCTGTATCTATGTTCAATAATTCCTTGCCAAGGAATGTTTTCAATCCTTTCAAAATTGTTGCTTCGTTATTTCATTTGCCAGAAACGTCTGTCAGAGAATTAATAGCAGTATCAACTAATGTTATTAAATAATAATAATAGTAATAATAATAATAATAATAATAATAATCATCAAACTGAGGAGGCAGGTTTTGATGATGGGGGAGAGAAAATTGTTTTTAAGAATGGCCCACAGACAAAAATAATGAGATAAACCATTATAATTAGTGATGATTACGTAGGTTTTCTATTGGCAATTTAAAAAAAAAATGAAACGGTCCTGAGACTATGGGCTTCGCTCAGATTTGTGTAAAACAGAGTAGCTTGCCAATGGTTGCCGCCTACTTTTATCACTTTTTATTTGTTCCAAAATCATGTTTGGTTGTTGCTAAACTCGACTCCAGTAAGTTAACTAGGGCTAATTAAAACAGACCCAATAACTAGAGTTTTTAAAATAAATTTTATACTTCTACTCTGAATAATTTCTTTCCTCCCCATTCACGATGACGTCATCCCATCCAATGTTTACTCAGCTAAACCCTGACAACAACCAATGATATCAAAGCGGAAATGATATTCACCAACCCAACGTACTCTTTAATAAAAAGTGTTTTCGTTCGGGAACAGTGTTTCTTTCAGAAATTTTTACCCCGGGGGAAGGGGGGGGGGGGCATTTCAGATTTTTGAGGGGAGGGGCCCTTCAGATTTTTCGGGGGGTGGGGGCAGTGCCAGCAGTTCCAGCTGACTTATTGTTTGACATATTTTTGTTACGGGGGGGGGGGGGGGGGGGGGCGTGGGTTTCCCCCTGGGGGCCGTGCCCCCCCCCCCCCCTCCCGGAAATATAACTTAAAGAAACCCTGTTCAGGAATGTACCCAACATTTTTTATTGGTAGCGATGAGGTAGAAATCTAGGAGACCGAGGGGATCCCTGATAAACATTTCGGGGGAGGAGTCTGGAGAGGTGGGGGCCCAGAACATTTTTGATCAATTCCAAAAATGCAGTGGAAGCAGTTTTTCCTCACCCTACAGTCGGAGAGCCCCGGAAGAGATGATTGTGGACAGGTGGCTCACAGACCTAAGTGGGACCTTTACAAGCCATTCATTTTAGTTTTCAAAAAATATTAACGTGGGCGGTTGTAGTGTTTTAATTTCGTTTCAATGACTTCATGTATAAATGCCTTCTTGGCCTGTACATTAGGCCGGCCTCGATGGTTCATGCTTAGGACTGTCATCCTAGCCTAGGCATTTCAATGTCCAACCTACACGATTTCCGTTATAGCGGATCTTGGGCAATGTTTGGACAATCATGTTTGGGAGTTTCACATGCCCCGTAAACAGTGGCACGTAGAGATATTTTTTGCATTCAAAGAGATCTGACACCGTGTGCCGTATGTAGAACTGTATCTCGTAGCAGAAGGCGTTAACTGTGATTGAAGACGGTGAGACGCCCCCCCCCCCCCACACACATTGGTCTATGCGCTTACATAGCACGACGAGCAGACATCCCTAGTCATATTGCCTATATGCCTCCATAACATGACTGCACTACCATGTGAGATGTACAGAGAGAGAGAGAGAGAGAGAGAGAGAGAGAGAGAGAGAGAGGGAGAAGGAGAGCGACTTACAATGATAAGATGTTAGAAAGATACAGTGGCTGAAGACGCTTGGTCGACTGTTTAAAATGGGCGAAATCCAGATACCATATCATTTAAGGATTGCCGAAAAGTGTGGGGAGAGCGGGGTAGGATGTCATACGTTTGACATTTTTGACATTACTTGAGATAAGCCATGCGATACCAATTTTGAGATAGGCTATAGGAATCCGATTTTGAGATAAGTTATAGGCTAACAATGTGGAGATAAGCTATAGATACCAATTTTGAGATAGGCTATAGGGTACCAATTTTGAGATAAGTTATATGATAACAATTTGGAGATAAGCTATAGACACCAATTTTGAGATAGGCTATAGGGTACCATTT
Source organism: Lymnaea stagnalis (assembly GCA_964033795.1). Classification (NCBI taxonomy): domain Eukaryota; kingdom Metazoa; phylum Mollusca; class Gastropoda; family Lymnaeidae; genus Lymnaea; species Lymnaea stagnalis. The sequence goes on along the minus strand of CAXITT010000381.1, from coordinate 495,843 downwards.
TTGAGATAAGTTTTAGGATACCAATGTTGAAATAAGCTTTAGGATGCCAATTTTGAGATAAGTTATGTAATACCAATTTTGAGATAAGCTATAGGATACCAATTTTCAGATATGCTATAGGATATTAATTTTGAGAAATTGATTATCTGCAGTACTCAGTTCACTTAATTAAGACATACTATGTCTACAGTATCTATACCAGGTTTTAGCTAAACATATAGAGAGAATACATTTTTTAAAGTACTTTTTTTTATTTTCGTTGAACTAAGTCTTTTAAAGAGCGATCCTTTGATAGGAAACAATAAAGTCTTCATCAAAAAGTGAACCAAAGCACAACTATACAAAATACACAGATTAGTTAGTGAAAACTAAACACTAATCTAATGTAATAATCGTGACATTTAATGAATTAATGAATTCAACTGCAAGAATGAATATTTTTTACACGAAATTTTCTAAAATGTTATATTTTAAATCACATTTGAAAGGGATTGCATTTTTTTACATCATGACACCTAAGACAAGCACAGAAAGTTGAGTCAAGCACAGAAAGTGGAGACAAGCACAGAAACTCGAGATTACAGAAACTCGAGACAAGCACAGAACCTTGAGACAAGCACAGAAAGTTGAGACAAGTACGGGACTTGAGACAAGCGCAGAAAGTGGAGACAAGCACGGAACTTGAGACAAGCACATAAAGTTGAGACAAGCATGGGACTTGAGACAAACACAGAAAGTTGAGACAAGCATGGGACTTGAGACAAGCGCAGAAAGTTGAGACAAGCACGGGACTTGAGACAAGCACAGAAAGTTGAGACAAGCACGGGACTTGAGACAAGCGCAGAAAGTTGAGATTACAGAAACTCAGACAAGCACAGAAACTCGAGAATACAGAAACTCGAGACAAGCACAGAAAGTGGAGACAAGCACGGGACTCGAGACAAGCACAGAAACCTGAGACAAGCACAGAACCTTGAGACAAGCACAGAAACCTGAGACAACCACAGAAACCTGAGACAAGCACAGAACCTTGAGACAAGCACAGAAACCTGAGACAACCACAGAAACCTGAGACAGGCACAGAAACCTGAGACAACCACAGAAACCTGAGACAAGCACAGAACCTTGAGACAAGCACAGAAACCTGAGACAACCACAGAAACCTGAGACAAGCACAGAACCTTGAGACAAGCACAGAACCTTGAGACAAGCACAGAAACCTGAGACAACCACAGAAACCTGAGAGAGGCAACCCCACCATGAAAGATTTGCCGTTGAATTTATTTGAGATTGAATCTTCCAAATTAAAAAGAAACTATGTGGATATGTTTTAAAATCTAAAATTAAAAATGTTAATGGCGAATTGATAAAATAAACATAAATTATAACTTTAACTTTAACAAAAGACAAAATCGTACTAGGAGAAAATTGAATTGCCGTCGTCAATTTTTTTTTTAAAATCCCAACATCTTCTTTTACATATTAAGCTGCGAGTGATGATTCGTCGCTGTGCACTTAGCAAATGTTCTCCACCTCTCTCTCTTTCTCTCTCTCTCTCTCTCTCTCTCTCTCAGACTCTCCCCCTCTTTCTCTCATTCTCCCTCTCTCCCCTCCCCCCCCGTCCTTATTTTTCAAATTATCCCTTGGACCCAAATTTGGAATAAGGTTTGTACCTGACCTCAAAGTCCAAAGTCATAATGACTCATATTTTCTTTAATGCCATTCCATGAGGTGTAGATGGCAGGGAATGTTATGCTTATTTCTCCCCCCTCCCCCTTTTTTTTCGTGGTCGTTATTCTTTCTGGCATCAGTGTCTAATAATGGTTAATTATTTTTTTTTTTAAAAATCAACTCTAATGATTTTATGATTTAATTATTGCTCGTTCAAGAGAGTGTATCCTAAGAAAATGATGTTTGTTGATATGAGACGCGTTGCCGGGCCGATTAGCTCGGGGGGATTTTTTTACCCACGTAACCGGATGAGCCCGTCACATTATGAAAGCGAAAATGAGCCGACGTCAGTCCGTGTCCCGTAATGGTGGCTGTCCATAGCCCTGGGTGGAGGTCGGCCCCCGTGTATTTAAGCGCTTCTGGTGGAGACAACTGGCTCAGTCATAGTCAAGTCTTCGGCGGGGCCAGGTGTGATCGCATTGGCAGGTGCTCCAAATCAGGACGGATTAAAGCAGGCGGAATCAACGGGTGAGGATTAACGTCCAGGGATTTTTGTCTCAGTTTTTTTTTTTTTGTCTTGTCGGATGACGTCTTAAGGACCGGTGGAAATGAGTGCGTGCGTGTTTTGTAAGATGATGCGGGGTTGGCGGGGGGGGGGGGGGTGACCCAATAGAAATGGACACTTTTGTATGTGAGATTTTTTAAATTTTTGTTAGGTTTTAGTAACCAAATAATTTATCGAAAGATCTCTAAGTTTTGACGTAATATTGTCAACCTAATTTTAGGTGTCACGTCTGTAATGACAGTCATCTAAAAAAATTTTTTTTAAAAATTGAGTCGCTAACCAATTTTATAGAAACAAATTGGCCAAAGACCAAGCTACATTAAAAGAGATATATACAGTAAGATAAAAAAGCCATTTGATAATAAAATATACTCAAAGTATTCAAATTGTGTCCAAAGGCATCGAATAAAAATAAATTTAAAAACATTTTTTTTTTACGTTTGCTTTTTCGTCCCGTGGCATTTTGGGCCGACAACCAGAAAACCTTCCGCTAAATTCAGTAAACCGCGGAGTAGTTTTCACTTTATTTCTACTAGTTTGGCTGTTTTAATTGCTATGTAAATAATCTTTTATTCTAACACGTTTGTAGACTGGACTCGAGTCGAGGACTCCGAGTCGATGTTTAAGGTTCAACGTTGTCTTATCTTTCCTGGTTTACTTTTAATAACACATGAGGCGTTAACCGTTTAATAAAACTGGATTCCTATTACAACAAAGTAAATTGTTTACGGCGTAAAAAAAGCAATTTTACTTACTTATTACTGGGATTAAATTTTCAATTATTTTTTTTTTATTTTTTCCTGTTTTACACATTTAGACCTTATCGATTAGGACGGACTCCCATCAGCAGTCACGTATCAGTGCCCAAACACTACGACCAAGTAGCATCTCTCTGTGGTAAATTCTCAACCATCCGTGTTTATCTTGCATTAGTGGTCAAGTTATAATAGTGATGTGTACAGATTTAAAGCACAGTCAGTTCAAATTACAATGATATTTTTTAAAATATTACAAGTCCTTTTCCCCACATTGTGAAATGCATTTGTACGTTTTGTAGAAGTGTGAGATTTTCTCGCGAAATTGATAAAGAGACGCAGAAGATTTATTACAACTGGCTGAGCAACCCTGCAGTAGGCTCAATGGGCCTGTGATCGCCTGGTCAGCTGAATTTTTCAAGCGATTTACTTTCTTGTATGACAAAAGAAATCCGTGAGTTAATTTCAAACAAAACAATGTTACGGCAGCCCTGTTGTTCTCAGATTTAGATATGATGTTACGACAGCCATGTTGATCTCAGATTTAGATATGATGTTACTACAACCCTGTTGATCTCAGATTAAGACATGATGTTACGGCAGCCTTGTTGATCTCAGCTTTAGATATGATGTTACTGCAGCCCTGTTGATCTCAGATTTAGATTTAGATATGATGTTACGGCAGCCCTGTTGATCTTAAATTTAGATATGATGTTACGGCAGCCTTGTTGATCTCTGATTTAGATTTAGATATGATGTTACGGCAGCCTTGTTGATCTCAGATTTAGACATGATGTTACGGCAGCCTTGTTGATCTCAGCTTTAGATATGATGTTACTGCAGCCCTGTTGATCTCAGATTTAGATATGATGTTACGGCAGCCCTGTTGATCTCAGATTTAGATATGATGTTACGGCAGCCCTGTTGTTCTCAGATTTAGATATGATGTTACGACAGCCCTGTTGTTCTCAGATTTAGATATGATGTTACGACAGCCCTGTTGATCTCAGATTTAGATATGATGTTACGACAGCCCTGTTGTTCTCAGATTTAGATATGATGTTACGACAGCCCTGTTGTTCTCAGATTTAGATATGATGTTACGACAGCCCTGTTGTTCTCAGATTTAGATATGATGTTACGACAGCCCTGTTGTTCTCAGATTTAGATATGATGTTACGACAGCCCTGTTGTTCTCAGATTTAGATATGATGTTACGACAGCCCTGTTGTTCTCAGATTTAGATATGATGTTACGACAGCCCTGTTGTTCTCAGATTTAGATATGATGTTACGACAGCCCTGTTGTTCTCAGATTTAGATATGATGTTACGACAGCCCTGTTGTTCTCAGATTTAGATATGATGTTACGACAGCCCTGTTGTTCTCAGATTTAGATATGATGTTACGACAGCCCTGTTGTTCTCAGATTTAGATATGATGTTACGACAGCCCTGTTGTTCTCAGATTTAGATATGATGTTACGACAGCCCTGTTGTTCTCAGATTTAGATATGATGTTACGACAGCCCTGTTGTTCTCAGATTTAGATATGATGTTACGACAGCCCTGTTGTTCTCAGATTTAGATATGATGTTACGACAGCCCTGTTGTTCTCAGATTTAGATATGATGTTACGACAGCCCTGTTGTTCTCAGATTTAGATATGATGTTACGACAGCCCTGTTGTTCTCAGATTTAGATATGATGTTACGACAGCCCTGTTGTTCTCAGATTTAGATATGATGTTACGACAGCCCTGTTGTTCTCAGATTTAGATATGATGTTACGACAGCCCTGTTGTTCTCAGATTTAGATATGATGTTACGACAGCCCTGTTGTTCTCAGATTTAGATATGATGTTACGACAGCCCTGTTGTTCTCAGATTTAGATATGATGTTACGACAGCCCTGTTGTTCTCAGATTTAGATATGATGTTACGGCAGCCCTGTTGTTCTCAGATTTAGATATGATGTTACGACAGCCATGTTGATCTCAGATTTAGATATGATGTTACGGCAGCCCTGTTGTTCTCAGATTTAGATATGATGTTACGACAGCCATGTTGATCTCAGATTTAGATATGATGTTACGACAGCCATGTTGATCTCAGATTAAGATATGATGTTACTACAACCCTGTTGATCGCATATTTAGATATGATGTTACGGCAGACATGTTGATCTCAGCTTTAGATATGATGTTACTACAGCCCTGTTGATCTCAGATTTAGATATGATGTTACTACAACCCTGTTGATCGCAGATTTAGATATGATGTTACGGCAGACATGTTGATCTCAGCTTTAGATATGATGTTACGGCAGACATGTTGATCTCAGATTTCGATATGATGTTACGACAGCCTTGTTGATCTCAGATTTAGATCTGAAGTTACGGCAGCCTTGTTGATCGCAGATTTAGATATGATGTTACGACAGCCCTGTTGATCTCAGATTTAGATACGATGCTACGGCAGCCTTGTTGATCTCAGATTTAGATATGATGCTACGGCAGCCCTGTTGATCTCAGATTTAGATATGATGTTACGACAGCCATGGTGATCCCAGATTTCGCTTATAAAAAAATCACGGTCATTTCTCTTCTTCTGTATGAACTTTTAATAAAATTTTGATAAGCAAGGACATTTGAACAAAATTCGCTTTTCTAAACTTGTGTAGGTTACAAACTTGACTTGTTTATCATTGAAATTACTCTATGGAACAAACTTGACTTGTTTATCATTGAAATTTCTCTATGGAACAAACTTGACTTGTTTATCATTGAAATTACTCTATGGAACAAACTTGACTTGAATAATGTATTTCTTTCTATGAACTATTTTTTTGAAAGTGCGCATGAATCCACCGATACAACATCTTATCATGGCACGGATTAGCATCATACTTTCCATAAATAAAACCTTTCATTTATTGCTGATTAACTTAACATCATTAATTTTTGTTGTTTTGTTTTGTAAGCCACATGATTTCAAAACGTTTCGAGGCTACTTTTTTCCTGTTAAAAATCTACCTCCCCCCCCCAACCCCACTTTTGTTTCTAATTGCCTAAGTATTTGTTTTGACATTAAAATCAACACCTGTTGCTTATATGCCCCCCCCCCCCGCAACTTCTAAGATTCTAAAAACTTTCTAGATTTTTTTAAAAGCGCGTTTAAATATTTCAACCGTATGGATTGAAAGAATGGACATTTTAATTATAATTTTTTTCTATGCCAAAAAAAATTTACGCTGTTTCTAAGCTTAAAAATTTAAAAAAAAATGTTTTCAAATAAATTTATAGCGAGTGCCTAAAAATTTTTTTTTAATTAAAAAAAACTAAAATAGGAATGATATGATTGGGGGAGAAAAAACAACAATCAACTAAAAAACTAAAATAGGAATGATATGATTGGGGGAGAAAAAACAACAATCAACTAAAAAACTAAAATAGGAATGATATGATTGGGGGAGAAAAAACAACAATCAACTAAAAAACTAAAATAGGAATGATATGATTGGGGGAGAAAAAACAACAATCAACTAAAAAACTAAAATAGGAATGATATGATTGGGGGAGAAAAAACAACAATCAACTAAAAAACTAAAATAGGAATGATATGATTGGGGGAGAAAAAACAACAATCAACTAAAAAACTAAAATAGGAATGATATGATTGGGGGAGAAAAAACAACAATCAACTAAAAAACTAAAATAGGAATGATATGATTGGGGGAGAAAAAACAACAATCAACTAAAAAACTAAAATAGGAATGATATGATTGGGGGAGAAAAAACAACAATCAACTAAAAAACTAAAATAGGAATGATATGATTGGGGGAGAAAAAACAACAATCAACTAAAAAACTAAAATAGGAATGATATGATTGGGGGAGAAAAAACAACAATCAACTAAAAAACTAAAATAGGAATGATATGATTGGGGGAGAAAAAACAACAATCAACTAAAAAACTAAAATAGGAATGATATGATTGGGGGAGAAAAAACAACAATCAACTAAAAAACTAAAATAGGAATGATATGATTGGGGGAGAAAAAACAACAATCAACTAAAAAACTAAAATAGGAATGATATGATTGGGGGAGAAAAAACAACAATCAACTAAAAAACTAAAATAGGAATGATATGATTGGGGGAGAAAAAACAACAATCAACTAAAAAACTAAAATAGGAATGATATGATTGGGGGAGAAAAAACAACAATCAACTAAAAAACTAAAATAGGAATGAT
>CAXITT010000381.1:457096-476657 GCA_964033795.1 Lymnaea stagnalis | reverse complement strand
CCCCCCCCCCCACTTCCTCTCCCACCAATTGGGGCATTTGGTTAACTTGTTGGCTATCAACAAAGTTGAATTTCTGGAATCATAAAATATATAAATAACCCAGAGAGATAAGTGATATCCTTACTATAAATCGGTCACCATGGGACGGAACAAATTCCAGACAGCCCAAGCATTTACATTTGATGTTCAACTCCGAGGTCTGGAACTGACCACATCAGAGGGGGAGAAAAATTGAGAGGCAGATGAAAAGGCATTTATAAGATGGTCAGTACATGTTGGCTTCAAGAGAATCGCGAACCAAAGGGAATTCGATGACAAGGGGAAATGTACTTCGACATATCAACTCAGATGACTTAACAATTATATGAGACTCTACCAATATATGCGACTCTACCAATATATGTGACTCTACAAATATTTGTGACTCTACCAAACTATGCGCCTCTACAAATATTTGCGACTGTACCAAAATGTGTGACTCAATGATTATTGTAAAAATTTAAAAATTCCCTTTTGATTTTAATTATTGCCAGTTAAAATTTTTTTTTTTCATTGGAAATTTTCCAAATAAAATGTTAAAGTTACTTTGATGTTTTCCATTTCAAATCACATTATGGTGAGCAGTGGTGTATTGAAACAATGTAACAAGAAAATTAAGGGCAGCTGTTCCAGAACTGTTAGTGAGGCACCAGAGGGAATGTATTTGAAATTAGTGCAACGAAACTAGGTCCCTGAGATTCGACTTCATCAGGGGTTAGAGCTACACCAGTTGTCATCAGAGGTTAGAACTACACGAGTTGTCATCGGAACTTTTAACCAATAAAAAATAATAATTAAAAAAAAAGTAATAATAATAATAATAAACCGGAACTACAAACTAGAAACTGCATGCCCCGCCCCCCACCACCCCCCCCCCCACACGCGCCCCTATCTCCGCCCTTGCCCTTATGACACGCGCGGGGTGAGTGTTAGACAGTTCTGTGTGTGGCAAGATTTTTCTGTGTGCGATGTGTTTGTGGTGGGGGTGGCATTTGCCGCCCCCCCCCCTTCCCCCCACCCATGTCCAACCACCAGGTTACAAGATAAGATGCACAGATAGACGGCTGCTCGCGCCTATGACACTTAACTGGCCCAGCTTCCTGCAGGATGAGTTCATAAAGTCGACTATCTCGTGGCGTTGATGCTCTAATCTTTGAAGATGTCTCGTGGGAGTTGGAATCGGAGTAAATACTAATTTAAAAAAAAAAAATTAATTTAGTCGTACGTTGAAAGGTGAAGGCCATTCCTGTCTTGCTTTATTCGCTTCTTTCATTAAAAAAAAAAATTTCCTTGTTTATTCGCTTTTTTAAAATACATTTTTTATTTGTTCATTTAAACTTTTATCTTAAATTATCTTAAAAATAAATTGTAATAGAATTGACCACAGTGACATCGCCAAAGTTTTAATATTTGAAGAGCGTATATGTTGGGGTTTTAAACCAGCACGGAAACACGTGACGTCCAACACATTTCATGTGCGCTCTGTAATAAAACAATGTTTGTTATCAGTTTCAAACCTTTCACGTAGATTGGCCTGATGCTTAATACATTACAGATGTAACAGAGTTGACACCCAGAACGAAGACAAGGGCAGCATAGCCATTGATTTAAGAATGACACAGTCCCATTTCTTTTCCTACTATCATTTACCCCATTGTTGATTCGTTGTCTTTTTCCATTAACTTATCCTGATGTTGTCGTTAGTGACTTGATGTCATTTACCCCAGACTTTTCATGATGTTGTCATTGGTGACTTGATGCAATTTACCACGACCACAGACTTTTCCTGATGTTGTCATTGGTGACTTGTTGTCATTTACCCCCAGACTTATCCTGGTGTTGTCATTGGTGACTTGTTGAACTTTACCCCAGACACGTTCATGAGCTCGTCAAGCTGGCCACCACCCCCCTGCCGTGACCCAATTTACCTCCCAAGCTCCCACCCCAGGTTCATTTGGATTAATATGCTAATTGTCGTAAAGATGGCTGACAACTATAGCTCGACCAGAATCAATCGAAAAGGCCCCAGTTACTGACAACGCCGCGTGGTGCCCTCTTTACTGGTGACCCTTCTCTACTGGTGACCCTTCTCTACTGGTGACCCTTCTCTACTGGTGACCCTTCTCTACTGGTGACCCTTCTCTGCTGGTGACCCTTCTCTGCTGGTGACCCTTCTGATGACCACGGGAGGCATGACCACGGGACTTTACTGGTGACCCTTCTCTACTGGTGACCCTTCTCTACTGGTGACCCTTCTCTACTGGTGCCCTCTCTACTGGCGACCCCTCTCTACTGGTGACCCTTCTCTACTGGTGACCCTTCTCTACTGGTGCCCCTTCTCTACTGGTGCCCTCTTTACTGGTGACCCTTCTCTACTGGTGACCCTTCTCTACTGGTGCCCTCTCTACTGGTGACCCTTCTCTACTGGTGACCCTTCTCTGCTGGTGACCCTTCTCTGCTGGTGACCCTTCTCTACTGGTGCCCTCCGTACTGGTGCCCTCTTTACTGGTGACCCTTCTCTACTGGTGACCCTTCTCTACTGGTGACCCTTCTCTACTGGTGCCCTCTCTACTGGCGACCCCTCTCTACTGGTGATCCTTCTCTACTGGTGACCCTTCTCTACTGGTGGCCCTTCTCTACTGGTGCCCTCTTTACTGGTGACCCTTCTCTACTGGTGACCCTTCTCTACTGGTGCCCTCTTTACTGGTAACCTTCTCTACTGGTGACCCTTCTCTACTGGTGACCCTTCTCTACTGGTGACCCTTCTCTACTGGTGAACCTTCTCTACTGGTGCCCTCTTTACTGGTGAACCTTCTCTACTGGCGACCCTTCTCTTCTGGTGACCCTTCTCTACTGATGCTCTCTCTTCTGGTGACCCTTCTCTACAGTTGACCTTTCTCTACTGGTGCCCTCTTTACTGGTGAACCTTCTCCACGGGTGACCGCTACAATGTTAGCACGTTTTTCAATCTTTGTGACTTATAACGTTTGAAAATTCCCAGTTGTGTGAACTATTATAATCAATAAATATTAAATATTGCGTTGCCACAGGGATGCGTTATAGATGTGACGTCACCACCATTGAGAATTTCCTGTACTTAAGTTTAAGTTTTTGCATTGGTTATTATTCTTTTTTAAAAGTGCTTCCCATTGCAATATGTTTTTAATCTATTTGTATTTTTGTTGTAATCTTCTTTTGAAAACATGCTTGGATTATGACAACAGAGTTGTATTATTTTACTTTAGTTATTGCAATAAATGAAGTTTTTAATATTTTTTAAAAAATTACAGTTTTATTTTATTTTTTTTTTTAAAAAAAAAAGCTTTTTGTCAAAGGTCAAATAATTGACAAGACTATCAGCGTAGTGTAGTGTACAACTGATCGATATTTGTTTAAACCAATGTTTGTATGCGTTTGAATATATTTACACCAATTAAAGGCCACAGGGTGCGCAGGTAACGCGATCAAATTTAGATACATTCCAACGTTGGCTTTCTTATGTTCTCATGAAAGGAGAAAGGAAAAAAAAAAGTGAGTCGAAATTGCGTTTACGTGATGATCTAACTTGACGATTCAAGATATCAAGAAAACAAAATGACGCTCGCCACAAAATCATGAGAAAACTAAACTGGGATCAAAACGTCCTATCTTATCCGGTGATGATTTAATTCGTCGCTTTCGGGGGATCTAAATACAGTTTCGCGCGCGTGGCAGGATGACTGACGTGGTCATTTTTAGCTCCTCAATGGGACGATGTGGTGCGCGCGGTGAGCTGTTTTAGAAACCCGATGATTTCCCTCCCAGCGTGCGCCATCATTAAACTGTCTTTGGGGGTGCAGATATAGCGACTCTAACGGGTTGTGGTGTGGGTGGGTGTGTGTGGAGGGGGGGGGGAGGGGATAACGCGCGCGCACCCGTAAATCTGCCTCCCACGCAAATGAGACACTCGTCTTACGGCCGTGCCGACATTACCGAAAAGTTGGGGGATTTTTAATTCGGTACAGTTGGACTTGAACGGCGATCGGCAACCTGCGGCGGCACTGCAGCCGTATGCGGCTCTTTAAAATGGATAGGTGCGAGTCTTTTCTGGTCACTTACGTATAACGCCATTTTAACAATTCACCATGTCCGCGGCTCCCCAAAATAGTTTTTTTTTTTCTTTTTTTTAGCACAGTGTTTCTCAAATCGTGGTACGCGGACCGGAACCCGTCCGCGAGCCTTACGTTGCCAGCGTGCACTCCATGAATATTTATGGTTGCATAAAACTCAAATGTAATTGATAAAGCTGGCACAGGCCCCCTGGTGCCAATTCAAAATGCGTCCTCCGGTCCGCTAAACTTAAAAGCTTGGGAAGCTCTGTCGTAGCAGATATATTTTATGAAAAGGGGTCTTCTCCCAGAAAACACTGCGGAATCCCTGGAGTGGGAGGATAAAGGAATGCTATGAACTCTTCATATTTTTTTTTTATTTAAACATCTCATTTTTCTTTTCAAGAAATGATAACGGCCATAGCCATCGATTAAATTTCTCAAGCAGTGGCTAGACTTGTAGAGCGAAGAGATTCTGTCAGTGTCCAGATGTGTAGAACGCAGACACTATGTCGATGCATTAGGTCAAAGAATTTATGATGCACATGGATCTCAGTTTAAAAACTAAACAAATAAAGAAACAAAACCTCTTTCAATCAGGAAAGACGAACTGCCTGGCTAATCTGAAGTAGATTTATACTTTAGAAGGTAATCTGTAAATGGGTTTATAATATAACGAACTATATTAAAAAAAAATAATAACATTCCGGTGTTCAATTCTAAAAGTGTTATTTCATCAATTTTAGGAAACATGATGTGTCTTTAATCTCGATTCGTCACTTTTGAGCACTAAACATTATTTGGCTATTTTCTGGTTAGTTGTGAAAAATATACCAAAATGTAAGTCTAGTAAAGAATACTGTATCTTTGGTGAAGACAAGAACAAATCTCACTTTTAAATATACTCACTCATTTAAACACATTCTCATACATGCATGCATCATCTCCTACATACATCATCTCCTACATACACATAGTCTAGGTCTTCTTTCTAATAGACATTCTCACACATTCATACTCTCCAAGACGTTGCGGAAATATTCTACCATGTTTGCGCGTGGTAAGGGGAGTGAACTCACACGAAGAATGTGGGCGAATGGCTCATCTCAGGTGACTAAATATATACATATATATATATATATATATATATATCACATCACATCTATCAATTTTTAAATAGAATATTTTCAAATAGGGGCTAATGAATGCGATCGGCGAGTAATGTAATCCTGGAGAGTAGCATAACCTCTATGATTATGGCTTTCTCTCATACGCCGTGTTCTTAAAGTTTATGGAAGGCAGCGGAGTTGCCAGGGGGCGTTACGGAGTCGGAGCGGGCGTGTAGTTAGCTGCCGAGATAACCGGACCCTTTGGCGTGGTAGTTAGCTGCCGAGATAACCGGACCCCTTGGTTAAATAAATCATGAAGACACCGGAGACTGCAGTAATAAGCTGGTCAAATGTCATGGTAGAGGCGGAATGAATGGATTAGTACGGTTATGTGTCATGATGGAGGTTTCAACGAATGGATTAGTGTGGTCAAATGGCATGGTAGAGGCCGGAATGTATGGATTATTAATGTCATATGTCAAGGGAGCGGCTGGAAATGAATGGATTATTATGTCATATGTCAAAGGAGCGGCTGGAAATGAATGGATTATTATGTTCATATGTCATGAAATACGCCGGAATGTCATGGGATAGGCTTGAATCATTGGATTAATATGGTCAACCATCATGGTAGATGACGGAGTTAATACATTAATTTGAACATAAGCAATACATAATTAATATGGTCACAAGACTTGGTAGAGAATTGAATGCAAAGATTAATTTGGTGATAAGACTTGGTAGAAAATTAAATACATATATCCATTTGATCATAGGTCAAGAAAGAGAATGGAATACAAATAAATTGTGCTAAGCCCCTCTCAATCATGATAAGTATATAGGTTTACCAGTCATGATAAGTACCTAGGACAGATCACGATAAGTACATATGATTAGTGCAAGAACAAAGTTTCCATTTTCAATCATCCAAAGTTTTTGTCTAAAAACGTTTCAGAATACACTTGGTTTTTCTTGAGTCACGGCTCGATTTGTTTGTGTGTGTGGGTGTAAAAAAAAAGTGTGGTGGGGGGGGGGGATGAAATGCTAGCAACTGAATATCTGGGCTGTACACAAGATTTGACCTAAAAATCTCCTCCTACCACATCTCATATGGCAACCAATCATTTTTAAGAGTGATATCGCATTACTGTCAAATACAAAAAAATTTTACAAGAGAGTTGCGTCATTAGGTTTTCAGTGGGTGTTTTGCTATCGATTCTCTTCAAACACGCATATGTTGAGAACATTTAGAGTTTGAGATAAGATACTTTCATTGATCAAAATAAATGGGTTTTTTTTTCATTAATTGTAAATATATTTCTTTAAGTCTTGAAAATCCTCCCTTGAGTTTTCCGTTATTCCTTAAAATTACTCTGTAGCTCGACTTTCGTTGAATAATTATGCGGTATGAATAACTGTTGAGTTCTTGAGTGTGGGTTGTCATTATGAACAAAGTCTTGAGTGTGGGTTGTCATTATGAACAAAGTCTTGAGTGTGGGTTGTCATTATGAACAAAGTCTTGAGTGTGGGTTGTCATTATGAACAAAGTCTTGAGTGTGGGTTGTCATTATGAAAAAAGTCTTGAGTGTGGGTTGTCATTATGAAAAAAGTCTTGAGTGTGGGTTGTCATTATGAACAAAGTCTTGAGTGTGGGTTGTCATTATGAACAAAGTCTTGAGTGTGGGTTGTCATTATGAACAAAGTCTTGAGTGTGGGTTGTCATTATGAACAAAGTCTTGAGTGTTGGTTTTTGGTGGGCACGGTGTACTCGTTTTCATTTTCCAAATAAAAATGTTAAACAAAAAAAAGTGAAACAGCAAGTCTTGAGTAGGAAATTTGTACTTTGGTGTCTCAAATCCTGGTCCTCCTAAAATAAGGTCACGAACAGCTCCCATTAGTTTGGAGGCTGCTGCTGAGGTCATTGCCCTGGGGGCCTAATTACTGATTCCACCAATGTTTTCATACCTGCTGTGACATAAGGGGGCGCTGCCACCCTCACGAAACACCTCGTATCCGTATTCGGGTTAGCTATACGGCATTCATCGATATCCTTGAAACGTCTCTCCGATTACCGACAGTAATCCTATTGAAAGGAATCGATAACGAATAAGGTATTTTTAAAAAAAGATTAGCAAAAAAAAGAAAGAAAAAAAAAGTTACGATTCTTCAAATTCAATTCTAATTTTGGAGTTACTATTTATTGTTTAAAACATATGCAATGTCATTATTCATTTAAGGTTGTTTTATTATTTTGGGTCATGGGACATTAAACCGTGACTGGATTACGCTACAAGATACGTGGCGTGATACATGACTGAATACATGACTGGACACGTGACTGGATACGTGACTGGGTATTTGACTGGACACATGAATGGATACATGACTGGATACGTGTCTGGATATGTGACTGGATACATGACTGGATACGTGACTGGATGCGTGACTGGATACATGAATGGATACGTGAACGTGACTGGATACATGACTGGATACATGACTGGATACGTGACAAGATACGTGACTGGATAAAATGAATCGAAAATCTGACACAATTTAAAACATAATGAATTTAAATTGGATTTAAATCCAGGCACGTGATATGTATTTTTGAAATGCCTTCAATCACGGGGCTTCAAAGTTTGATTTTTTTTAAATAATGACCCGGTCTTATGGAAGCAAAGGGAAACATCGAGATAAATTCATTTTAAAAAAAGCTTTTTTTAATGTCAAGGACAGCATATCAAAGTGGATTTTAAAAATAATTTGACTTACGACATAATTAATGGGATTTTAAAAAATGTAGTGCGTTAATAAGCCTCACAATGCTAAACTCGAGAGCACCAACCGTATGTCTTTCTTAACATCCAACTATATACATCTATATGTATAATAGGCCAGAAAAACTAGGGCAAGAAGATGACGACGCAGGCTATATATAGATACGCCAGAGCAAGCAAGACGCAGGTGAACCCTCCCTTCCCTTGCCTGCCCATCGTTGGTCTCGAGACATGCGCACTGCGGTGGAGCTACCGCCCCTCCCCCCTCCTGCACCCCCTCGCTTGCCAGCCATGCGCACACCCCAACAAGTTCGCGGCGTATGCTAAGCCACGGGTCGGCTATATTTATATAGTTTATGGGCGTGAAATAAAAAGTGTGCAGTGACGTATCATGAAAATAAAGGGGGGGGGGAGGGTGTAGCAAAATTGGCATTCTTAAATGTGCGTAACTTGAGTTCACGTTTTGTCAAGTAGCTTTAGTAGATGGGAAATTCACGCCAATGTATGGCGGGCTACATCTAGTACATATTTATTTGTAAAAGAAAAATAATCAGACTAAGAAGCAATGGAAATTCACTATCAAAGAAATGTGTCCTAGCAGATGGGAGGATTAAAATAATGTCATTCACAATTTAAAACACCGAATAAAAAAAAGACAGTTTTAAAAACAATTTTTAAAAAAGAAAAGTTTATTGTGTCAGCCGCCGACCACACAGAAATGGGTGTCAAATTGTGTCAAATGGGGGTCACGATTCGTGTTTTGGGAACCTTGGTCTTATACAGACAAAAATAAAATGTTTAAAAAAAAATTTGAGAAGTTTTGTTTTTTTTAAAAATGAAGAAAAATAATGAGTTTAATTTAAAACTTCATCCAGTCCAACATAATAAAACAGGAAATGTTGGCATGTCCTTCGGAGTGGATTTATGAAAACAAATCTATCCAGCTAAAAACATTGCTAGGAGATGAGCATTCAGAATACTAAACTAATATTTAATTTAGACAAAAACCTGTCGTCCTGCTATTCTATCTTAAGTTCCAACGTCTGCCATTTCTCGTGGACTTTTATTAAGTGCGAACTGATCCGCGCCATTGTGTTATTTTACCGTCTGCTGTGATTTGCTCCTGGTATGATATATATGGAACAATTCTGTACCTTTTCGAGAGTTTTTTCCCTTCCTACTCAGGTATCAGATTGTGATTTTAATGCGACGCTACGAGAATTCTGACTTCGCAATAAGGGAAAAGTTCTTTTCAAAGAAGAAGAACGCAACGAGCCTTCATTTAAAAGTCACACGATCTAACGTCATCGTTTCGTAAAGTAAATAACTGTAAATGTAATTACAGTGGCAGGAATGTTTCATGTGTTGTTGGAGCCGAGCCTGGAGCTCGTGTTTCTGCTCGGGTTTCATTGCTGGAACCCTAGCCGTCGCCACGTGCCAAAACGTTGGCAGGGAGACTCATCTGATCCACTCCACCCCACCCCCACCCCCCACCCCCGTAACGTCACCGTCTGCTAAGTCCGGTTCATACGAAATGCGACTTTAAATAATTTTTTTTTAAAAAAAGCTTGTTGCCTCCATCTAAAAAGATTGAGACACAGATGGGGGAGGGGGGGGGGCTGTTGCGGCTGTTGCGTCCCGGTCAAACACTGTATAGAAGTTCACTACAGTCATGGATGTACTCCCTAACTTTATTCATCTGTATCTCTGTTAAACAATAAGCGTTTTTTTTAAAAAAAAGAGCCCCTATCCTGGCTCACCTATTTGCCGCTCCTGTTATTTCGGTGAGACAGGACGGAAGATATCTGATAGGTTCAGTGAACATCTTCGGGATGTAGATCAAAATAACAAACCCCTCCGCGGTATCATCCCATTTCAACGGAGGTGAACACGCGGACACGTCAGTTGTATCTATCGAGTCTCTAAATTTCTTTCACTAATACACCGGCGAGAAAACAAATTAATTCAGATTTTATTTTTGGCCTAATATCACCAACTCGATTTAATCAGATACGCTCTTACTAGTTACCCTTCATCTCTCTCAGTTTCTATACTCAATTTTTTGTTTGTAATTTCAAAATTTTACTTTAATAATATTTAAATTGTTTTACCTTGATAGTGCGCACCACACAACATGGGCGCCAAGGGGCAACACACATGAGTGCGCATGGCACCATATAATAATAAGACCAGGGACGTAGAAAGGTGGGGGGCAGAGGCGTAGCGATGGGGGGCAGGGGGAAAGATGTCCCCGGGCGCAAGCTAGTTAGGGGCGCCAAAATGTGATTTGATATTATATTATTGGTAAAAATAATGGGTTTGAGAGTTGAAAAAAAGAAAAGGGGGCGCTTTAAAATGGATCTTGTCCCCGGGCGTGAATCTTGTCCCCGGGCGCCAAACACCCTCGCTACGCCACTGGGGGTGGGGTGGCGGAGGTCATGGTTCGCCCCGGGGGGCACTTTTTATTTCTTTACATGGAGGGGTGGCATTTTTTATACATCGCCGAGATGTTACCGTATTTTCTAAAATTCGAGACACTTTACTGCCCTTTGTTGCATTTTGATCATTTTGTCTATTGAAATGTCAAAGTGTTCTAAACTAATGAAATGTCAAGTGTTTTAAACTATTGAAATGTCAAGTGTTCTGAACTATTGAAATGTCAAGTGTTCTGAACTATTGAAATGTCAAATGCTCTAAACTATTGAAATGTCACTTGGTCTAAACTGATTCTAAATTTTTTGGAGAAGCCCCCTAGTTACTTTTCTTGTTGACGAATTGTTCTAAAGTACACATTTTTTTTTTTTTAAAATCTCGTGTTTAATCTGCTGACCGTATTTCATTTCAGTTGAGAGCATTTCATGCACGACATGTAGATCAAACAACCCGGCCTGTGAAACGGGGGCCATTGCCCCTTCTAAATTTTTTGGAGAAGCCCCCTAGTTACTTTTCTTTTTGACGAATTGTTTTAAAGTACACTTTTTTTTTTTTTTTTTAAATCTCGTGTTTAATCTGCTGACCGTATTTCATTTCAGTTGAGAGCATTTCATGCACGACATGTAGATCAAACAACCCGGCCTGTGAAACGGGGGCCATTGCCCCCACGGCTTGCCCTCCCGAACAGACGCGTTGCTTCATAAGTCACGTTTACATTGATGGAGGAGGTAAGCACCTGGACTTAATTACTGCAGAGTTAACTATCTTTTTTAATTTAAAAAAATAGTATCTTTTATAAATTGATGCATGGAAAGTTAAGTATCTTTAAGATTTAAGAATATAGTCCCTTTTTTAAAAAGCAATACGTAATTATTATCTTTGGAAATACAATATAAAAAAAAATACATGTTAAGGCTGTTTTTTTTTTGTTTTTGTTTTTTTTTAAATAATATCCGGTTTTCAGCTGCAATCTTTCAATATCGCATTATGACGCACAAAAATATGTCACATGTGGATGTTGATCCAAAATTTATTATTTTAGCATGCATAACATGATCCTCATACAAAGTCCAATAGACAGAAAAATGTCGTCTGCAAACTTGATCTTATCTATTAATCATATTCTTTTTTTTGTTTTTTTTAACCCCCAGTACAACGTGGCACATTCAGAGGATGCACCCACCAGCCCCTCAGTGCAGAAGGGTGCAACAGTCTAAGGCACCCCACGTTGACAGGCGTGGTGTGCACCAACATCTGTGACTGGGAAGGTTGTAACTCCCACGTGATTGCGCTGACCTGACGGACTCAACACACCAGATGACCATCTGCAATTTCTCTTTAGTTCATTCTTTGTTTGTAAACGGGGTTAAAAGAAAACCACACACATACACACAAGAAACGTCGGGGGTCATACCATCCTTGTTTCATTTAGCACTTTTGTTCCGTGGCTCACTCAGCTATTATTTCGCGAGATTCACACAGCATCCAATTAAATGTTCCGCCCACAGCCAAACCGTGACCATTGTTTCACAAACTGGATTATCAGTTTACAAACAGCAGAGTTAAAATATATATATATATATATAACGCAAAGAAATTGTTTTGTTATTTAAGTAAATCCCCCCCCCCCAACCAAAAAAAAAATGTCTGTGACACCAGCGGCGTATAAATAGCCCCTTTGATTTAACGCGTACGGTTTGAGAAAAAAATAGGCAGGGGCGTATTTACCGAGGCATTTTTAATGGGGGGGGGGCGGGGTGGGGGTGGGGGGGGGGGGGGGGGGGGGGGGGGGGGTGGGAGAGTGGGGAGGGGGGGCTGAGAAACGTTATGAAGTATTTAGCAGCGTTTGACGCAGGTATGCCAGGCCGGCCTGCCAGTGCCACGCATCATAGACACGTTGACTGACTCGGCGCTGCCCGTAGTCCTGACTCAGGTATGCTAAACGAATGACGAATGTCTTGACTTTGTCGGCGTAGCAAGTGATAAAGATCGCGTACAACACTTCCCCCGTCTTGTAGATTAGCGTTATGGCCCGCCTGGTGTCGCGCGCAATCTAGCCCTGTAGTTCGGGAATTTTTTTTTTGTTGTTTTTTCTAGACATCTTGTATCTCTTTAACCTCAGCTTATATTTAGCAGAACTGGTTTTCATTGTCTTTGAATAGAGGCTAAAACATTGCCGGAGGACGCTATCTGTTCAATGGCAATTTGAGTAAAAAGTAAAAAGTTTACATTCGCTCTGCGCTTGCGACTCACTCATAGCTATAGAGTTAAGTTGCCTTTCAGATTGGGGGAGGGGGGGATGTCTAAAACGATTCTCTAGCAAAATAATATGGGTTCCTAAATTATAATTTATCCTTAACAATGTATTGGTTAAATTGTATCGATAGATTTTGGGTTCGTTTGTAAACCTAAGAGCGAAGAGCGATTAATCGAATTCATGAAAGGTCGTACATGTCTAATGGCAAGTCAAAGGTTTTTAATATAACCAAACAATTTCAGCGTCGGTGATTTCCTGATAATTTATTAATGCCATAATAAGAAACAGTAATGGTCTGAATGTGTTCCATATATTTAAAAAAAAAAAAACAACAACAAACAAACAACAAACAAACAACAAACAAACAAACTTGCTGAAAGGCAAAATGTAAAACGGAGCAAACACCAAATGTCACCTCGGGTAAAGATGTTTTTTTTGTTTTTTTCAACACGACTATATTGTGTCTGGTCTTTCATATTAAATTTTGATGTGGCACAGACGGAGCACGATGAAAATATTAAGTAAATCTAATGGTGTATATATATTTTATATGTATATTTTGGAAGCTCAATTCAATAGACGACTCACTTGCAATGAGGAAGACAGTGATCTCTGACCTTTAACCTTTTATTCGATATCAGAATGTACCTACTTCCCACGTGATCTGCTTTATGATAGTTTTCGTGTTTACAAAAAACAAAAAACAAAAAAAAAATTGTATGAAGATCCTAATTAATATGAAATGTAAATCCTACGGAATGTGTACAACATGCTATGAATTTTTCTAAAGTTTGTCGATGAAATAGGATATTCTTTTAAAAATAATAATTATAAGGAGCGTTGGGGGGTGGGTCGGCGTGGAGAGCAATGAGTTAAACTCTGGTAGTGAGTCATGGTAACCAAAAAGACTGAAGGTGGGGGTGGGGTAGGTACTTATATGTTTGATATATTTCCCACTTCCGGTTAACCCGAGCGTGACCTTTCTCTTGGATCGGTTATCTTGCCGTAAAGTCAGACGAACTACCGCCGGAACCGAGGCTGCAGGCCACCGCCATGATAAGTAGTTCCAACCTAACGTATGTCATATCATGGCACGATATGCCCACGGCGCGACTACTTCTTAACCTCTCAATAACCCCCACTCCAACCAACCCCCACCCCCCCCCACACACCAAATCATTAATAGAGTAAAGACGTCCCTTCCCAGTCAACTAGATATTCTCTGGCAATTTCTTTTTTTTTTTTTAAACGAACTATCAAGAGAAAAAAAAAACTATACATTTTGATGGACTATATTAGGTCAGCAAAACAATTTTTTTTTTAAATACATATTTTTAAAAAAAATTAAATAAACTAGGAAGTAGCGAATATATTGAACGAAAACTAACGTGTCGCATCCTCATTCATAGCGGTAAAAAGAACAGCATTCATACTGTTTGGTAATGTACGAAATATAATTTGTTAAAAATAAATAAAGCATTTTTTTCCCTGTGTACAAAACAATACTCTCGATGAAGCATTTTGTTTCTGTGTGCAAAACGATACTCTCGACGCCTGAAGACCAGCGAGCAGCCAATGGCGTTCCGGCTTCAAAGAATTTTAAGCGTTCGCCTTAGAGTCCTTGATATATATATACAAAGAAAATAGTGCGCTATATATGTAACTATGTATAAATTTATACCCAAACCTAGACACAGGCCGTCGTGGACACATCACAGAACTTTCCAGTCGTTTCAAGCCGATGATATGATTTTTAAAAAGACACCACTTCATGACACACTTAACGACACACTTTTATGGACCGACACCACTTCACGACACACACCTCACGAACACAGATGTTCAGTTTCCTCGCGACACCCAGAGTAAAACGAAATTCATGACGACACATTATTTCTCCTGTAAGAAATTCATTCATATTTTTTATTTTATTTTTTAAATTTCCGATTAGATCGATAGTGGCATTACGTTACCAAGATGATTGTGATCGGGGTAATTTGTTATGAGTGACGATGTGCACACCTGTGCTAGAAATGCACGCAGCAGACACAGCACGTGTCGTGACACACACAGTCTGGGAACAATAATCTGTGCAGACTAACTTAAGAAACTCGCGGACAGCTCGTCTCATTCGCTTAACGAAATGATAATAAAAATGATAATAATTTCACTGCTAATTTTGTTGTTGTTTTGTTTTAACTTCTCATCTTTCGCGATGACGAAAAAATCAGGGATTCTCAACCCGCATTTCTTCATGGACCCTAAGTTAGTTATTTTTGGCGATTTTTCAAAGTGTCCAGCATAACCGTTAAAATTTGGAGGGATTTCCCCACATTTTCTCACTTTTTTTTAAACTAAAAAAAAAAATTTCTGTTAAGAACCGTTGAAAGTTCCGAAATAATAAAGGTTCAGAACCCCCTGTAAAAAAAACTGTATTTGATAATGGCCTACAAATGAGCTGGCCAATATTTTTAAACTTTTTTTTTTTGCACCAATTTATTAAGCAACTCATTCCAGCTCAGCGCTTTTGTGTGAATATTTATGTCAGCCTGTTTATTTTCTATTATTATGTTTCATTCGTTACAGTTATTCATAATTGATATGATGATTAAGTTATAGATTTATATATATATATATATATATAAATAGTTCATAATATAACCTGGTTGTGCAGAAAATATTTTCCTGTGATTAATTTGTTCACACACACACACAGAGTCGATTGTAATAGTTGTCATTTCATTATGTTAATTTTAATTATGTCGGTTAATAGTCAGTCAGTGCCCCCCCCCCCAAACCCACAATTTTAAGGGGTACGTTCAAATTTTTGTAAAACAGAGTAGCTTGCCCGTTGTTCCCGCCTACTTTTATAACTTTGGGTTGGTTCCAAAATCATGATTGTTGTTTCTAAATTCGATTCCAGTAAGTTAAGTAGGGTTAATTAAAACAGACCCAATAACATAGTTTTTTTGTTGTTTTTTTTTGTAATGTTTAATTTTACTGTGAATCCTTTTTCCCCCTCTCAATTCACGGTGACGTCCTCCGATCCATGTTTACTTAGCCAAACCATGACAACCACAAAAGATATGAAAGCGGAAGTGACATGCATTAACCCATTGTGCTCTGTTCCCTCCGAAAATATATATTA
This sequence comes from Lymnaea stagnalis, assembly GCA_964033795.1. NCBI lineage: Eukaryota > Metazoa > Mollusca > Gastropoda > Lymnaeidae > Lymnaea > Lymnaea stagnalis. Next base: position 460,803 of record CAXITT010000381.1, on the reverse strand, counting down.
TTCTCCTTTGTGATCTTACTCCATAGAGCAGACCACTTGATAAGCTGACTCCTATCTCCAATCGCTAACTAAAACTTTGTGCACTGAACTCAGTATTAAAGCATGAGGCAGAAATATTTTTTAAAAAAAAATATTCATACACAAGTGTACAAGCACCTCAAGGGTATCGTCTCTTAAATATGATAACTGACTCATTCGTCATGTTATTTATTGAACGTCTGCTCGTGAGTCACTTTCGTTATTTTCCGATCTATTTCAAATGGTTTCATAAGTAAACTTAATTTTTTTAATTTTTTTTTTCATTCTTATTGTTTTGTTACCGATGTTTTGCCAACTACTTTTTAAAGTTTCTGTACTCTACTCATTGATTTGACTTTTTGCTTATTTGTTCAACTAATTTATTTGAATGTTTGCTTATTTATTCAACTAATTTATTTGACATTTTGCTTAATTATTCAACTAATTTATTTGACATTTTGCTTAATTATTCAACTAATTTATTTGACATTTTGCTTAATTATTCAACTAATTTATTTGAAATAAAGCAGGATGTATTAAGAACATTATTGTTTTTTTTTTTTTTTTTTATTATTTAATTGTCCTGTTATGTTCTTATGCCTGTGTCTTAAACTTTGGGATAGTCTGTTTCTGTTTTTTAACGAAATTTCAGATAAGAATCTATTCAATAAATCTGATATTAGCTTAATTTTGTCTTGTTATGTTCTTATGTCTGTGTCTTAAACTTTGGGTTAGTCTGTTTCTTTTTTTTAACGAAATTTTAGATAAGAATTTATTTAATAAATTTGATATTAGTTTAATATGGGATTTTTTTTTTTAAAGGAACATCATATATAATTTAATTTAAAAAAAAAAAACGAATGCAAGAGTCAAGTTTTAAAGGAAACGGAAATGACGTCAGCGTTGCCTTAAAAATATATACACTAAACTTGTGTTTTGACCTGTGAAAAAGGAACTAATGTAGATTTTTATTATTTACGTAAGTCAAAGAAATAGAATTCTCATAATACTTTAGTCATCAAAAATATGTTTCTTATGATACCTGTAGATTCAAGTACATAAAAAGAAATCTCTAGTGTTATTTAAAGATTATTAGTTAATGCACATCCCAGGAATGATACAATTTAAAGATTATTTTGCTAATGCACAGCCCAGGTGTGATACTTAAAGATTATTAGCTAATGCACAGTGAAGGTGTGATATTTAAAGATTATTAGCAAATGCACATCCCAGGTGCGATATTTAAAGATTATTAGCAAATGCACAGTCCAGGTGTGATATTTAAAGATTATTACCTAATGCACATCCTCTTTGTAATATTTAAAGATTATTAGCTAATGCACAGCCCAGGTGTGATATTTAAAGATTATTAGCAAATGCACATCCTAGGTGCGATATTTAAAGATTATTAGCTAATGCACATCCCAGGTGTGATATTTAAAGATTTTTAGCTAATGCACAGTCAAGGTGTGATTTTAAAGATTATTACCTAATGCACATCCTAGGTGTGATATTTAAAGATTATTAGCAAATGCACATCCTAGGTGCGATATTTAAAGATTATTAGCAAATGCACAGCCCAGGTGTGATATTTAAAGATTATTAGCTAATGCACAGGCCAGGTGTGATATTTAAAGATTATTAGCAAATGCACAGTCAATGAATGATATTTAAAGATTATTAGCAAATGCACAGTCCATGTGTGATATTTAAAGATTATTAGCTAATGCACAGCCTTGGTTGCGATTTAAAGATTATTACATGATGTAATGCCTTAGTGTGACATTTAAAGAGTATTGCCTAATGCACAGTCAAGGAGTGATATTGTTTGTGTTTTTAATACATAAAGGAGAAAAAAAAAGAGAATCAGTAAGACAAGAAGCGTGAGCCCCGAAAATGTCCTTCACTCCCCGAGGAGCAGATGGGATGAAGAGTGGGATAGCCCATCCTTATTTTCCTCCCTTCTCTGAGTGCTGTATGAGGGGTGAGAGAAGATGTGCCAACATGCCGTTCCTCCTCCAACTGGAGGACCCTCCGTGGTAAGTCTTAACGGTAGTCGAGGTCTGTCCGTGTGTGTGTCCGTCTTTGAAATGACAGTGCGCACCAAGACGCACAAGACTGTCCTTTCGTTCGTGCTTTCAAATGCGTCGTCGCCTTCCAACGTGCTTTTGGCGTCCACTGTTACGTTATTTGTCATCAGAACTACAAACAAATATACTAATTTTCTTATGCGCCCCCCCCCTCAATGCGATTTTTCAAAGGATGAAGTGTCGGTATCTCAAGGCTTACATTCCAATAAACATCACATCTGAGTTTACAAATATCTCAAAATATGTTGCTACCAATCTCGATTTACATCTAATTTCTCGAAACCAAAATATTCCTGTCTCTAAACGTTGAGAATCCAATCGTTACACTTCCTGGCCGACTAGATCTTTGGGGATTCGGTTAAAAACAAACATTAAATATATTTTGAAGGGCCCCCTCCTCCCCCACCCCCCCCCCCCCCCCAGCTGTTATCTTAGTTGAACACTAGTGTTAGATTCCCCTTGTGGCGTTGCAAGTGTGCAGACTATTTTAAATCAAGTTCAGACCAGCCATTTATAATGGTTCAACAATTAATTAAAGTAGTCATATTGTGAACCACGGCCTTTCGGTTTGATGATCAGTTCCAAATAAATTAAGTTCATAAGAAAAACTTCGATCGGTCTTTTTCGTTTAAATGATGATCGAAAGGCGCGTGCAGTAACTGGGCTGTTTCTGCCTGCCAGGTATTGCTGTCCACCCAAGTGTCCGAAGTTTAAGAAGCCGCTGATCAAGAGGGCCGAGTACAAGAATCAACTTACGTGAGTGGGAATTAGTGACGTCATGTTGAATGAGATCAACGTCTGTAAGAGTTTACTTCGTGTATGTGTTTATGTGTGTGTGTGTGTGTGTGTGTGTGGCGATGTTCCTGCTTTTCTGTCGTTGCGTCTGTTAATATTCTGGCCTTTTTATTAGCAAGAAATGTGGTTTAGAAGTAATTAGTCATTAATTTTTTTTTTACATTTCACCAACATTTTTTTTTAAAATAAAGAAATTATTTATTTTCGGACGTAACTAGTGGCGGTATTCAGGGTAAGTGCCAATCGGGGATGGCCACTTCCCCCCCACCCCCTTTGTTGAAAAAAACAGCCTGTTTTAAATGCTATTTCCCGCGCCCTGCTACGCTTGGACAACACGATTCAAGTGCACGTGGACCAACCATAAGATTGTCAAGAGTTACTTTGGAAATCCGTCGACAAAAACCATGCCGGCACGCCGGTCGAGTGCGCTCTGCCACAAAAGACAAAAACCATGCCGGCACGCCGGTCGAGTGCGCTCTGCCACAAAAGACAAAAACCATGCCGGCACGCCGGTCGAGTGCGCTCTGCCACAAAAGACAAAAACCATGCCGGCACGCCGATCGAGTGCGCTCTGCCACAAAAGACAAAAACCATGCCAGCACGCCGGTCGAGTGCGCTCTGCCACAAAAGACAAAAACCATGCCGGCACGCCGGTCGAGTGCGATCTGCCACAAAAAACAAAAACCATGCCGGCACGCCGGTCGAGTGCGCTCTGCCACAAAAGACAAAAACCATGCCGGCACGCCGGTCGAGTGCGCTCTGCCACAAAAGACAAAAACCATGCCGGCACGCCGGTCGAGTGCG
>CAXITT010000381.1:432796-453758 GCA_964033795.1 Lymnaea stagnalis | reverse complement strand
AAGTTGGCATTGCTTCCCTTGGTCGTCACATAAACTTAGTCACGCAGATATGAAGTTGGCATTGCTTCCCTTGGTCGTCACATAAACTTAGTCACGCAGATATGAAGTTGGCATTGCTTCCCTTGGTCGTCACATAAACTTAGTCACGCAGATATGAAGTTGGCATTGCTTCCCTTGGTCGTCACATAAACTTAGTCACGCAGATATCAAGTTGGCATTGCTTCCCTTGGTCGTCACATAAACTTAGTCACGCAGATATCAAGTTGACTTGTCAAAATCTTGCAATTGCGTCAGTCGTTGACACGGTGGTCCCTACTGTGGAAATAAACTCGACTTTAATATTGTAGACCACTCAGATTAGATAAAAAATACAGCCAAATAAGATCTAAAATAGTTGCACTTGATTGGTCGCTAAATATTATAATTAAAGTACCTCAGCCCCTACACAGAAAGATTACAATAACGGGTGATATTTTCGTCTTTAAATACCTCATTAATCTAAAAAAACACACGGCATGTGGTTATCACTGGGACAAAAAGCTGCGACCGGGACAGCTTTTATCTTCACAAACTGACCACTTTAGATTGCAATCGGTTACTATTTCAAAAAAAAACAACAACAACAATTATTCTCATAGGTTGCACAAATATTTCTTGTCAATAAATGTCAATAAATTATCTATCTTTGATCTTTTCAAATGTTCCGCATTCCGAAGCTATTGTGACCACGTACCGGACTTGCCCGAATCGGATCATCAAGGCACGATGTACAAGAGAAAGCAAACGCGAGGTAAGACACATTGGCTTGTACACCAGTTGGACAAGTGGAAATGCCACGCCTTAGTGTTTAAGCCTAAAGGAAGGGTATGGCTGAGCCGGGTACTGACCCGGGTACCCGGAAATGCCGAGTATGTAAGCTTAAAAGATGGCAGTTTCTATGCAAAAAAAAAATAAAATATATAACAAGGTGTTTGAAGTTACCAAGAACTTTCTTGGGCTCGACTTACCGCGCCCTATCTCTGCAGACCTTACTTCTGATTCCCTCCAGGATCAAAATTACAGAAGCAACATATTTTAATCTACAAAAGCTCTGCCTTTTCCTCCCGCCCCCTTTTCTCAACACCTTTTTCTTAATTTCGAGTTGTAATTTTAGTTGGAGTCGCCACAACTTGGTAAATATTATAAAGGGGTCACGCCACTATAAAGACCGAGAACCGCTGGGTTAAGATATATTATTTAGCCATTGGTGTTACGAAGCCAACAGATTTAAAGCTTTCGTGATCGCTAGTGGCTCTACAAATGCACTCTTCACTTCTCCCACTGGCATTACACATGCACTTTTCACTTCTCCCCCATCGGATGAAACAGCATGAGAGGATAACTCATTTTGTCCCCGATTCGGACACGCCAGGTACTTCGGGTACTTTCTCAAAATACCCGGAACCCGTCTGGGTGTAAAACAAAAAAAAAAACGTAATCCTGCTCCGGCCTAATAGGGCTTGTCACTTCTCAGACCAGAAGACGTCATAGCGTTACTATTTTTAGAACGTCGGACAAATATTTCTAAAAACATGGCAGCTAAGAGTGTGTTTCAGCATATCGTTCGAACGATCCTTGTATCTAGTATCGCTGTTGTATGTGCCGTACGCACAATGAAGTCCCATTTCACAAAATAGCAGTAAAATAAATTGTGTAAAATATTTCGTAAAATACAGTTGTAAACAAGTTTTGATTTAGGTTAAAGGCCTCTTCGCTAACATAGTAGTACTGGACAGTGTTGACGTTTTGTCCGAACCGAGTGCCCGGATGATTACAGCAGTTCTATTAATAGATTTCCGCCATTCAATGACAAGCCCCATAAAAAGTTTAACACACTATTTGTAACCAAGCTATAGTACACATTGTGTGCGTCCCACGTTCATGGCTGGGCAGAGAAAACGTCCTACAGGGCACTTTATTTGTAGCACCAATTCATGGTAGGACATACAAAGTCAGTACATATATGTATGTATTAGTAGACCATTCTCCATGTGGCGCATGTTACTTGACACGCATGAAAGCAAGAAGCCAGAATAGGAGCTGCTCATTCCTGCCCAAGACAATCAGGGACTGGAACAATCTTTCAAAAGGAACGGTTGAGGCGACAACACTAAGACACATTTGTGTCGACACATGTGCGTCTATTGCCTCAAGCCTTCAAACCCCTAGTGCATAATTTCCTCATCAACACCAGTAACAGAAACATTGCAAATCCCATCTACATGCATAGGAGCCAAAATGATCAATAAATTGATCGTGGGCCCTTAAGATATAGAAGAAGAAGAAGGGAGAGTGAGTCGTACCAGATATAATAATAGGTAGCACACACATACCAGCAGGCCATGCTGGTTGCTGAATAGAGGACCTGCATTACAGTAATACGGAGTTAAGACACAGGCGCACAACAAGCAGTACACTCTGTAGGAGGTACCAACCACAGGCAGCATACTCTACAGAAAGTACCCACCACAGGCTGCACAATCTACAGGAAGTACCCACCACAGACAGCACAATCTACAGGAAGTACCCACCACAGGCAGCACAATCTACAGGAAGTACGGAACACATGCAGCACAGGCAGCACACTGCACAGGAAGTACGCACCAGAGGCAGCACAATCTACATGACGTACACACCACAGCAAGTATACGCTCCAGGAAGTCGTACCTAAGGCAGCACACCTTTCAAGAAGTATGCACCACAGGCAGCACACTATAAAGGCAGAGAACTCTACAGAAAGTACACAGTACAGCTAGTATACTCTACAGGAAGTACACACGACAGGCAGCACAATCTAAAGGAAGTACGCTCAACAGGCAGCAAACTGCACAGGAAGTATTCGCAACAGGCAGTACACTCTACAGGTAGAACACTTTACAAGAACCACACAGTACAGCAAGTATACGCTACAGGAAGTACTCTTTCCCTTGTAAGACACAGCACCTATCTCACAGGCAACAAATGTTGCACATGGAACCGCTAATATTGCCCTAAAATTATCTCACTGTCACACACCATAGTAAACGATGAGTACGCCATCAGCGGTGACACACATCCTCAGGCTCATCTACTCCAGCGGTCCTCATATTGGCCGCATGTTTGGCCCCAGCCGTAGGTGTTTCAATGGAACCATAGCGCGTGCCCCTCCGGAACATGGATGAAATGTTCGCGTGTGGGTGGAGAGGTGACCTTTGACCCATTCCAACATGTAGCCCTAGTGCGCTTGGTGGATACGTCTCAACGGTGAGCGTTGAAAGTTTTGACTTTGAGGAACTGAGTCGTTCAAAGAGTTGAGCTTTTAAAGGGTTAAGTCTCTTCTGTTTCAAAAAATATAAAAATACTTGTTATGGTGATTAAAAAAAAGGCATTAAATATCTCACCTGACTTAGCTCTGATCTTATTAGTTATAAAGTTAACTTTGACAGCTTTGAATGTGCTATCATTATATAATTTCTAAAAAAATATATAATTTATATATCTTCTATTTAGTTAAAAAATACATCACATTATAATGAAATACTTTTTGTTTGTTTTTTTCCCCCATAAAAACTGAACTGTACTGTTGACTAATTTTCCCCACAGAATGAAAGGCAATGTACTCCTTGTTATAAAAAGAGTCTTAATTCCTTTAAATAAAACACTTCGTCATCTAGTACACACCATAGTCACGCATGGCAAACCTTAGTCAAACATGACTAACCATAGTCAAACATGACAAACATTTTAAGTTTTTAAAAAAATCATTTAAAAGTTATGCATTTTTAAGCCAAACCCATACTTTGTCACATTTTGCTTTTAGGATGAGGCATACAAACTTTATTTTTTTATAAAAATCATGGATTGTTGATCGAGTTTCTGGGTCTAAAGCTTGGCCTTCCCCTTACAGTCGGACTGCAGGGCGTTAACCGCATGTGGTTCCCAAAGGTCTTCTTTGTACTACTTTCAATTTTGCATCCTTTCATTTGTTCTGTAAGACCGGCACATGGGTTAAACAACACGTCTGCCTATGTGCTAACTTCCTTTTTGTCACGCTTGAGCTTTTCTTTTTTTTAAAATACCTTTATTTCTTGTTATTCCTTCATTTGTCCTGTCTGCCGAGGAAGGCTCTTGACCGACACGTTCTTCTTCCACTGTCCTGTCTTTCTATTTCAAGCTTCCACATACCCTGTTGTAACTATTTCCTTCACCACAGCTTGAACGCAGCCCGTCATTTGTTATCCTTGTGTTTGATTGTTTGTTGATTGTTTTGTTTGTTTGTTAGATGAAGAATGTCTTTTTAGCAGTAAGGATGTTTAAGGTTTAAAACAGATAACCAAGAAAGTGTTGGGTTAATCAGGATGTGAAAGGATAAAGACAGTAGCCAAGTATGTCAAGGGATAAATAAGGTAGCCAAGGATGTTGAGGGGTAAAACAGGTAGCCAAGGGTATGTAGGGGTAAACAAGTAGCCAAGGGTAAGTAAGGGTAAAAAAGCAACCAGGGGAATGTAGGGACAAAAAAAGTAGCCAAGAGTATGTAGGTGTGTAAAAAGTAATCAAGGTTATGTATGGGTACAAATAGCCAGTGGTGTATAGGAGTAAAAAACAAGTAGCCAAGGGTATGTAGGGTAAAACAAGTAACCTAAGGTATGTAGGGGAAAAATAAGTAGCCAAGAGTATGAAGGAGTAAAACAAGTAGCCAAGGTTTTGTATGGGTAAAACAAGGTTATGTATGGGTAAAACAAGTAGCCAAGGTTATGTATGGGTAAAACAGGTAACCAAAGGTATGTATGGGGTCAAAAAGTAACCACGGGTGTATATGGTAACACAGCCGAGAACATGCAAGGGTAAACCAGTAAATCTAGAGGTAAACTAGTACGCAAGGAAATTATGACACGGTGCATCAGTAAGCAATGAACCCCTGTTACGCCCCCTGTATGGTGAGTTGCATCAGCCTACAATCCAAGCAGCTATTAACAAATAGTTTGATTCCCATCAAAACCTCTGACCAGCCAATGAGAACTTTGCAATCATTATTTGTATAACTCACGTCTATAAATATATTTGGATGAAATGGCCCACGTTGCATTTCCTGGGATTTCCTGATCCAGAAGGATGTCACCAAGAACGTGACATTCATGAGCCCAATCCCAGCTATTACTGATGATAAATCGAACCAGACTGGCCCCGAGGGTTCTTAACCTATTCTCAGGAAGCTATTTCTCTGCTCTGTTCAAGACAAATATTGCTTCTCTATGTCCTACTGTTGGAAACTTGTTTTACCCTACTTTTTGGAACCTTTTTATACCCTACCTTTAGAATCTTGTTACACCCTACTTTTGGAACCTTGTTACACCCCACTTTTGGAGACTTGTTATACCCTACTTTGAAAACTTGTTATGCCCTACATTTGGAACGTCGTTATGCCCTACTTTTGGAAACCCATAATGCCCTACAATTGGAACCTAGTTATGCCCTACTTTTGGGACCTCGCTATACCCTTCCTCTGGAACCTACTCTGTTTACCCTACTGTTTGATCGCTGAAACACCCCATTACTGGAGCTTTGCAATACCCCAATGTTTAAGCTTTGTTATAATCCACTATTGGAGTGCCGTAATACCCTACTTTTTAATGGTTGTTATACCCCACAATGGAGCACTGTAATACTCTACTGTTTAAGCATTGTTATACCCTTCTCCTGGAGCGTTGTCGGCTCTACATGTGTCAGGCAATAGGCGTGCCATATTTTCTTTCTGTGTGGCATAAACGCCCATTACGGGCCTCCATTTTCAATACAATCAATTCTCGTTAATGTGTTTTGCTATCTGTTGACTTCGTAAATAACTGGATATTCGTTTTCGCGTTGTGTTTGATGAAGGGCCAGACGCCATCAGTAAATCACTGAACCCACCCCCGGAAGTCTTCTGAATTTGGAGAGTGAGAAAGAAAAAAAGACAGTTCGTTCGGGTCAAAGAGTATAGAGCTAAACCCAAAATCAAGGGTTGAAACTATCAAATGGGTCTGGAGACTATCAGGAAGTGGAGATTGTCAAAGACGTTAGAGTATACAACTGAGGTGTAGAGATTAGCATGCAAGTAAGAGAGGAATGTTACAAATTTAATTGGTGATACCAGTAAGATTGAAATGCAAGGACTAGAGTACATGGCGTTCAGTAAGAAAGTAATGTTACAACCAGAATACCTAGCCATGCATGTAAGAGAGAAATGCTACATAGAATATAAGGCTATATGTGTAAGAGATAATATGGATTTCATCGGATGAACGGACGCTGTTGATCTACGGTAACGTTCGCACCTCAGACTATCACAAACAATGAGGAACTATGACATTAGGCTTTGATACATGATTCTTATGTAGATGAAGTCAGATAGACGCAAATCAAAATTATTGAGTTTCATGGTGCGATCAGCAAAAAATCGATCGTCACCAATGACTAAGCTATCCATCAGTACGACCTCGGGGGTAACTAATGTTCAGTAAAGGTGACCTCAATGGTAACTAAATGTTCAGTCAGTGGGACCAGAGTGGTAACTAAATGATCAGTCAGTGGGACCAGAGTGGTAACTAAATGTTCAGTCAGTAGGACCAGAGTGGTAACTAAATGTTCAGTCAGTAGGACCAGAGTGGTAACTAAATGTTCAGTCAGTGGGACCAGAGTGGTAACTAAATGTTCAGCCAGTGGGACCTCAGTGTTAACTGAATGTTCAATCAGTGCGACCAGAGTGGTAACTAAATGTTCAGTCAGTAGGACCTCAGTGTTAACTAAATGTTCAGTCAGTGGGACCTCAGTGTTAAATAAATCTTCAGTCAGTGGGACCTCAGTGGTAACTAAATGTTCAGTCAGTGGGACCAGAGTGGTAACTAAATGTTCAGTCAGTGGGACCAGAGTGGTAACTAAATGTTCAGTCAGTGGGACCTCAGGGGTACCTCAGTGGTAACTAAATGTTCAGTCAGTGGGACCTCAGTGGTAACTAAATGTTCAGTCAGTGGCACCAGAGTGGTAACTAAATGTTCAGTCAGTGGGACCTCAGTGGTAACTAAATGTTCAGTCAGTGGGACCTCAGTGGTAACTAAATGTTCAGTAAGTGGGACCAGAGTGGTAACTAAATGTTCAGTCAGTGGGACCAGAGTGGTAACTAAATGTTCAGTCAGTGGGACCTGAGTGGTAACTAAATGTTCAGTCAGTGGATCAAGAGTGGTAACTAAATGTTCAGTCAGTGCGACCAGAGTGGTAAGTGAATGTTCAGTCAGTGGGAACTCAGTGCTAACTAAATGTTCAGTCAGTGGGAACTCAGTGGTAACCAGGCTCTCAAACTTTGTGTTTACCTTCCATTACCCTGCCCAATACAGAGTGAGATGCAGTTGCAGTGACGTAATGTAAAGCTTCCTAATGCTTAAAGCTCAGATCAAAACAAAGCCATCTTTCATCCTATTGACGTCTGCAGACAACTCTTGTCTTGTTTCGTCCATCTGACCTCCCATGGCTCACACTTTTATTTTCTTGTATTTTCGTTCTTGGGGCCGAAGGTTAAGTCACACGTCATTGTGTGTGCATGTTGTCCTAAGATTAAGTCACACGTCATTGTGTCTGCATGTTGTCCTAAGATTAAGTCACACGTCATATTCAGTTACTGGGTGTTTTAAATTGATACTTTAATTTAGTTTAACCTGAACTATTATTAAAAATATAAAAATATCCGTGTCCCTAACCCTAAGATATATATATAAATATATATATATATATATATATATATATATATATATATATATAAATATTAAGATATATATATATATATATATATATTTATATATATATATATATATATATAGATATATATATATATATATATAATATATATATAAAGAGAGATATATATATATATATATATATATATATATATATATATATATATATATATATATAAAAATATAAATATATATATATATATATATATTAAGATATAAATATATATATATATAGATAGATATATATATAGATATAATATATATATAAAGAGAGAGAGAGAGAGAGAGAGAAGAAAGATTTAGCGAGAGTGAGAGAGAGAGTAAGAGAGAGAGAGAGAGAGAGACAGAATGAGAGAGAGAGAGAGAGAGAGAGTAAGCAAGAGCTAGAGTAAGAGACAGAGAGAAAAAGAGAGTGATAGTAGTTTAGAGAATGAGAGTGAAAGACAGAGAGGCAGACAGAGAAGACATATAGAGAGAGACAGGGAAAGAGATAGAAACAGAGAGAGAGAGAGAGAGAGAAGGGGAGAGAAAAGGGGAAAGGAATCGAGAGAGGGTAAGAGAGAGAGAAAGAGAGACAGACAGAGCAAGCGTGACAGGGAGTGAGAGAGAAAGGTAGAGAGACAGACCGACACAGATATTCATATATAGAGAGACAAGGATAGAAACAAAGAGAGAGAGAGAGAGAAAGAGGAAAAGGAGAAAGAACGTAAGAGAGAGAGAGTAAGAAAGCCAGATAGTCGGAGAGAGGGAGATAGACAGAGAGAAAAAGAGAGAGAGACAGACAGAGAGAGACAGACAGAGAGAGACAGACAGAGAGAGACAGACGGGAAAAAACAGACAGATTGAGACAGAGAGAGAAAGAGAGAGACTGAGAAAGAAAGAGACAGATGGAAAGAGAGAGGGGGATTTTTAGAAAGTGTGCACAGTGTCAAACGGACCGAAGCTCTTAGGTTGGGGCGGCCCCCAGGGGAACCCGACCGAGCGGACCCGGGTGGGGGCTGTCCTGACAAAGGGACATCTCCAACGTGCCGCTTCGCAGCCTAATACCAGGCTTAAGGGAGGTGCTTTGGGGAGAGCATAAAGAGCTTTAGCTTGACGGCCGTTGATGCCATTTCCTAATGTAATGTACTATTTCAGAAAGAGGAATTGGAACAAAACACAATATATTTAAAAGCAAAATTTTGCGTGAAAAAATAAGCTATTGTAACTGTACATCGACTAAACTATCCTTGATCTACAGATTCCGTCAGACCGTTACATACTTGGCCACCACTGAGGCAAAATGTCTGCCCGCCCCCAACTGAATGCGAGCCTTGTGGTCCAGGCCCTTGGGCTAATCCAAACCTCAGAAGATTTGTGTACATGGATTGCCAGTGAATCACTCTGCAGGGCCTCGGTGGATGGATGTCTGTTGAGCAATCACCAGGCCTCGGCGGATGGATGTCTGTACACCACCTGCCAGGCCTCGATGGTTAATGTCCAGCCATTTCAAATAATCTTTTTTTTTTTTAATTTCGTGCTCCACGATTCCCCTGGCACAAGACCTTAAACAGTTACAGTGGACTTCCATCTCAATATTAATTCAAGAAAAACTTATTTAAATTTTTTTTTGAATGTCTTTGGTGGGAGCGTAAGGAAAAACAACAAGTTTTTCTTGAGTTAATATTGAGATGGAAGTCCACTGTAACTATTTAAGGTCTTGTGCCAGGGGACAACAAAACAACATCTTATTGCTGAAATTACAAAATAAATTTTAATGAGAAATTATGGCCGTGGAAATTGATTTTTTTTGTCGTGTATTAGTTATGGCTGGCGAATTGTGGGAAGATGTGACGTGGTAGGCAGGTGATTGAGGGCAGATGTGACGTGGCAGGCCGGTGATTGAGGGCAGGCCGGTGATTGAGGGCAAGCCGGTGATTGGGGGCAGACCGGTGACCCGGTGATTGAGGGCAGGCCGGTGATTGAGGGCAGGCCGGTGACCCGGTGATTGCGGGCAGGCCGGTGATTGATGTTGGTTTTTGTTTGTTTGTTTCTTTGTTGTTTTTTTGGGTGGGGGGGGGTGGGGACTTCGATTGATTTTTAATTAAAAATAACGATTCGGCGTCAACCACTTGGTACTATGTCACGTGACGAGTGACGACACACTAGTTGTATCTCTGGTCTTGTTCAATTTTTTGGGGGACATAATTGTTTTGTTTTAACTTCCTGTAATCAAGGAACACGCACTGGGTGTGTTCAGCAATAGAGTTAACACACGGTGAATCCTTTAGGTCATACATTTTTCATTCTCACATTGAATCCACTAAACTCATTTGCACATTAAGTAGGTCATCTGTTATTCATTCTCACATTGAATCCACTAAACTCATTGCACATTAAGTAGGTCATATGTTCTTCATTCTCACATTGAATCCACTAAACTCATTGCACATTAAGTAGGTCATCAGTTCTTCATTCTCACATTGAACCCACTAAACTCATTGCACATTAAGTAGGTCATCTGTTCTTCATTCTCACATTGAATCCACTAAACTCATTGCACATTAAGTAGGTCATATGTTCTTCATTCTCACATTGAATCCACTAAACTCATTGCACGTTAAGTAGGTCGTCTAAAAAATGCATCCATTGGAAAGTGTGCACCAGTAAAGATGTAAAATATCACCACAGCAAAATAAGTGTTAGATTAAATTTTAGGTAAATTATTCAATTTCACACAAATTTAAACGAATTGACGGAAACAATATTTCATCAAACGTATAAATAAATAAATAAATATATGTATATATACACATCCAATCGCTTTTTAATGGTAGAGCTTAAGTGTTAGGTTTTTTAGGGGAAATGATTACGGCAACAAAATACACTTGAAATAAAGTGCATTTACCTCCCCTTAAAGGAATGCTTCCATTTTTAAAAAATGTGCTATGATTTTTTATCTTCAGAGAATCGAGAAAAAAATACATTTTTTTTTTCCTCAATGAAAATTATTATTTGTATCAGGAATCAAGTGCAGTGATGAAGAATTATAAAAGTGAAATATACATTTATCCGAGAACCCATCAATTATTGGAGGACTCATGAGTAAACTGACTAACAATAACACTGATTGTAGAAGTGGAGCTCTTGGTCAGTGACCGCTGGTCATCCTGACATCACTGTGTTGGCAGACCGATCTCCGTGAGCTCACTCTTCAGAGCTGGCAACAAGTGCTCTGGTATGTCCACCAGAGGCAGGCGAACAGGTCCAAGCTCCACACCCAGGCATCTCATGACGGCCTTGACAAATGCCGGACCCGTTCCTGAGGAAAGAATGTGTGGCATGAACTTCAAGGGCAGCAACTCAAAAATTGTTGCTACTTTGGTGTCTAAACAAGGTGGCTTCCCTTTTCCAGTTGCGCAGCTATTACGGCGTTCACAACTAACTGTCCAACTACAGTTCTTCCTGTGCATGTGTTACCGTTTAAAAAAAAAAAAAAAAAAAAAAACTAACAACACGGTCCACAAATAGAATAACAAAGGAAGCCTGGAATCAATATGACAACAACGTGCTCAATAAGTTCTCATGTACAAATTGGACACCACACTCTGATTTGTGTCTTAGGACACTGTACTCATTATTTCTATGGACACCATCAATTTTAATTATATTGTACACACATTGCCCCACTCCTCCAGACATACACTATTTACTGAACTAATCACTGACACACCATATTTACATAACTTATCCCTGACACACCCTAATTAGACGACTAAGCCCTGACACACCATATTCACACAATTAAGCCCTGACACACCCTATTAATATGACTAAGACCTGACACACCATATGTACATAATTAAGCACTGACACACCATATTCACATAATTAAGCACTGACACACCATATTCACATAACTAAGCCCTGACACGCCATATTTATATGACTAAGCCCTGACACACCATATTCACATGACTAAGCCCTGACACACCGTATTCACACGACTAAGCCCTGACACCATATTCACATGACTAAGCCCTGACACACCATATTAACATGACTAAACCCTGACACACCATATTCACATGACTAAGCCCAGACACACCATATTAACATAACTAAGCCCTGACACACCCTATTCACACGACTAAGCCCTGACACACCCTATTCACACGACTAAGCCATGACATACCATATTTACTGCTAATTAAAGTGATCTGCCTCGCTAAGACTTGTTCTGTCCTTGCTGTGGCCAGGTCGCCCTTGTCAAACGCCTCGCGCAACCTCTTGAAGATGTTGCCCAGGTACCCGCTCAGTATAGGGGTGCGCACGCCCAGGGCGAGTGAGGTCAGGAGTTGCTGTCAACAGAAGAGTCGGTTGATACGGTTGATACGGTTGATACAGTTGCTACGGTTGATACGGCTGCTACGACTGATTCCCACTCAACACAACTTTCAGACACCGTCAACTTATTCCAAAAACAGCTTTTATACTGGTTTGGTTAATTATATTCCATGTTTGTTAACTAAATGTGTACTTGTTTGGTTTGTTATTTTATTTTCAAAAGAAATTAAGGGGGGGGGGGGTGGAATTTAGCATCAGTTTAATGACTCCTTTGACTTGACTCCCATGGTGGATGGTAAATAATCTAAACGTCACAGCAAAGAAAATGTCAAGACTCTTACTCCAGATTTTTAAGTCTTGCCCTTGCCAAGAAGCCTTAGTGAGCCTATTCCTACTCCTATTCCTACTTCTTTTATCATACAATGTTATATCATCTCTAACCCTTTTTACCACATTTGATTTGAAGTATGTGAATAGAATGAACATAGATTCTTTGTGTGTCGATCAAACATGTTGTGTGTTCCAACCATGCTTTTTGCAAGAGAGTTGTGTGTTCCAAGTGTGTGACTCACCTCATCTGTGCCGACCATGCTTTTTGCAAGAGAGTTGTGTGTTCCAAGTGTGTGACTCACCTCATCTGTGCCGACCATGATGTCGAACTTGCCCCCACAGACCTGTGTACAGTCCATCAGAGCAGGCAGCTCTCGTGAGGACATCTTGATGCCGCGTAGGTTGGGGATGCGACCAACGGCCAGCTCCAGAAATTTGGCGGTGTTGACTGGTGGCAAACAAAAGAACCAGAATCACAACAACAAAAAATCTGAATTGATTAGACTTATTTATATCCTCATAGAGCTTCAGTTGTTAATGAGTTTGTTGGTCACCTGTTGAAGTCAAAGGGAGGGGTGCTAGGTAGCCAGTTTACATTGAAGCAGGCTGTTCATTAGACGGTCTACTGGGTTGCCAGTCTATATATTGCCCAGCCTATTGAGTCACCAGTCTGTTAGTTAGCCAGTCTGTTAAGTAGCCATTCGATTGAGTTGCCAGTCCGTTTAAGTAGCGTCTATTATGAAGCTACTCTGCTGAGTAGCAAGTCTGTTAAGTGGCCTGTATACCATGAAGCCAGTCTGTTAAGAAGCCAGTCTGTTATGAACAGAGTCTGTTAAGCAGCAAGTCTGTTAGGTAGCCGCTCTATCATCCTCTCCACCCTTTCATTTTTTTCGTCATCTCCTACATAATTTAACAATTCCAACAACTCGTTAACGAATTTGACAATGAGTGGCAATGAAATAAAATAAAAACACTGGATTTAGATCATGTGATGGATGCCCTTTTTGTAAACCCACATAATCGGTAATCATCTAATGATATGTTGTTTCAGTTTATGACCCAGGAAGTAAAATACTGATATCATAAATTACATAATGTTATCAAATAGCACGCAATTCATTATCTCTAAAGATTGGGTCTGGAATCCAGGGGACATGTCTCTTTCAAGTGGCATTCCGCGGGACAAGACAAGGGCTACTGAGAGGTCTTGTGGAAAAGAAGTGAGTCGAGTGACTGAACTGTTTAGAGAGTTTCTGCGATTTAAGACGGTGAAACTGTTTTAAAAAGTTTTCTATTTTTAAAGACGGTGAATGTCGGATTTTAGGGAAAAGTTACCCCCCAACTTAGACCTAATCGCGACGCAATGACGTCATCAAATTGATACCACGGCGTTCAGATCACGAAGTAAATTAATGGATTACTTCCAGGATTTGAATTTGGACCAGCAAGTTTGATTGACCTCAGCACAGTTTTTATGACAAGGGGTGTCAAGGCCTCTATCTTCTGCAACGATCCATTGCTGTAATCTTGGTGTCAATTTGCTATTTTTTTTTTTAATTTAAAAAAAAAATATTTCTACCATTTCCAATGAATAAGCTTGATGAAGTCCTGTCCAACCCTAGTGCCGTAGTACAGTGTTCCCCAAATTTTTAAGTTTAACAGAACGGGGACACGCGTCGACATTGCACCAGGGACCCCTGGCAGGTTTATTAATTATATTTACTTTTATTTTTTGACCATTTAAGTTCATGTTTTGCGGACCGGACACGTAAGGCTCACCGACCGGAACCGGTACACGGACCACTAGTGTTTTTTTTTTTTTGGGGGGGGGGGGGGGGTGGGGGGGGACAGACACACGACGCTAAACCCGTTTCCAAAGGGCTCTGTTGTGTTCAATGAGCAGACGTGTAGAGAGTAGTAGTTAGCAGCCGCCCAGAACCTCGTCCTTTGGGTTCGTTGATTTAAAATAAAAATTCACGGAATTCAAATTGTTATCAAAGCAAATTTTGAACAGCACGCAAAGCTAATATTCTTAGGATAGACACCAAAAGATAAGAATGTTAACTTACAGTGGACACCGGGAGATAGAACGTTGACTTACAAAAGACACCAAGAGATAGAACGTTGACTTAGAAAAGACACCAAGAGATAGAATGTTGACTTAGAAAAGACACCAAGAGATAGAATGTTGACTTACAAAAGACACCAAGAGATAGAACGTTGACTTAGAAAAGACACCAAGAGATAGAATGTTGACTTAGAAAAGACACCAAGAGATAGAACGTTGACTTACAAAAGACACCAAGAGATAGAATGTTTTAGAAAAGACACCAAGAGATAGAATGTTGACTTACAAAAGACACCAAGAGATAGAATGTTGACTTAGAAAAGACACCAAGAGATAGAACGTTGACTTAGAAAAGACACCAAGAGATAGAATGTTGACTTACAAAAGACACCAAGAGATAGAATGTTGACTTACAAAAGACACCAAGAGATAGAATGTTGACTTAGAAAAGACACCAAGAGATAGAACGTTGACTTACAAAAGACACCAAGAGATAGAACGTTGACTTACAAAAGACACCAAGAGATAGAATGTTGACTTAGAAAAGACACCAAGAGATAGAACGTTGACTTAGAAAAGACACCAAGAGATAGAATGTTGACTTACACAAGACACCAAGAGATAGAACGTTGACTTACAAAAGACACCAAGAGATAGAATGTTGACTTAGAAAAGACACCAAGAGATAGAACGTTGACTTAGAAAAGACACCAAGAGATAGAACGTTGACTTAGAAAAGACACCAAGAGATAGAACGTTGACTTACAAAAGACACCAAGAGATAGAATGTTGACTTACAAAAGACACCAAGAGATAGAATGTTGACTTACAAAAGACACCAAGAGATAGAATGTTGACTTAGAAAAGACACCAAGAGATAGAATGTTGACTTACAAAAGACACCAAGAGATAGAATGTTGACTTACGGTAGACGCCGGTCATGAAGTTGATGCAGTAGTAGTAGAATGGCGTATGTCGGGCCACAGCGGCAACTTGCTCCATGTACTTGACCAAGGAATCTTGCGTTACGGGTGCGTGGTGGGGGTGGGGTGTGGGGTGGAGGGGTGGGGGGGAGGAGAAAAGCATTCCGTTAATTTTATAATAAAATTATTGTCATCACATAAAAATAATCTTAAGATTTATTTTAATTTCCTTTCGTAATTCACAATGAATCAAGCGGGTGCTATTCACAGGGATTCAAGGATGCGTATGTTATCTACTTGATTGTTTGTTTCTTTTTTGTTGGTATTTCTAGGTAGTAGTTTAGCTTATTTAAGTGACAACCCTTGTTGTATAATGCGGGCGAACATGCAACTGGCCAACAATGCCGCATATATTTTATAAAATGCTGGCATTGCAAAAAGAACATTTTTTTAGTCGACTCCGAGGCACAGAGAATAGCGACCTTGCAATAACAAATTAAGTCAATAAATCAAATTTTTGTTGGCACTTGTTAATAGGCGACGTCGTCTAATGTAATGTTATGGAAACTAAAATCTAAACTCCCCCCTCCCCCCCTCCCCCCCCCCCCTTTTTTTTAAGTCTTGGAGGAAATGCCATCATAAAGATCTTCCTAGTTACCAACTTTCAAACAATAAAATAAGAGCATTATTTTCGGTGTCTGTCAAATCGTGCTGTGGAAGTTAACGACCAGACCAACAACGGAGAGCACCAGCAAGTCATGCGTGGCGTATCCTAGGTTGCCTACCTTCATCCGACGGCTTGAAATACGTCGGAGCCATGCACGCTATGGCCGTGGCTCGGATCTCTTGCGAATGGCGAGCCTTTAAGGAGAAGAGTGGGGGCGAGGGGGGGGGGAAGTGAGACAAATTGTTGTTTTGAAACCAAACTGGGGATTTAGGACTTATTTGGGTGTTAGTAATATGGATTGTTAACATTTTAAGAAAAGGTAATGAAGTACAAATTGTGCGGAGTTGAACAAGTGCAACTTGAAACTAGGGTACAAATTGCAAGGAATGCGTGAATGACACGCTGTGCTAGACACGAGCTCTGGTGGGAAGATCACGGGGCGCGAACGAACATGAACATTGTCAAGTTGAAGTTGAATGGTTGAATTGTATATGAAAAGCTAGTTGAATGGTTAAATTGTATATGAAAAGCTAGTTGAATGGTTGAGTTGTATATGAAAAGTTAGTTGAACGGTTAAATTGTATATGAAAAGCTAGATGAACGGTTGAATTGTATATGAAAAGCTAGTTTAACGGTTGAATTGTATATGAAAAGCTAGTTGAACGGTTGAATGGTATATGAAAAGCTAGTTGAACGGTTGAATTGTATATGAAAAGCTAGTTGAACGGTTAAATTGTATATGAAAAGCTAGTTGAACGGTTGAATCGTATATGAAAAGCTAGTTGAATGGTTGAATTGTATATGAAAAGCTAGTTTAATGGTTGAATTGTATATGAAAAGATAGTTGAATGGTTGAATTGTATATGAAAAGCTAGTTAAATGGTTGAATTGTATATGAAAAGCTAGTTGAAGGGTTCAATTGTTTATGAAAAACAAGTTAAATGGTTAAATTGTATATGAACAAGTTTCACCACGATTCTAGTCGAAGTAAGGACTTTGGGTTGGCGAAAAAACATACATTCATTGGTTCAACGTACACAAACACATATATATATATATATATCAATGAGCCAAAGATTGTATCACATGTATCCTAAAATCCCATCTAAAAGATTGTATCCTAATCGCATATTTTATTAACTATTTTTTAAAAAGGTAAGACTGTGAATGAAAAGGTTTTTCTGCAAATATTTACCAGTTCTATGGTGTCCCTGAGATTGTTTGTACCAACGTGGACAATAACTGAGGACAACCTGAGGACACAAGATGAGATGGTAGGGTGAGAGAATAAGATGAGATGGTAGGATGAGAAAATATCCCGATAAAATAATGTGAGGTGGTAGTATGGGAAAACAAGATGAGATGGTAGGATGAGAAAAAATCACGATAAAATAATCTGAGATGGTAGTATAAGGAAACAAGATGAGATGTTGGAATGAGAAAATAAGATGAGATAGCATGGGAAAACAAAATGAGATGGCAGGATGAGAAAATATCATGATAAAATAATCTGAGATGGTAGTATGGGAAAACAAGATGAGATGAAAGGATGAGAAAATATCATGATAAAATAATAAAAGACGTAGTAAGAGAAAACAAGATGAGATGTTGGAATGAGAAAATAAGATGAGATGGTAGCATGATTTAGATGAGCTGTTAGAATGATAAAATAATGTGAGATGGTAGCATGGGAAAACAAGATGAGAGGGTAGAATGAGAAAATATCACAATAAAATAATGAGGTGGTAGCATGGGAAAACAAGATGAGATGGTAGGATGAGAAAATATCACGACAAAATAATGTGAGATGGTAGCATGAGAAAACAATATTCGATGGTAGGATGAGAAAATATCACGATAAAATAATGTGAGATGGTAGTAAAAGGAAACAAGATGAACTGTTAGAATAAGAAAAAAAGAAGAGATGGTAGCATGGGAAAGCAATATGAGCTGTTGGAATGAGAAATTAAGATGAGATGGTAGCATGGCAAAAGAAGCATGAGATGTAGTATGAGAAAATAACATGAGATTTGCCGGTTATAATGAGACAGCAAACATCACTAGGTGTCAGTGTTTTTACTAATGGTAAAGAGTGAATGTGGCATGACTGATTGCGGTCTAATGGTAGAGAGGTACCTGTGGCATACAGTGGACTTGTGACAGAGAATGGACTTGTGACAGAGAATGGACTTGTGACAGAGAATGGACTTGTGACAGAGAATGGACTTGTGACAGAGAGTGGACTTGTGACAGAGAGTGGACTTGTGACAGAGAATGGACTTGTGACAGAGAATGGACTTGTGACAGAGAATGGACTTGTGACAGAGAGTGGACTTGTGACAGAGAGTGGACTTGTGACAGAGAATGGACTTGTGACAGAGAATGGACTTGTGACAGAGAATGGACTTGTGACAGAGAATGGAGTTTGTGACAGACAGAGGGCCTTTTTTTTTGTTTCTTACAAAGAACGAAAGCTCTGATTCATAGTTGACTTACAGGTCAAGCATGACTCAAAACTACGCTCTGCGCTGTGGGCTTATGACTGAGAGTTGACTTGTGACACCGAGTTGACTGATGACAGAGAGTTGACTGGTGACAGAGAGTTGACTCGCGACATGAGCTCTTTTCTCAAAACAATTTTGTTGAAGCGAATGCGATAATGCGAATCCTTTAACTCCAAAGGAATACATACGTAATGGCTCCTATCTAATACTTAACTGTCAGCGCCCCTACCCACCCCCTCACCCCACCCCCACCCCACCTGATGTGCACGCGCCACCACGAATATCAAATGAAACCTGAAGGTTATCTAAGGCCACTTTGGTTAGCCCGTCAAGGTGGATGGTGGATGGACGTCGCCGATTTGCCTCGGTTGATTCAAAAGTCTACACGAAATGTGCTGAGATTGTTATCGGTCCCACAACTACTTAACAATTAAACGGAACAAATGTATTTGAGACGATTACGGTGTGCAGTGCATGCCGGGTTTTCCCGACCTTTTGCGCAGCGGTCATTATGTGGCAACATAACTTTGAATGGCTAAAAATACGAGTGCGAATCACACCGGGGCCAATCAGAGGGAAGGCCACGTGATGCCTCGTTATCGCTTATATCCCATATTTACGGGAGCGGTAATGTATGAAGAGTTTATCTACTTTTGTCAGCAGCGGATAAAAGAATTTTTTGCGTGGCTTGTTATCTGGTCCAGATCCTGACTTTGTTAATCTTCAGCGTTGCGAAAACAAAAACCCGGCTTTCTTAAACTCGATGATATCGTAAACTCACCTAAAATTATACTTTAAAAAAAAATAGTTTAAAAACTATAGCGTTATGAAGATAGTTAGCTTTTAGGTGAGTGATAATGAAAAATGTATATATCAAAATAAGCTGAGCTGGCTCAGCACCACGTTAAAGCGAGAGAAAGTAATTAAATAATCATGTTTAAAAAATCATTATTTAATTATTTTTTTTTTCAATATCTTCATTATCAAATAGACAAAGCAAGACTAAAAGTTGGTTAGTTAAAGGTTGATATTTGACAGAGCCCCCCCCCCCCCACCACCCCCCCCAAAAAAAAAACAACAACAACAAAAAAAAAACAGAAACCGTTATGAGTTATAATTAACTTAATGTCAAGAACAGGTTGAATCAAGTGATATATCGAGTATGGTCAATTTTGTCGACATCGGTATTCCATGTATGGTCAATTTTGTCCATTTAGTTATTGTATGCGACCGGGGAGGGGGTGGTGGTTTCTGACAAGAGGTCAAACGAACTTGGGACCTTGTTACAGAAACCTTGTGGATGAGGTCATCTGATCTGGTCATGGGGCTTTGTGACAAAGCTCATACGGGCGTGTGACCTTCTGGCTGAGGTCAAATGGATATGGGCCGTTGTGCCAGAAGTCTTTCTGAAAATCTCCAAGTTTTCTTTACCGATCTGTCATTTTAACAGTTCAAAGTTCAATAAAAAATCGTGCAATGTGATCAACTGTTGTCAATGTAACAAACAATTTTAGATCCACTGCTCCACCTCACACAAAATTTAAAATCAACAAGGCGCTATTTAGATCCGGTTCCTTAGATCTATGCCTATACTTTAATTCCTCTGGTGGTCTATTATGTGATAAACTCAAGGAAGTATATTGCAAATACACACACACACAAAAAGTTACTTATATTTAACTGTGCGAGAACTTCGGAAAAATCCGATTGGGGACTTTCCCCCTGACATAAACCGAGCCCTTTAGGTAAACTTACTTTGTTGTATTTTGAGCCGAGTGCAACCTACCGCGCATTTATATGGTTCATATTTAGTGTTGAAAATATTTTTGTAATGTTAAGTTCCCAATGACACTTAGGGTGGGTCGTTAATTTAGTTACTTTAACTTTTTCGCCTGCGCAGAGGTGTAACTTTGGGGGGGGGGGGAATGTGGGGGAAGTGATTTTTTTTTTTTAAAATAAAAAAAATGGCAACACCAAAACTACATACGTTGTTCATAATTCTAAAGTTACGAGGTTTATAGCAGCATTAGGAATGTTCAGCTCAAATAAACTTTAACATATATTTTAATGATATATCAAAATTTGTATCTCTCATCCGAGAATTCTTTGTATAAACAGGAAACTATTCACTTTATTCAATGTTTGTTCTGTAAATTAAGTGTGTGCTACTCTCTACATTTAAAAAATAAAAAAAAAATAATAATAAAAAAAGGAGGTGGGGGGGGGGGGGATCTTGTGATTAAGGAAGTTGTTCAAAACCTTTGACACCACAAACTAACACCACGTGAAAGTGGGGGACCACCATGACATATGTATCAGCTGATACAAGCCAACAACACAACACGAAATCTTTAAATTTT
>CAXITT010000381.1:422231-432739 GCA_964033795.1 Lymnaea stagnalis | reverse complement strand
AAATACCTTCTGGGATGATTGTCTACCTTATTTTCCATGTGTTGCTGTGTTGCTCCGGGTTGAAATGGCTAGAAAGACTTTGATATTGTATGCTTGTAATTAGTTTTTGTAGTGTTGTGTTTGTTTTAATTGTGGTGAATTATAGATATGTTTTTTGTTGACTTTGTACCGCGCTTCGAGCCTTTGGGGATGAAGCGTGTTTTTTTAAATGAACTTTATTATTATTATTATTATTATGAATGATATAAATAATTGGAGCACAGCAAAGACACATTATGAATGATATAAATAATTGGAGCACAGCAAAGACACATTATGAATGATATAAATAATTGGAGCACAGCAAGTCACATTATGAATGATATAAATAATTGGAGCACAGCAAGGACACATTATGAATGATATAAATAATTGGAGCACAGCAAAGACACATTATGAATGATATAAATAATTGGAGCACAGCAAAGACACATTATGAATGATATTACTAGTTGGAGACCAGCAAAGACACATTATGAATGATATAAATAATTGGAGCACAGCAAGGACACATTATGAATGATATAAATAATTGGAGCACAGCAAGGACACATTATGAATGATATAAATATTTGGAGCACAGCAAAGACACATAATGAATGATATTACTAGTTGGAGCCCAGCAAAGACACATTATGAATGATATAAATAATTGGAGCACAGCAAGGACACATTATGAATGATATAAATAATTGGAGCACAGCAAGGACACATTATGAATGATATAAATATTTGGAGCACAGCAAAGACACATTATGAATGATATACATAATTTGAGCACAGCAAAGACACATTATGAATGAAATAAATAATTGGAGCACAGAAGAGACACATTACTAATATGGGGGGGGGGAGACGGAACACGTATCATTGTATACACTTTATTGCTGATAGAATAGTTTCAACTCTATTGATGCAACGTCGACATGGAACTTTTATTTCGCTCATACGTTTTGAATAGTGGGTCTCAAGAAGTTGACAATGAGCTCAAAGCTAAATTCACTTCCGTACGGCTTCTTTAAACATGGAAGTTGGCAGTGGTTGTTGGGGTGGGCATGGTTGTTGGGGTTGGCCGTGGTTGTTAGAAGTTGGCAGTGGTTTTGGGGGATTAGACATAACATGTTTATTTCATGGACGGGCCCCCGCAGTCATGGACAGCCTAGAACTGTTGGGCGGTCAGCAGGTTGAGCTCCTCCAGTTTACGGGATCTATCGAGTGATTGACCCCAACATCTGTAACAAGGGGGCCTTCTCCTTATCTGCATAGACCCACTCTATCGACCCACCCCCTATCTACCAAATACTGTATAGACCCACTTTTAATCTACCCACCTCTTCAAATAATCACTGTATAGACCCACTTCTGCATAGACCCACCTCTGTTTAGACCCACCTCCGCCTAGGTGTATGTTTGAGTAATGTACCTATATTAATCAATTATCAATTATAGGAGCCATAATTATCAATTTATTGATCGTGGGCCATCAAAATATAGAAGAACAAAAAGATCCAGTCCAGATTTCCTGGAAATAAACCAAGACCTAAAGCGCCCCACCATTTACCTGCCTGCTCCATATTTGACCCACGCCTCGGCGACAGCCTTCCTCTCACTGACAGTCAGTGACATCCCTTCACCCAGAGTTCCCAGCACTGAGGGAAAGAACAAACATTTTAAGAGTAGGTAACCATTTTGAGTGAGCATCAAAAGAGCCACATCTAATCTCTCAAAGAGCCGCATCTAATCTCTCAAAGAGAGTCTTCTAATCTCTCAAAGAGCCGTACCTAATCTCTCAAAGAGCCGCATCTAATCTCTCAAAGAGCCGCATCTAATCTCTCAAAGAGCCGCGTCTGATATCCCAAAGAGCCGCATCTAATTTTTCAAAGAGCCACATCTAATGTCTCAAAGAGTCACGTCATATTTCTCAAAGAGCTGCATCTAATCTCTCAAAGAGCCGCATCTAATCTCTCAAAGAGCCGCATCTAATCTCTTAAAGAGCCGCATCTAATCTCTCAAAGAGCCGCATCTGATATCCCAAAGAGCCGCATCTAATTTTTCAAAGAGCCACATCAAAGGTCTCAAAGAGTCACGTCATATTTCTCAAAGAACCGCATCTAATCTCTGAAAGAGCCGCATCTAATCTCTTAAAGAGACGCATGAGGGGTTCAAGGGAAAAACCAGTGATGTCAGGTTTCGAGAGTTTTGAGAAAATTGACTGTAAAGTTTAAAAATTACTCATGAAAGTATAAAAATGTCAAGATGTCTAAATATTTATTTATTGACTACGCTGCTTTTTCAGTTGGGCCTGAGTGTCAAAATAAAAAAAAATAAAAACTCTGGTGTTGAATCCGGAATGGATGAAAGAAAAACAACAACAGCCCCATTAACACAGTGATCAGTGTTACTATGTTTAGAAATGGTGTCCAAGCAGAGTCTATGAACGTTTCCACGAGTCTAATACAAAAAAAAAAAAAAAAAAAAAAAAAAAAAAAAAAAAAAAAAAAAAAAAAAAAAAAAAAAAAAAAAAAAAAAAAAAAACACAAGATTCCTTCTCATTCACAGCTGCTTTTATTCTTGCATTTTAAGAGTGTTGTCAAATCTTGTCACAGTCACGAGCTGCTAACATTCTGACACGTTCCCACTGAAGTTCCCACCCTGTCACTGAAGCTTTGCTTGACCTTTAAAAGTAAGGGTGAATTTAATTTTCAAAGAAATATATATAAACGTTGAAATCTAAATGTGGGGAAAACCAAACTGTACACCTTTTGTGTGTGTGTGTGTGTAACGGGGGGGGGGGGATGAGACTTGACACCAATGTTTATTGGTTACTAATTAAAGAAATATATATAAACGTTGAAATCTAAATGTGGGGAAAACCAAACTGTACACCTTTTGTGTGTGTGTGTGTGTAACGGGGGGGGGGGGATGAGTCTTGACACCAATGTTTATTGGTTACTAATAGGGTTTTCTTAGAAAGGAATGAAATGGACATTTAAAATGATGGAGGGGGTGGGAATCTGATAAACTGTGGGGGGAAAAAAAGAAAAATATTTTTTTTTATTTTTTAATGTTCCTCCTTCCATTTCAGTTGCTTGGATTTAATATCATTATGTTAGCATCATATTTTTTGCCATAGGGTATACCCATCAACAGGGGCGTAACAACGGCTTGGCATTGGGGCAGTTGCCAAGGGCGCCGGCCTGCGCCAGTTCAAAAGGGCGCCGCTAAATCCCTAATTTTTTAAATTTTTATTCAAACAAAAGGGCGCCAAAAATAAATTAGCCAAGGCGTAAAAAAAAAAACCCAGTTACGCTCCTGCCCATCAACGACACGGCCCATCTGACCAATGACACACCAGTCCACTGCTGTGTGTTGTGTTGAGACTCCGAGTGTGGAACGGAATGGATTGAAAACAGCGTTGACAAAATTTTAATTAATTAAAATATATTTCATACAAAAACAATCTGCCGAAAATGTCACAGAGGGCGCCTTACTCTACCACCCCCACCCCTTCCCCCCCACCCAATCACGACATTACCCCCCCCCCAAAAAAAAATTTTTTTTTGACATACCAAACACTCCATCTATGTTGTTCTCGGCCAAGAAGTCGACGTACTCAGAGACAGCTTCCGGGTCAACGTCTCTGCGGGGGCAAAAATATAGAGGGCTTACAGCTTTTCTTTAACTGTTAAGAATTATGGAGGAATTTTGTGTCTTTCAATATATAAAGATATCGGGGAACTCATTCGTATAGGAGTGCTTTCGTGCTTTATGAAATTGAAATTTCCAACACTTATCAGTTTCAGTAACTGAATCCCAGCAAGAGTTTCTTGTCCTATGGTTGGACTTAAAAAGATCTCCCGTTTAGATTAGATGTTTTCACTCTCACCCATTTGACTTGAGAGCAGTGGCAGGAGCTGCGATGACGCCTTCAATCTTGAAATCTGAAGATACCTGTAGCCGATGAATTGTATGATATATTATAACAAAGTTTTTGGAATGATTTGATGTGGTTGGATAAGAAAGGCAAACAGCAGCCGGTGGGGCCCTATCAAGCCCACTGTTACTTTTATTCCGAAGCAAGCTAAAATATATTTTTTAAATATCTTAATTAAATTATTTTTTTTAAATTAAGTATTGTGTTGTATATTACTACTGTAAGTTGCTCTTATAGAGCTTTTTCCTTCATACGTGTTTTTGAATGTAACATGGCAACCCATTCCCTTTTGAACTTTTAATTTAAACGACTCCATCTCTCCATCAACCATCTACTCACTCCGATCAAACCTTCTATTCACTTAGTTCAACCATTCTTCTTCTTTAGATCAACCACTCTACTCACTTAGATCAACCACTCTACTCACTTAGATCAACCACTCTACTCACTTAGATCGACCACTCTACTCACTTAGATCAACCACCCTACTCACGTATGTTCAGAAAATAGCCGTTAATTATATAATTACATAAAATCTGCAGTTCTTTCATTTACAATTCGTTAATTTTGATTCTCAATGGCGAAGAGTTTCACCAAAGCTATTTATAATTTTATTTTTTAATGTTCATATTTCGACACCCACGACTGTTTGCATTTATTTTCTTGTCTCAGGATTTCAACTTTGATTACTGCTACTTTTTTTTAAAATCCTTTATGTAAACTTTGATTTTGTTAGTGGTTGGCGAAATCTTTGTACCGGTAATCGACCCACTTCCCGTCAACTATCGAGATGAAACTTGGCACGCAGACTCGTTGACGACAACACATTCTATCAAATTTTCAGCCCCACTCCCAAACCCCATACCCCACAAAATCAATTTTTCCTGTTTTTCAAGGGGAAGCTGAAAGGACATATTATTATGATGACACTAATTTCACGAAATAAAATTCCCGATAATTCGCTAAATGAAATTCCCAATAATTCGCTAAATGAAATTCTTGGAAACATAAAGGTGCGTTAGGTGCGTCATCGTTTCTTTTGATTTGTTTTTTCTGAAACAGTTGGTGAAAAATATCTGCTGTTTAAAAGTGGGTGGGTCATTAGAATATTACAATAGTTCAGGGGCCTTCAAAAGTTATGTGCGGTTGCGTGTTTTCCGGGGGGGGGGGGCACTAATTGGGATTCTTATAAAGTACTTTACGTGTATGCATGTTTTATTCAAATTGTCAACCCGCTCCTTCACTCCCCCCCCCCCCCATTGCTCAAAATTACATTTTATAAACGATTTATAAGAGAACCACTTGGTAAAAATAATTGACTACAATCTCAGTACTGATAGAGTTTGGGTTATTTTGATTTGGTATCGCGTCCAGGCTTCACGTCATCACAAATTTCCCACAGATAGCAAACATTTTTCTAGATCAGGTTATGGGGGTAAAAAAAATTCCCCATCTGCTTCGGACACACGCCATTTGTGCAGAGGCGTAGCGAGGGGTGGCAGGAGAGGACAAATGTCCCCGGGCGCCAGCTAGTTAGGGGCGCCAAAATGTTCTTTGATATTATTTTATTGATGAGAATTATGGGCTTGAGAGTTGAAAAAAAGAAAAAGGGGCGCTTTAAAATGGATCTTGTCCCCGGGCGCAAATCTTGTCCCCGGGCGCCAAACACCCACGCTACGCCTCTGCATTTGTGTCAAGTCTATTCTTAACATGGCCGCTGAATACTAACTAAACATTTAGGGAAATGAGTGAAACAAAGTAGAAGAAAAGGGACGCAATGAAACAACGAACGGGTCGGCACGAAGCTTAATCAGATGCATACGAGATACAGCCCGCCAAACATTGGCGACATCAACGCGTGAACTCCCCATCTACTCAAGTTACTTGACAAAACATGAACCCAAGAAATGCACATTTAAGAATCCCAAATTTTGCTACATCCCTTCCTCCGCATGTTACGTCACTGCACACTTTTTCATTTCACGCCCATGAACTATATTAAATATTCTGATGTCCTAACCGCTTTTAAACCGAATATTTTTTACACCATACTGAAACTGAGACGATTTTATTTTCGAAAAGAAAATATTACGCGCCAAACGCAGTTGCGTTATATATATATATATATATATATATATCATTTAGCGTAGTTTTCGGGGATTATATTTTGCGCGCTATTGAGCTCATTATTGAACCATACTTTCTTTCAAACATTTAGAATTATTTGTTATATACTCTCAATACAAATTCGCTGATTAGGAAGCAGTAAATTAGGCAGCAGCCAGCTTGTTAGGAAGCAGTTCACGAGTCATACCAGAAGCGTAATATATATATCAGAGAAGCAAAACGTACAATACTTTTGCTGCCCTCTGGGATACTACTTCTCAGCTAAGAGCTATTTTTCAATTTTATTCTGCCTTTTATGTTTTTTGTTGAATGACGAAGGCGTCCTGCCGACACGTTCGTTGTTTTGTTGCGTTCCTTTTTTTCAGATTTAACCTTTCTTTTTTTAACTCTTTTCCTGTTTTGCTAACCTGATTGCAGTGTCTCTCCCCTTATTGCCCTAACTAAACATTTGTCATGCTGAAACAAATCGTTAGTCTGGTCAAAGAATTTCTAAAGACGACTTTGAAAGATTATGAAAAATACATCCATTTCTCTCCCCCCCCCCTCCCGCCTTTTTTTCCACCACCGTGGAGTTGAGTATTTAGTTATTTATAATAAAGTATTCGAGAAGAATAGTTTTAAAAATTGTTATTATATGATATGTTTCATAATTTTCACTATGCCTTATTACATATTTTACATATGTATCTGATAAAGATCATGTTGTTGTTTTTTTGGTTGTTTTCTTTTGCAGCCCAATTATGATAACAAAGTATTTTTAAGGAAAAAAAAAAACCAATCTTTGCACTGCCGTATATCACCAAAAAAAAACAACAACCCCAACTAGATAGCAATGAAGCAGGTTGATGTCACCGAGCTATCAGTGTCCGACCCGGAAGTCAATGGTAGCTGGCGCCATGTGACATCACTTATTAGAATTGGTGGATAAAGATAAACTTCCCCCAATTTTGTGACATGCTTCCTTTCCAGGTCATGTTAAACTGGCTATATTTTTAAATAACGCTTCAAGTTCTGTCGTCGATTTAATAAAAGTTATTAAGAACACACAAACAAAATGTCGAATACCAAAATGAGGCAAAAAACGGACACTGTCGCCTGAGAGAATTCCTCTGCAAAAATAGAGGGGGGAAAAACCAAGGCAAGTTGGGCAAAAAGGTTGTTTGCATTGTGCGTCATAGACTTTCATGTTTGCATTGTGCGTCATAGACGTTCATGTTTGCATTGTGCGTCATAGACTTTCATGTTTGCATTGTGCGTCATAGACTTTCATGTTTGCATTGTGCGTCATAGACTTTCATGTTTGCATTGTGCGTCATAGACTTTCATGTTTGCATTGTGCGTCATAGACTTTCAAAGCTTTTCATGGCTCTATTCAGTGACTCATAATTTGGTTTTGTTTTGGTCATAATGATTTTTCCACGGTAACATCTTTTTCTGTCAGCTTCCATTTCTCAAGTAAGTTTTCTCTCAGTGTCTGAAGTAAGAATTCTTCTCTCAGTGTCTGAAGTAAGAATACTTTTATCAGGGTCTGAAGTAAGGTTACTTTTCTCAGAGTCTAAAGTAGCGTTCCTTCTCTCAGTCTCAGAAGTAAGTTTGCGTCTCTCATTGTCTGAATCATGGGAGCCAGAATGATCAATTCATTGATCGTGGGCCCTCAAAATAAAGAAGACGAAGAAAATACTTTTATCAGGGTCTGAAGTAAGGTTACTTTCTCTCAGAGTCTAGAGTAGGGTTACTTCTCTCAGTGTCTGAAATAATGTTATGTCTTCTTTTTCGATAAAGTATCGAGTAATGAAATTAGAGCTTATCAAAGACAGCCTACTCAAAGATTTTTATTATTATTTTTTTATATATAATAAAGTAACTTGTTTTTATTTGCTTGAAATGTACGGACCCTTCCTTGATGTTGGTGTCATCAAAGGGTTAAGAAATACAAACAGACAGTGAAGTTATGTCTAACGATTTAGTATCTAGAGCTGGTTTCAACAACATTGTTACTACACCGACACCCACCTGCACCCATCCGTACCCACCTGCACCCATCCGTATCCACCTGCACCCATCCATACCCACCTGCACCCATCCGTACCCACCTGCACCCATCCGTACCCACCTGCATCGATCCATACCCACCTGCACCCATCCGTACCCACCTGCACCCATCCATACCCACCTGCACCCATCCGTACCCACCAGCACTCAGCACCCATCTATACCCATTGATTAATTTTTAAAAAATACCAAAAGATCATTCAGTCTTGTTCACATCATTTACTCGGAGCTAAGTACACTTCACTGATTGTCATATTGACTTCGAACAGTGAAACATTGAGTAACATTCACAACTTTGATTTTACCCTCCACCAATCAGAAGAATGATTTTTATCAACGAGAGCCAATAAGATTTCGTCGATATAAATTGTGCCAATAAATTTGAGACTTTTGTTCAAAGGAAACGCTGAGAAAAAAAGAATATATGTGCTAAGAAGCGTGCGCCCCCCCCTCACCCCCAACCCCCGCCTAAACCAAACCTGGTAGATCTGGATTGCATAATATTTTCCTTATGCAATATTGCCCGTAAAACACTAAAGTGCATGCCGTAATGTGATTATAGAGTGATGTTAGTGTGATTATAGATTATATGTGATTATAGTGATTGTGTGTGCTTATAGTGTGATTATGTGTGTGGGGGGTTGTCATGTGGTTGTATTGTCATCTTGCTGTGGTGTTTAAATTATAAACCAATTCTTTGCCCAAACGTGGCCCACCAGTTTAGTTAACATGGCGTCACGTCTGCAGGAGGTGCCCTAACCTACGTTGTGTCGCCTCTTACAGGCCTCGTTCATGGCATCCTTACCATCAAGAAACTGCCATGGTCTCCAATCTACATTTTTTTGTTTACAAAAATAAGCAATCCCCTTAATTAAAGTGTGTGTCGCGAGATGCTCTCGTTCTTCGTAAAGATATTTCTCTTGGTAGATTGTACGGTAGAAAATAACAACAACACGAAAGCTAAAGAACAAGATAAGTTTGAATTGCGTAACTGACTCTTACCTGGCTCATCTTGAGATTTTTATTCAATTCCAGACTGAAACAACGTACAGCTGGTGTGTAGCAATGAAATGGACCACGGAATCTCTGGTCATTAAGCAAAAGATCCAGTGGCGTCACCGAACAGATTCAACCTGATGTACAGATTAATTTTAGGATGTTCTTCCTGGCTCAAACAACGTAACATTGAAATGATTTTTTTTTAAACTTATTAATAACGATTGGTATATAAGCTTGTTGTACTGATGAGCAGGTCTAGTGATGTACAGGTCTAGTGATGTACAGGTCTAGTGATGTACAGGTCTAGTGATGTACAGGTCTAGTGATGTACAGGTCTAGTGATGCATAGGTCTAGTAATACATAGGTCTAGTGGTGTACATGACGATTGATGCACATGCTTTGTGATACACAGGTCTTTTGATGCACAGGTCGAATTATTTACAGGTCTAGCGATGTGTAGGTCTAGTTGTATGCAGGTCTAGTGACAAATCATCATTGTATGTTCTTCGCACGCGAAGATGACCAAGGCATCCTGGTCTATTTCCATTTGTCTTGACTAAGTCTTGCCATGGGATATGACTTACTAGAATAACTAAAGATTTTGATAGAGATGATTCCGAGGGAAGTACAACGAGCATTACAGTGTCTTCGATTGCGTGTGGCGCCGGTAGATTCTTTTCCCCATAACTGCGATTGCGTAAAAAAGAATTTTGTCATTGCTGGTATCTGTACTGAGTGTATAAAGGTGTTTTTTGTGTGTGTTTTTCAAATTTGAAATTAGAAAAATTATCTCTTGAGATCATAAATTTCGCAGGTTCGATTGGATGGTCAGCATTGTAAGTTGAAAGAGACCTTTGATGATAAAGAGCTCAAAATGTAAATAATATTCTGTGCAATTCAACGGCTACAATGACAGTAAATACTTAAAAAATTTAAAATTTTGGAAACCAAGGGAGTTGACCAGCTTCTGACGTGTCCCATTATGACCGGTAAGTCCCAGCACGATTACGACGTGCCTTGATATCATATCGACCGGGGTATATAACGTGACGGCCTGTGTATAAAATGTGACTTCCGGGGTATAAAATGTGACGGCTGGGGTATATAACGTGACGGCCTGTGTATAAAATGTGACTTCCGGGGTATAAAATGTGACGGCCGGGGTATATGACGTGACGGCCTGTGTATAAAATGTGACTTCCGGGGTATATAACGTGACGGCCGGGGTATATAACGTGACGGCCTGTGTATAAAATGTGACTTCCGGTGTATAAAACGTGACGGCCGGGGTATATGACGTGACGGCCTGTGTATAAAATGTGACTTCCGGGGTATATAACGTGACGGCCGGGGTAT
>CAXITT010000381.1:385071-417859 GCA_964033795.1 Lymnaea stagnalis | reverse complement strand
TTTTTTTTTTTAGAGATAAATTATACATTTTTTTAGGAGATGCGAGAACTACTCTAATGAATGGCACGGGGTCCAGAATCTAGAAAGGTTGGGAACCCTTGGTAAAAATAAAAAAGGGAATGTGCTTAGAGATGATTAAGGCAGGGGTCTTCTTTCCCCCTCCCCCCCCCCCCCATCTGTTGGAATCGCTGCGCAAATGGCGAAACCGACAGGTGGTGCCGGGTGTTTTAGTCCCACGAGTCCTCTCCTAAGTGCCTCGTTTAACTATAAGCTAAATAAGCTACAACTTAGGGCCTCTCAATCAGCCGGGGCCTCAAAAAGCTACAACGTAGGGCCTCGCAATCTGAGGGGGGCCACAATAAGATACGACGTAGTGCCTCACAATCTGCCGGGGCTTCCACAAGCTACAGCTTAGGGCATCACAATCTGAGGGGGGCCACAATAAGCTACGACGTAGGGCCTCGCAATCAGCCGAGGCCTCAATAAGCTAAAGTTTAGGGCCTCACAATCAAACGGGGCCTACATAAGCTACAACGTAGGTCCTCACAATCTGACGGGCCTCAGTCAGTAAGCAAACAGCTGATATCCTCACAAGCTGCTTGGGCCTCACAAAGCTACAACTCTCTGATACAGATCTTTGTGTAGAAAATGATCTTTTCCTGGTTATTCTGCTTTACATAGTCACGGCCATAATGTGTTACAGTTCACTCGTGAAATTAACATATTAACGCCGTGTGAATACTTTTCGATTAACATAATATCTACATCTTCTCATATGTGTGATAATACCTGTTGTATGTTACAAAGTATTTGTTCGTTGATATCTGCAACAAAGGGGCGTCCATTAATTACGTCAACAACAAAAACAAAAATAAAAGGGGGGGGGGTGGAAATGTTTGACAATTATTGACCAGGGGGAGGGAAGGGGCTTTATATTAGTTGACGTCAACAATCAGGCTATGTTTTCTGTATTAAAATTTTAATCTTCAAAATTGACTAAAAAATTTTATGTTACAAAGTATTTGTTCGTTGATATCTGCAACAAAGGGGCGTCCATTAATTACGTCAACAACAAAAACAAAAATAAAAGGGGGGGGGGGGTGGAAATGTTTGACAGTTATTGACCAGGGGGAGGGAAGGGGCTTTATATTAGTTGACGTCAACAATCAGGCTATGTTTTCTGTATTAAAATTTTAATCTTCAAAATTGACTAAAAAATTATAAGTATAAATAGTCATATAATTTTTAGGCTTTTAAAATATTACTTATTTAATGTGTGTCTGTGCACTGCAGATGGCTGGTCAGAATGTTAGCACACTTTGTTAGTGCAAGAGAAGTCAAAAGTTGATCTCTCCTCACCTGTAGATTCTGTTGCAGGTATGGAACAAGGAAAAGTTTCACGTTTCATTTTCAGTCAAGATAAATGATATTGATAGAGTAAGAATACGATATTTTGAGGAATAGCTGAATGTAAAGTGAGTATCAATAATAGCGTCGTTGCTTGAACGGATTTGAAAAATCTGTAACATCTATTTTGCATCACAAGTCATGTTGAAAAAGCATGTTCATCAGAACCGACAAAGCCCTCTTGAGCATAAGAAAGTATCACCTGCTCCTCAACAAAAAAGGATTCGACCAAAGTGAGTAGCTGCAAGGAGATAGAGAAAGCTTATGGCAATTATTGCTCACACCGACAATGCTTCTATTTTAAGTGCTGAATGGTTAGATGAGGATGATGTTGACTTGCCTGGGATATACGTGCCGCAAGATGAAAATGATCAATCAGCTACTATAGACTATGCCCATCCGGGGCGTCATTCATGTTTTTTTCAGGGGGAAAGGGTGGCAAAACCAAAACTTGGTCGGCTTGTTCAGTTGTTTAATACAGGAGGCGCCACAGTACATAGTAATTTAAATAAAACCTGCAAATCAGGGAGTGGGGGCAAATGTGCCTCTGCCCTACCCAAAGGATGTCCCTGATGCCCATTGTTACGATAGAGCAAACCTGGCTACTCCTTGGGAAGATGATAGCAGCTAGAAACTATACTATAATTGTCAGCTATACTGACAATAATCATATTTATACCACAAACAATGATAATTTGTCTTTAGCAACCTTTCAATTGATTCTGTATTATAAAATTTAAGTATAAAAACTTTTTAACTTGTTGATTAACAAGCTAAAGATATAATGAAATGTTTTTCCTACAATTTTATTGTCATTAAAATAGATCAACACAAAGTAAAATGTATTTATAAATTTATTTATCATATAAAATATTTATTATTTTTATTTATTTATTATTTATTTTATTTTATTTATTTATTATTTATTTTATTTATATTTTTTTTGAGAGGGAGGGGGAGAAAATGTTGACATAATTAAAATAGGTGGGTGGGGATTCATTGAAAGTTTGACAGTTGTTGACAAAGGGCGGGGTGTGTGTGTCTCAAAAATTGCTTAAAAAATCTTGACGTAATTAATGGACGAGCCCCCAAGGTTATTCTTTCCACAATTGCAATGCTGAATGTCGACTTCAAAAACGCTTGATTTCAGAACGGACAAA
The DNA here is from genome assembly GCA_964033795.1 of Lymnaea stagnalis. Lineage (NCBI taxonomy): Eukaryota > Metazoa > Mollusca > Gastropoda > Lymnaeidae > Lymnaea > Lymnaea stagnalis. The sequence goes on along the minus strand of CAXITT010000381.1, from coordinate 415,292 downwards.
TCTTCGGAACAGCTGTGTTTTATTGCTGTTATGATCTTTTACAAAAGTCTCTGTCGTCTTTTCTTATAGAGTTGCAAGCATGTTTTTGAACGTAATTAGCAAATAATGACATTATTGACTTTTGGTATCCATTTGGGGGTGAGGGTGGGGGCAGGGGGTGCATTTTTAGTCTTTCCCCTGCCTTTAACGACCCTCTCGGCGGCCCCGGGTGTGAGACAAATAAACATCGCATTTAGGGGAATCTTGTACACGTCATGCAGCAAGCAACAATCAACAGACGTGCCAACATTTCTCTCGTCGTCTTACTTCCTATTCTGTCTGGAAAGTTTCCCAGCATAATATTTACGCTATCTTTAGTTAATATACAAATATATACATACATATTTAGTTACTTCTTGAGATTATTAGAAAGACACACAATATAATTATAATAAATGATAAGGAATTTGATTTAAAAAAAATTAGGAAAAGTATTGAAGACACCCTAACTTAGTCACCTTAGCGTACGGGACATTTGACACATTTTGAAACTGTTGTACATTTTTTTTTCAATCAATACATCAAACCAATTCACCTATGAAAGTGTACCAAGGCACACAACAGAGGTGAGGCTATGGCTGGTTGGACTTTTGGAATACCGATTATAAACAAAAATGTGTGGAATCCCAAAATATATTTCTTTTCAGAATGTATCGCCATGTTTCAAAAGAACCAAAATTGACAGGTACCCTTGGTTAACGACCGTCGGTTTAGGGCTCAATGAATTTTAAATTTTGTGTGTAAAATGTGAAGCCATGTGAATGTTAGGCGTGTTAGACCTAAGTCCTAATGGCATTGCTAGCCCCGCCCCCATTTTGTTGTACGTAGCAGATCTTTGACCTTAAAGAGCTTGACCACGCGTGTTAAACGAAGTTAGTACTGTCAGGTGAACTGCCAGGTGTACTGTCAGATGAACTACCAGTTGTACTGCCAGGTGTACTGCCAGGTGAACTGCGAGGTGTACAATACAATGTTTTTACCCCTTACTTATCCACGGTGATGTAGGTGATATTTCACAATGTATTTAAGATCATTATACACCTGATCCCCATACCCAGATCAGGGCCCTGGGAAGGCGGGCACAGGCCCCGGGGGCCGAAATCAGAGGGCGCCAAAATTTTCTTTAGCTAGGACATTTATACTGAATTAAATGATCAAATGAAATGTACTTCACGAAGACAAAGGGCGCCAAAAACATATTTTTACACTGGTCCACCCCTGGCGGATTTTTTTTTCTATTTTGTTGGTGGGTGCCGTTTTCAGGCTTCACCTAGGCGCCGCTTTTTCCTCGGCACGCCCCTGCCCAAGGTATTTATATTTTTAAAAAAACACACAACATGCCTACCCCCCTCCCATGCCTACCCCCTCCCATGCCAACCGCCTCCCATGCCAACCGCCTCCCATGCCAACCCCCTCCCATGCTAACCCCCCTCCCATGCCATCCCGTGCTGACCCCATGGCACCCTTGCTGACACCCAGCACCCGTGCTGACACCAGGGCACCGTGCCGACACTAAGCCCAAGGGCCGACACCAAGCCCCCACCCCACACCAAGCCCCCCTCCCATGCCAACCGCCTCCCATGCCAACCGCCTCCCATGCCAACCCCCTCCCATGCTAACCCCCCTCCCATGCCAACCCCCCTCCCATGAAATATATCCCCGAAATCGTATTCCAAACAGTATTTATTTGATGAGATCTAACACAGCGTCTTGTGGGGATTCCTCGGCTGTTAAAGCTGTTGGCTTTCGTCTTAAAGAAGGAAGTGAATTGTCCCGTTACCGAGTCTCGCTGTAGTCGTCATGTAACGTTTGGGGGAGGGAGGGAAGGGGAGACACGATTGTATCTCATGTGTTGTTCCCAGATGTGTGCTCTGTGTTTGAAGGTAAGTCAATGTGGCGTGTTGGCGTGAAGAGACTGTCCTGAGCTCACGGCTCAAATCTTTACGTTCATTGACTGTGAAAGGTAGGGGGAATGAACCGCGTCTGCATGCGGTCGGAGTAGTTGCTGTTGTCGGTGTAGGCGGTAAGTTGTTGTTTTTTTTTTATGTGAGTGGCATTGAGGTTCGTGTTTAGCAGGCATAAGCAGGCGTGATGGACATGTGTAAGAAGACCACTTACAGGTTGGCTCAGATGGTAGTCAAACTAAAGTCTTTTTTTTTAAAAAAAAATCGCAATTTTAATGGATTTTAAATTTTTTTTTTTTTTTTTTTTTTTTTTTTTTTTTTTTTTTTTTTTTTTTTTTTTTTTTTTTTTTTTGTTGTTGTTGTTCTCTTTAAATTTCCGTCACCGGTTGAACTGCTCACCTCCACGATAAGACGTCGTACCGTCAAGGCTAAGAGATAAACGTATAGAGATCAAGACGCACGAGATGTGTTTCCGAGTTAGGGACAGGTACAGTAGTATCTGATACATTTAGTAGTGACCTCAAAGATGGTACGGGCTGCATGCATTGAAATGCAAACTGTTTATCAATACATATATCATTTTAAAAAACACAATTAATTCATTCTTTATTTTTATCTCCAATTAAACTCAGTTCCCTAATGCAATGGTTCGCAAACGTGTAAGTTGGGCGGACCGGTGCACAAGTTTCGAAATTTTACCAGGGACCGGTGCATGATTTATTTTTATACTTTTATTTCTATTTGACCGTAAATATTTATGTTATGGGGACCGGCAGCGTTAGCCATGCGGACCGGTAAAGGTCCACGGGCCGCACTGCTCTAATGTCCCAAATAGACATTCCCAAATAGTCTCTTCCATTTTCTCCCGAATGGCGTCATCTGTTGCAATATTTGAAGATCATGTACCGAAGACTATTGCCCTTGGATTGTTTGACAAGCAAACCATGTTCTTGTTCTGAAGCTCTTGCGCAGCACGTCATAACCTCTACCCCAAGAAGCTTTTCGGTTTTAGTACTTTATTTGTTATTTATTTATTTTATTTATTTTTATTTATTTTTGGTGGTTAGGGGGGGGGTGGGGAGATATCCTTGCAAGGGCGCAGCTAGAGTGTTTGGTGGCCAGGGACAAGATTCATTTTGACGCCCTCTCTCAACTCATCAATAAAATTCCACCACATTTCGCTACTTGTCCGATGCCCCGGGGACTTCTGCCCCCCACCCGTCTGCCCGCCTAGTTACGCCGCTGATAATGATGTTTAATTGCTTATATCATTACAAAACAAAACTTTGGTACAGAGTCTGGTGTGTTTTCTTTTTTTCTTTTTTTTGGGGGGTGGGGGGTGGGGTGGGGGTGGTCATGCTGTTAATTTAATCAAAGTTCATTGGAGACTTGACCAAACATTTCCACAAGTGAAGGTGATTTTAGATTCGGAAGCGAAAACAAATGATGCCCGAAAATAGCTAAAATTCATATCCTAAAAATATACCATTAAAAAACCCCAACAAAAAAGAGAGACCAATGTTCAGCTTTTGTTGTTTGTGAAATGATTGTCCAAGTTGGTAATTCTGTTGGTTGAACGTTCTAACAAAGGTTTCCGACATCCAAAGTTCCGTAGACAACAATGTCTAGCGGTCCGATCTGATTTTTAAAGTTATGATTTACCCATATTCTAAACTTTTGGAAACTGGAATACGTGAACGGACAACGAGAACTCAGTGGCGCAGCGAAGGTTGGTGATGTCCATGTTTGGGGNCATAATCCTAGCAAGCCTCTAAGAGTGTTCAACTACCTGCGACCAGCCATAATCCTAGCAAGCCTCTAAGAGTGTTCAACTACCTGCGACCAGCCATAATCCTAGCAAGCCTCTAAGAGTGTTCAACTACCTGCGACCAGCCATAATCCTAGCAAGCCTCTAAGAGTGTTCAACTACCTGCGACCAGCCATAATCCTAGCAAGCCTCTAAGAGTGTTCAACTACCTGCGACCAGCCATAATCCTAGCAAGCCTCTAAGAGTGTTCAACTACCTGCGACCAGCCATAATCCTAGCAAGCCTCTAAGAGTGTTCAACTACCTGCGACCAGCCATAATCCTAGCAAGCCTCTAAGAGTGTTCAACTACCTGCGACCAGCCATAATCCTAGCAAGCCTCTAAGAGTGTTCAACTACCTGCGACCAGCCATAATCCTAGCAAGCCTCTAAGAGTGTTCAACTACCTGCGACCAGCCATAATCCTAGCAAGCCTCTAAGAGTGTTCAACTGCCTGCGACTCTGGAGCCGCATGAGATTCATTGAAGAAACAGATGCGGCTCCCTACTCCAATGACACCCTACTCTAGAGGCACCCTACCTTGGTGGGTTCATTTTCTGGTGGTAGCCTGATGTTGTGACTCCATGACTGGTGGTAGCCTGATGTTATGGCTCCATTACTGGTGGTAGCCTGATGTTGTGACTCTATTACTGGTGGTAGCCTGATGTTGTGACTCCATTACTGGTGGTAGCCTGATGTTGTGACACCATTACTGGTGGTAGCCTGATGTTGTGGCTCCTTGCCTTAAGTACGATGATGGGGTATAAAAGCTGTCTTAAATTTGCAGTTTTCCACTTTGCTGTCATCTCCCTGAGTGGGCGCCACACCGTGCTGTCCACACCCTGCACCCCCGAGTGGCACTTATTATTCTCTCTCTCACACACCTATGTTATATGTCCGTCTGTCCGTCCGTCCGTCTTTCTGTTGTATGTCTGTCTGTCTGTCCGTCTGTCTGTCTGTCTGTTTACATGTCTGTATCTATGTCTGTCTGTCCACCCGTCCGTCCGTCTGTCTCTCTGTCTGTCCTTCCCTCCGTCCGTCCATCTCCTCTCTTTCCCTCTTAATCTCTCCACTCACACTGCCCTCTTCTTTTTCCATTTTCTATGTACATTAGATGTGTACTAAATGTGTACTAAATCCAATGCAGACATTCGAGGATATTACTGGGATGTGTACCAAAGTTCTATCCAATCTGGGTCAGCACTCGGTGTGTCGACGCTTGGTCCAGTCATTTGAGAACTCTAACCTCAGACTCAGTGACAGTACTAAGAGGTTGATGGCAGGAACAAATTGTATCACGATATCTTATGTCAGTGCCGTTCCTACCGAGTTTTGTGCTACAGACAGGAACACAAAAATTCCGTCCCTTAATGCTAAACGCTGATTGGTCATCTATGGGGACTAGTTTTTAGCTTGCTATGAAACTAAATGGTCTAGTGATTTTGAAATATAAATCCTAATGATGAATATATTAAATTAATATTTTTGTTATAATGTATGCTTGACTCTACTTTAACTCTGAGATAGCATTGACAATTTTTTTAAATCATTTATATTAACTTCGCTTTTGTTCGTCGCTGGGTGGCTGGCTGGATGGGTGGCTGGCTGGATGGGAGGCTGGCTGGGTGGGTGGGTGGCTGGCTGGCTGGGAGGCTGGCTGGCTGGGAGGCTGGCTGGATGGGTGGCTGGTTGGGTGGCAGGCTGGGTGGCTGGCNTTTCCGATTGGAAATCATATCCTCGTGCTGGACACAAGACAGTGAATTTAATTGATGTGCTATTTCTTGGCACGGTGTGTTAACTCTCTGAAGATTGTAATTCCAAATGTGAAGTATATCTTACCTGGGTGCTAAGGTATGTTGAAGGGCGGGTGAGTCCGCACAGGGAGGGTTGATACCGAGAGGAGGGGACAACAAGGTCCATGGTTACAAGGAGGAATGGCTACAGGGGAGGTCGACTACAAGAAGGGTTGTCTACAGCTAGTGGTGGCTACAGCGAGTGTGGCTACAGCGAGTGTGGCTACATCGAGGATGGCTACAGCGAGTGGTGGCTACAGCGAGTGTGGCTATAAAGAGGAGTTGCTGCAGTGTGGAGTGGTTACAGGGAGGGATGGCTGGCTGGGAGGCTGGCTGGGTGGCTGGCTGGGAGGCAGGCTGGGTGGCAGGCTGGGTGGCTGGCTGGATGGCAGGGAACATTTTCGGACAGTCAATTGACCCGATTACCGTCAAGCTATCGAGCTGAAACTTGGCACATAGACTCGTTGTCGATGACAACAAATTCTATCAAATTATAAATGTTTTTAGAGTATCTATAGATTGATTTGCATGTCTTGCTTTGGCATATGCAAAATCCTGAATTATTTTGTTCATATGCAACTCGTCTGCATTCGTTTTCTTTCAATGGATATGGTTGCTAAGCCGAACAAACTAGGAGCCAGAATGATTATTTCATTGATCGTGGACCCTCAAAATGAAGAAGAAGAAACTATCTTGAGAAAAATAGAAATATATATTTCTTTCCAATGTGTCACAAGATAGTTTGAAATATGTCAGTTCTTCTCTCATCTGCAGCAATCGTTACTGTTATAGGGAATGATAGTAAAATTCTTATAGGAAGAGTAACGATAAATGCTCATTTGACACACATTGGCTAAATATAGCCTACCTCTGGGGCAATGATTTATCTGTTATTCTTTTTGATAAATGAAATAACTCATCACACATTTCTGTTGATATTAATGTCCTCTGAATCTTCATTTATCCCTATGCTAACGCTAATTTTTATCAAAGGTCCATGCATTCTTTGAAAACTTTCTTTTCATTCAATTTCTGAATTTTTTTTATTGTTAAACATAAATTCAAATGACTCAAAGTGAGATGTCAACTGTTAAAAATTGATCGTTAACTGAATACGTTACGGCATCCCAACTCTGGTTAACAAAATAAACTTCAATTTTTATTTAATGTTATTTTTTCTTTTCTGGAATATTCCTACCTATAAAAATGCCGCTCTACGCAGCCGCCTATACTGCATCTACCTAAAGCCGGCACGACTTGTAGTTCTAGTGTTTGGTGAGATACGTTTTAGGTCTGGTGGTCTGTGAGGTAAGTTGTAGTTCTTGTGGTCGGTGACATAAGTTGTAGTTCAAGGTGTTGGTGAGACCAGTTCTGGCTCTAGAAGTTAATTAAGTCGATTAGAGAGCGAGATTTTCAACCAATATTTTGAGACCGAAAGAAGCTTTCAACTCGACGTTTAATGAATTCATTAACTTGTATACTGCATTTTGTTTCTAAGTTATGTTTTTATTTTTCAGTTTTACTTTTGCGGCGTCTCTTTCGGCGACATTTGTCATATGTGAAGGTTCTGGCTTGGGGGGGGGGGGGCGGAGGGGCGCTTATAATTTTTTTGCACGTCATCTGTCACTGTTTAGGGCTCTTTTCAAAGTGTTCGTATACGCTGCTGACGGGATACATTACACGCCTTTAGTCAATGACACATTCACTGCAGCCAACTGTGACACGCCCATTGACAGTCTCACTGCCCAATTTTTATACGATGGCCTGTATCATGTCGAAAGTAAGCTCGCTGGTCTCTATTTGGATCAATGCACTGCAATTGATTGAACGGTGCATCAGTGGGGGCGGGGTGGGGGGGGAATAATGGTGGGTCGAAGTGGGGTACCTTGGCATGACGTTATTTAAAAATGTGGGGTGGTGTGTCGGGTGGTGTGTGGGGTGGGGGGGGGGGGCAGGTTTGGGGGATGGCTGGAGGTGAAAGAAAATGCGAAGAGCGTTCATAGATCATATCTACTTCCGTGGACGTTCAAAGAAGAAAAAAAAAAAAAGAAAAAAGGAACAATGGTAAAAACTAAGATTATATCGTCGCAGACTTTCCTTGAACAGCTTTCTAAACTTTGCCAACTGACGACCAGTGTTCCTAAAATAAAGATTTAAAAAAAACATTATTTAAAAAATAAAGATTTTAATTTACGGTACTTGAGGTTTTGTCATTCATTGTAGGGAAGTGAAACCTGATGACGTATTTCATATTGGTCAATTCCATACATACGTCATCAAGTGAGCAAAAGGTTTGGGGAGGGTGGGTCAGTCAAAAGGGTAAATATAAGAAATACAAAAAAAAAAAATAAAAGGTACAAATGACACGCGCTGATCTCCATTCATATCTGGCTTCATAAATCGCACTCAAGATATCATAGGTAGAAATTATATTTTTTTCGAGACCTGTTTGTAATTCGCCCTCAAAATTAAATACAATTTCTAGAAAGACAAAATCCAAATGATAATTTATTAAACACAAAAACTCTAAGAATTTTTAAAAAAATTTTATCGTTGCCATTTAGCATGACCCGGAAGCTAATTATTTCCTCCTTTTCTTCGATCAGTTGATCTCTAAATGTTACGATGGACACTGGCGAGGAGTTACAGTTGTTAATATCAAACAGGGACTCTCACTGATAGGCTTTCTGGTGAAACACACAATATTAAAGACACAATTTCTGGTGAGGCACACATTATTAAAGACACAATTTCTGGTGAGACACACACTATTAAAGACACAATTTCTGCTGAGACACACATTATTAAAGACACAATTTCTGCTGAGACACACACTATTAAAGACACACTTTCTGGTGAGACACACACTATTAAAGACACACTTTCTGGTGAGACACACACTATTAAAGACACACTTTCTGGTGAGACACACAATATTAAAGAGACGCCTTCTGTTGAGACAAACACTATTAAAGACACAATTTCTGCTGAGACACACACTATTAAAGACACACTTTCTGGTGAGACACACACACTATTAAAGACACACTTTTTGGTGAGACACACACTATTAAAGACATACTTTCTGGTGAGACACACCCTATTAAAGACACACTTTCTGGTGAGACACACAATATTAAAGAGACGCCTTCTGGTGAGACACACACTATTAAAGACACACTTTCTGGTGAGACACACAATATTAAAGAGACCCCTTCTGTTGAGACAAACACTATTAAAGACACACTTTCTGGTGAGACACACAATATTAAAGACACGCCTTCAGTTGAGACAAACACTATTAAAGACACACTTTCTGGTGAGACTCACACTATTAAAGACACAATTTCTGCTGAGACACACACTATTAAAGACACAATTTCTGGTGAGACACACACTATTAAAGACACACTTTCTGGTGAGACACACACCATTAAAAACACACTTTCTGGTGGGACACAGATTCTCATAGACATACTTTCTGTTGAGACACAGACTCTCAAAGACACATCTGGTAAAGTAGACTCTCTTAGAAACACTTTTTGTTGAGACACAGACTCTCAAAGACTCATCTTGTAAAGTAGACTCTCTTAGACATACTTTCTGGTGAGACGAAGATTCTCAAAGGAATATTTTCTGATGGGACACATACTCTTAAAGGCACACTTTTTTATGGGGAGACACGGAATCTTATAAAAATAATTTCTTGTGAGACACATAATCTCTAAGTGAGACACATAATCTCTAAGTGAGACACATAATCTCTAAGTGAGACACATAATCTCTAAGTGAGACACATAATCTCTAAGTGAGACACATAATCTCTAAGTGAGACACATAATCTCTAAGAGAGACACATAATCTCTAAGTGAGACACATAATCTCTAAGTGAGACACATAATCTCTAAGAGAGACACATAATCTCTAAGTGAGACACATAATCTCTAAGTGAGACATATAATCTCTAAGTGAGACACATAATCTCTAAGTGAGACACATAATCTCTAAGTGAGACACATAATCTCTAAGTGAGACACATAATCTCTAAGTGAGACACATAATCTCTAAGTGAGACACATAATCTCTAAGNTCTCACTAAGACTAGATTGGAAGGTCTCACCTAGCCTACATTGCTGGGTCTCACTAAGCCTAGACGCCTGGGTCTCACTAAGCCTAGATTGGAGGGTCTCACTGAGCCTAGATTGGAGGGACTCACTAAGCCTACATTGCTGGGCCTCATTAAGCCTAGATTGGAGGGTCTTACTAAGCCTAGATTAGAGGGTGTCACTAAGCCTAGAATGGAGGGTCTCACTAAGCCTAGATTGGAGGGTCTCACTAAGCCTGCATTGGTCTCACTAAGCCTAGATTGGTGGGTCTCACTAAGCCTAGATTAGAGGGTCTCACTAAGACTAGATTGGAAGGTCTCACCTAGCCTACATTGCTGGGTCTCACTAAGCCTAGACGCCTGGGTCTCACTAAGCCTAGATTGGAGGGTCTCACTGAGCCTAGATTGGAGGGACTCACTAAGCCTACATTGCTGGGCCTCATTAAGCCTAGATTGGAGGGTCTTACTAAGCCTAGATTGGAGGGTGTCACTAAGCCTAGAATGGAGGGTCTCACTAAGCCTAGATTGGAGGGTCTCACTAAGCCTGCATTGGTCTCACTAAGCCTAGATTGGTGGGTCTCACTAAGCCTAGATTAGAGGGTCTCACTAAGACTAGATTGGAAGGTCTCACCTAGCCTACATTGCTGGGTCTCACTAAGCCTAGACGCCTGGGTCTCACTAAGCCTAGATTGGAGGGTCTCACTGAGCCTAGATTGGAGGGACTCACTAAGCCTACATTGCTGGGCCTCATTAAGCCTAGATTGGAGGGTCTTACTAAGCCTAGATTAGAGGGTGTCACTAAGCCTAGAATGGAGGGTCTCACTAAGCCTAGATTGGAGGGTCTCACTAAGCCTGCATTGGTCTCACTAAGCCTAGATTGGTGGGTCTCACTAAGCCTAGATTAGAGGGTCTCACTAAGACTAGATTGGAAGGTCTCACCTAGCCTACATTGCTGGGTCTCACTAAGCCTAGACGCCTGGGTCTCACTAAGCCTAGATTGGAGGGTCTCACTGAGCCTAGATTGGAGGGACTCACTAAGCCTACATTGCTGGGCCTCATTAAGCCTAGATTGGAGGGTCTTACTAAGCCTAGATTAGAGGGTGTCACTAAGCCTAGAATGGAGGGTCTCACTAAGCCTAGATTGGAGGGTCTCACTAAGCCTGCATTGGTCTCACTAAGCCTAGATTGGTGGGTCTCACTAAGCCTAGATTATAGGGTCTCACTAAGCGTAGATTGGCGGGTCTCTCTAAGCCTAGATTGGCGGGTCTCACTAAGCCCAGATTGAGGGTCTCACTAAGCCTAGATTAAAGGGTCTCATAAGCCTAGATTGGACGGTCTTAAAAAGCCTAGATTAGAGGGTCTCACTAAGCCTAGATTGGAGGGTCTCACTAAGCCTAGATTATAGGGTCTCACTAAGCCTAGATTGTAGGGTCCCACTAAGCCTACATTGGATGGTCTCACTAAGACTAGATTGGAGGGTCTCACTGAGCCTAGATTGGAGGGTCTCACTAAGCCTAGATTGGAGGGTCTTACTAAGCCTAGATTGGAGGGTAGCGATCATGAATACACAATGTTAACCCATCATGAGAGAGAGAGAGAGAGAGAGGGAGAGAGAGAGCGAGAGAGAGGGAGAGAGAGATAGAGAGAGAAGCATTGAGTAAACATGGTCAGAATGTCTTAAACACACGCACAACACCTGTTATCGCCCACCAGCAATTAACAGAAATATGTTGCCCTATTTAACAGTGCCCATTGTTGTGACAAGCATCACCCAGATTTGATGTCCGGAGTGAAGGGGACAGCGTGTTTACCTGGGCCGGGCGATGAAGCCGGAAGTTTGATCAAATATCAAAGCGTTGTGTCAGCCTATTTTGGGGGGCTGGTGTATTTGATCGCTGGTGGTACATATTATGGTAGATCTCGGGTCAGAAATTACAGGGTGGCTTGAGTGCAATCACAAGTGACCGGTACCAGGGACATTAATATACATCTTCATGTTTTCCTTTTTTTCAATTTGCTTATTTTGCAGAGGACAACCATATACACACAATGACACCCCCATACACACGACGACACCCCAATACACACGATGACCCCCCCCCACACGCACGATGACACCCCCACACACACACGATGACACCCCATACACGATGACCCCATAAACACGTTGACCCCCAAAACACGTTGACCCCCATAAACACGTTGACCCCCATAAACATGTTGACCCCCATAAACACGTNGACACCCCATACACGATGACCCCATAAACACGTTCACCCCCAAAACACGTTGACCCCCATAAACACGTTGACCCCCATAAACATGTTGACCCCCATAAACACGTTGACCCCCATAAACACGTTGACCCCCATAAACACGTTGACCCCATAAACACGTTGACCCCCATAAACACGTTGACTCCCACAAACACGTTGACCCCCATACACACGACAACACATAATACACACGATGACACCCCCACACACACGATGACACCCCCACACACACGATGACAGCCCCATACACACTATGACACAACCCCCCCCCTACGTACGCACCTTTACTACTGACCGCCACTGACGCAACACAGATAGGCAAGTGCCCGAGCCCGATAATGCATACATTTGATAAGCAACGATAAAGCCCCTAGTATCTAACTTCCTCTTTGCGATTTTATAAATAACCCGAGGGAAATACACACTTTTGGGACTATTTCCATGGTATATAGGTTAGCCACACTGGGGGAAACCTCGTCTTTCTCTGTCATTCACCTTACTGCGTGGATAGGTCTACATGTGTGCGTTTGCTCTTGTTGTGCCGATGAAACCAATAAATATAATGTGACGATGAAGACCGTGAGTTTGTCAATTTATATAAATAAACAAAATTGCTAAACATTTCAGGTGTTTTTAGATACAAACAATTCGATCTTTTTTTGTTTGTTTTATTTTAATAAAGCGTTTAGAATGTGGACCAATTTTTTTAAATATTCACGAGAAACGTTAGTCGTAAGTTACAATTTTCATCATCCCTCCATTAAATAATAAATATATACCACAATAACCAGTGGCGCCACTAGTTACAGTACTATCAAGTGCAGTAATGCCTTTATTTTTATTATAAATACAATATACATATCCCTTCTATTGATAACATAAGGTAACGAGATAAACCAGAAGATTACCGTTCATAAAACTGGTGTGTTTCAGCATAATGTAACATATTTCAGCATAATGTAACATATTTCAGCATAATGTAACATATTTCAGCATAATGTTCTGTTCTTAATGTGTCTATCTCTGTTCTTAATGTGCCTGTCTCTGTTCTTAAAGTGTCTGTCTCTGTTCTTAATGTGCCTGTCTCTGTTCTGACAGTGTCTGTCTCTGTTCTTATTGTGGCTGTCTCTGTTCTTATTGTGGCTGTCTCTGTTGTTAATGGGGCTGTCTCTGTTCTTAAAGTGTCTGTCTCTATTCTTAAAGTGTCCGTCTCTGTTCTTAATGTGTCTGTCTCTGTCCTTAAAGTGTCTGTCTCTGTTCTTAAAGTGTCTGTCTCTGATCTTAATGTGCCTGTCTCTGTTCTTAATGTGCCTGTCTATGTTCTTAATGTGTCTGTCTCTGTTCAATATTGTTAATTGTGAACCGTTACCTTATCAATAGTGTACCGCACCACGTTGTCAGGACTATCGGAACCATACCGTGAAAGAGAACTGTAACCATATTGTTAACAAAAGTTTTCGTTTTTGTCTAAAGATTTATAACTTTGGTGAGTTGACTGGGTCAACTATGCGAGGGTCATCCTATTTTAAGACACGTTTAAAAAATAAAAAACAACACAAACTCTGTTATGAATGAAGTAAAACTCTCTAAAAAACAAAACGTTCTGACTGTAAACTATACAAGTTTGACGGGAAGTCCCCGAACGTCATTCACAACATGCGTAGACTAGCCATCCTTAAAGCGGATGTGGGCTGCTCACTCATTAAGTGTTCTGTCTTGGACACGGTGATCTTTGATCCTCGCTCCTGAAAAGTCCGTTTGTTAACAACACTCCATGGACGAACACGCTAGGGAGCAGGTGGCGACGTCACGCACGCTCCTTGTGTAAGGCAGTGGTTCTCAACCTGTGGGTCGCGCAAGACCATCTGAAAACACATGTTTATGAAGTAGCAACGAAAGTAAGTTTATGTTTTTTGGGGGTCGCCAAAACATGAAGAACTTTATTAAAGGGTCGCGGCATTAGGAAGGTTGAGAACCACTGGTGTAGGGTTAACTTCAGACCCCCCCCCCCCTTTTTTCGACCATTATATCACGCTGATTGACTGAGCTTCCTAAGTGGCTAGACCAGTGATTCTCACGGTGGGTGGTGGGGGAATAGTGACAACGAAAGTAAGTTTATGTTTTTTGGGGGTCGCCAAAAACTGAAGAACTTTATTAAAGGGTCGCGGCCTTAGGAAGGTTGAGTACCACTGGTGTAGGGTTAACTTCAGACCCCCCCCCCCCTTTTTTCGACCATTATATCACGCTGATTGACTGAGCTTTCTAAGTGGCTAGAGCAGTGATTCTCACGGTGGGTGGTGGGGGAAAGACCCCTGGGGGGTGCTGTTAGGATTAGGGAGCTTTTGGGGTGGGGGTGTTGGTGTTATCCAGGGGGTTCTGGTGAAATTTGGGAATGCGATCTTTAGAATTCAAAATTGACCATTAAAAAGAAAAGAACTTTTTTAAAAAAAATTCTCGGCGTTAAATAAAAATCGTGGCTCCACATCAGTAGTGGAGTTTTCTTACTGGACAAACCAGGAGAGAAATGACAATTGATATATATCTCAACCTGAGGTACTAGGGCATATTAGCAATAATTTAAATATTGCATGTTTGGATTACGACCAAATACAACTTGATAAATCGGCCACGGGATATCATCTTGGTTCGTGTCATTTTATTTTTTTTTTTGTAATCCACGGGTCGCGTCATGTATGCAAAGACAATAAAGAGGATCGACGGACGGCGACTAAGATGTAACTTGAGGGTCATGACCAAAGTACACACTATGGACACTTATTCCATTTTGATTCAATCGTAAATGTGTTATTCAATTTTGAAGAAGCATTATTTAGTTCATGAGTCTAATCTCTGAAAGCGTGTTTAGTTGAATGATCATGTTTGTATATTTTTCAGGTCAAACGTTTTTCCCAGAAGCCCTGCTTTGAGAATAACTCTCCCCCCTCCCCCACTCCTCACCCCCTCAAGTAACCATGTCATCACGACGTCACAGTCTTACTTTCAACATTGTCTAAAAGCCGCTTGAGTGGACAACTTGATGAGGTTGTTTCAAATACGGGAAGAATAGTATTTTTGTGGTGTGTGTTTACACTTCAGTTTATTCGGGTTCACAGGACCTCCTAGAGTAGCGGGGGGAAATCTGGGTGAACACGTGCGCTGTATCCAAGACAATCACTGGACTATAGTTAATCTTTTACAATCATTTCTGGAATTTTTCTACTACAAGAAGTGAAATGGATTTTAAAAAATGGATTAGGTGGATCACACGTTAAATAGTAGCGCTGCTGTTGAGAGAACATTGGTGCATTCGGTTGTGAGGAGTTTACTTTTAAAAAAAAAAAAAAAGATGGCAGAGTTTGAATTCCGTGACGTGACCATTCTGCACACGGATCAGGACATGGAGTGGTGCCGGTACCTCAAGAAAAACTTTAAGCTGGACTCGCTGAGAATTGACGACCTGAACATCACTCAGCTGAATTACAAGAACCCGCCAGGTAAGATGGTAGGACAGACATTTGGGGCAGTGGAGTCGTAGTGTCGGTCTTTGTTTTGGAAGTAGCTCAGAACCACTGAGGAGAGGAATAGCAGCGTTTAAAAAGAATTGTCCGTGAAATTGAAAAAAGACCCCAAAATGGCCGTTTTTGTCACGTGATTTAACTTTGGTAACTTATCCCCCTTGATTTATTAATTAAAAAAACAACAACAAAAAAAAACAAAAAATGAATTGACCTGTCATTGGAATAAATGATGTGGAAATTATTCGGGTTTCGATACCCTTCAATTCATAGATAGCAACGTAATTGAACCTTAAAATATCTATAAACTCAATATGGTAGACGGTAAATTTAACTTCTTATCAACGGAGTGCCTACCATTTATTAGGTAGTTCAGTCCTGTAGAAATGTTGACCATATTCTCAGATGTCAATGTCATGTAGTGTAGTCCTTTTAAATTTGAAATGCTGACCATATTCCCAGAGGTCAATGTTATGTAGTGCAGTTCTTTGAAATTTGAAATGCTGACCATATTCTCAAAGGTCTTGGTTATGCAGTGCAGTCCTGTTTAATTTGAAATGCTGAACATATTCTCAAAGGTCTTTGTTATGCAGTGCAGTCCTGTTTAATTTGAAATGTTGAACATATTCTCAGAGATCGAAGTGGTCTTGAGGGAGTCGTACGTCGTTGTCCTCCTGGTCACTTGCCATCTTTTGGAGTACATGGAGACGAACGCCGACTGGTTTTGTCCAATGCTTAGGAGGCGTGACCCGTCAGTGACCACTGTGGTGAGCACTATGCTGAACATGTCCACTGATGACGTCACAACATACCTGGAGAACAACTGTGGCCCTGATAAAACTAAGGATACCTGGGAATTGATAGAGGTTAGTCATGTAGTGATAGAGCTTGGCCATGTAGCGATTGAGGTTAGCCATGTAGTGATAGAGCTTGGCCATGTAGCGAAAGAGGTTAGTCATGTAGTGATAGAGCTTGGCCATGTAGCGATAGAGGTTAGCCATGTAGTGATAGAGGTAGGCCTTGTACCTTGATAGAGGTAGGCAATAGAGGCTAGTCGAGTAGTAATAAAAAAATTGCAACACCTTGTTATGCTCAGTATATTAGTGGACTTAGACGGCGCAAGCAATCATTTATTTGTGCTACTAAATCATCATTCAAGATGAATACATCGATGGACATATAGGTGGATACATAGATTGATACACTCTTTACAGCAGAAATTTTAAGGTTGCCATTTTGGATAGTTTAGTTTTCGCTCCTAACTTTAAGGATTAGTTTATCTTTATTGTTAATATTTATTTGTTTTTTTTTAAATAACAAAACAAGAAATCCTTAAACGTAACTTCTCTTGTAAACTTTTTTTTCGCTGCTTCGTTCCCTTATTTCTGCATGCTTGGAAAAAGAAGAAAAAATATGTCTGATTGCCTCGAAACTCTGAAAAGCTGGTCTAATAGACCGACCTAATGTTCATTCTCAAGATTTTTCTGATTCTCACTCTCAAGATTTGCCGAAATTCCATTCTCAGGATTTACCTGATTCTCATTCTCAAGATTTGTCTAATTCTCATTCTCAAGATTTGCCCAATTCTCATTCTCAAGATTTGCCTAATTCTCATTCTCAAGATTTACCTGATTATCATTCTCTAGAACGTCCCAATGCTCATTCTCAAGATTTCCCCAATGCTCATTCTCAAGATCTCCCCAATGCTCATTCTCAAGATCTCCCCAATGCTCATTCTCAAGATTTCCCCAATGCTCATTCTCAAGATCTCCCCAATGCTCATTCTCAAGATTTCCCCAATGCTCATTCTCAAGATTTCCCCAATGCTCATTCTCAAGATTTCCCCAATGCTCATTCTCAAGATCTCCCCAATGCTCATTCTCAAGATCTCCCCAATGCTCATTCTCAAGATTTCCCCAATGCTCATTCTCAAGATCTCCCCAATGCTCATTCTCAAGATCTCCCCAATGCTCATTCTCAAGATCTCCCCAATGCTCATTCTCAAGATCTCCCCAGTACTCATTCTCAAGACCTCTCCTATGCTCATTCTCATGACCTCCCCAACTCTCATTCTCAGGTGGATGTTAATGGCAAAAACATGAAAGAGGCTATTACCACAATTTTAGGCTTCCGGGATAAAAATGCCGCAAAGAAGAATGAGAGCAAGAGGAGAGGCTCGGAACAAAGAAGCATTGCGGACAAAAAAATGCCAATGGAGATGATTCCGTCAGCAATTCAAGGGGTGAGTTGCTAAGTTAATTTTAAACAAGA
This sequence comes from Lymnaea stagnalis, assembly GCA_964033795.1. NCBI lineage: Eukaryota > Metazoa > Mollusca > Gastropoda > Lymnaeidae > Lymnaea > Lymnaea stagnalis. Next base: position 397,584 of record CAXITT010000381.1, on the reverse strand, counting down.
ATCATTCTTTCATGAAAAGTCTCCTCAAATAGGTATACAGCTGGTGCTCGACTTACGACCTATGCAACTTACGACCATTCGACTAGAGACCGACCGAATTTCGGCTTCGATTTGGGCGACGAAAGTGACCATTTTATCACTTTCGGCCAAGTTTCGGGTTCGGCCGAAACTGATAGTTAACTGTCGGCTTAATTTCGGTTTCGACCGAAAGAGAAAAGTTAATTTTCGGTTTCGGCCGAAATCAGAAAATCACTTTCGGTCGGTCTCTACATTCGACTTCACGACCACAATCACTAATCATGCTGTATTAGATTTCAGATTTATGTATGCCTGAATTATCTGTCGAACGGTATTTGTCTGCAATCAGCGGTGGTCGTGAGCATCGAATAACATGATTTATAACAATAACAAAAGAGATGCAATATATAATTTAACTTAGATATTTGTATAATATCACTTCACGTTACGGTACACATAGCGTTTTCAACTTACGACCAAATCGTGTTACGGCCGGTCTGTCGGAACGGATCGTGGTCGTAAGTCAAGCACTAGCTGTAATTTGCTAGGTATACTTTGATAGGTATACTTTGCCAGGTATACTTTACTAGGTATATTTTGCTAGGTATAATTTACAATATTTTTTTAATTTACATATCAAATTAGGCGTTTTAAGGAAGAATAAAAAATGACATCAGAGCACTCGCATGGGTGCTGTGTGTGTGTGGGGGGGGGCTGCAACCCCCTGCTGCTGCTATGGGAGGGGGGATATTTAATGGGCCCAAAACCCAAAACTTTGATGTGAAAACAAAATTAAACGATCAACTTTGAATGCAAGGGAGAAGTGGGGGGGGGGGTGTTAGGGGGTGTGGATTTGTACACGATCGCAGAGTGTTAGGAAGCCTCCAAAGTTGAGGTTCTTTAAAGATACGGATCACACCATGGACTTGACCACACTACTACTAGTCTTCCAGTTATTATGTGCTACACTTGTGGACAAGGAAAACGCGTGTGCAATTGTAAAAAATGAAAGAAACAACAACTGAATTACGCGAAGCGGCAGTCGGATTAATGTGAAATGACTCTTATATGCGAAATTTTTTAGAATTTCTTCCGTAATTTTTTTTTTTTTTTTTTCAAAGCTGCTTACGATAGACATAGTCTACACTGGAACTGTCAGATCGGTAACAGCTGTATAATCTGATGATAATTAGCCAACAACTTCAAAACTCTGTCAATAATGAGATACCCTTTTTTTATTGATCCAAATAAATGGACATTTTTTAATATTTTTTTTTAAATTACACTGAACATGAACATATTCCTTTTTAGCTCAAAATAAACAGTTTAACCAAAAACAACATTTTGCAGTTTTTTTACACTTTAAACACAAGAGATCTAAAAGTATTTCTCTCGCGTGGAAATCAGTCATCAATGACACCCTCTAGTGACAGCAATGACTTATTTAGTGATTGATTTAGATTTCATACTAATCAGATCATTTTTTTAAAGTACAATCTTTCCGTATTCATTTGAGAAGACCGGCGCGTCATTATCTGTCTACACACAATCTGCGATGTTGTTGAGACCACTCTCCACAACGGAAGCGATGATGCGCTTGTCTCTGATCCCATTTTTCAAGCTACGACGTTTAACATAAGTCAAACAAAATAAGGTTAAACCTGGAGAGAAAAGAAAAAGTAAGGCAAACTAAACAACGTTGTTTGGTTGCGTTCCTTTTTTTTTTTTTTTTTTTGTCAGGTTTTACCTTCCTTTGTTTTTTGTCTTTTTCTTTTTTGCTAACCTGTTTGTAGAAAAAGTAAGGCAAACTAAACAACGTTGTTTGGTTGCGTTCCTTTTTTTTTTTTTTTTTTGGTCAGGTTTAACCTTACTTTGTTTTTAGTCATTTCCTTTTGTGCTAACCTGATTGCAGTCTCTCCCCTTATTTAGCCCACGTGTTTAAAGCATGAACGCACCTAGATTTGATTTAGTAAAAACTAAGACAATTTTGACAATTTGTATCTACCCACAAATCCGTGAGAGATGGACGCAGTTAAATTTTTATTCCCATACCAAACCAAAAAATAAGAAAATACTAAAGATGCTTATAAATAAATACCCACGTCCATATGAAGTTGTTCGATGATTGGCAAATAGCCCCCACGTTGTTTTAAAAAAAAAAAAAAACACAGATTGGAAACTGTGTCAAATTGTTAATAATTATTTTTTGGAAAACGGGCTCTATAACGGTGTTTCATTAGTTGTATTAATTGCACAGCCAGCCGAGGGAGGCTGTTCAACTGTACAGTCTGTTGTTCAATGTAGTGATTACTGTCTTCCCCCCATTAGCCAGGAGAGCAGGTCGCCCTCATGTTTCAAGAAGAGGTCAAAGGCAAAGTGACCGTTAATTTCAAAGGCGTTCGAGAGGAGGTCGTTACCCGAGTGGTCAACCCATACTGTGTGGCGTTTGTTGTCCCAGGTACACGTGCAAGCCAACTATTTCTAAAGCTAGTGCATTCTTATGTGTTGTGTTAAAAAAAAAGGGGGAAGGGGTGGTGGGGGTCGCTGTAAACTTAACAAGCAGGTTTAAAAAGTATGTTTATTGTGGGAAGTGTGAATGTGATCAATCTTAAAACTTCTTGTAAATGTGATTCTAGTGAAACGACCACTTCTATGTGTATTATTTGTCAATAGACACTGCTGTCTCCAACACTGTCTCCAACACTGTCTCCAATACTGTCTCCAACACAGTCTCCAACACTGACTCCAACAATCTCCAACAGTGTCTCCATCACTGTCTCCAGCATTGTCTCCATCACTGTCTCCATCACTGTCTCCATCACTATCTCCAACAGTGTCTCCATCACTGTCTCCATCAGTGTCTCCAAATAGAGACCGACCGAATTTCGGCTTCGGTTTCGGTGCCGAAAGTGCCCTTTTATCACTTTCGGCCATGTTTCGGTTTCGGCCAAAACTGAAAAGTTAACTTGCGGCTTAATTTGGGTTTCGGCCGAAAGAGAATTTTTTTTTTTTTTCGGTTTCGGCCGAAATTGACTTAGACTTTCGGCCATCCGGCCGAAAGTGACTGAAGTTTTCTGTCATCTAATACTCAGTGAAAGCGATATTTAACAACAAACTAAACGATCTTTAAGAACAAATTAAGCGATCTCTTAGAACAAACTGAACGATCTTTAAAAACAAGTAAAGCAATCTTTGAGAACAAACTAAACGATATTTAACTACAAACTAAGCGACATTTAATAACAAACTAAACAATCTTAAAGAACAAACTTAACGGTTTTTAAGAACGAACTAAATGGTCTATAAGATCAAAACAAATGATCTTTAATAGTAAACTAAATGATTTATAAGAATAAACTAAGCGATATTTAACAGAAAACTAATTGTTCTTTACGAACAAACTAAAAGATCTTTTAGAAAAAACGAATCGATCTTAAGGAACAAAATAAATTATCTTTAAGAACAAACTAAGCGATCTTTATGAGGAAAAAACCAGCGATATTCAACAACAAAATAAATGATATTTAAGAACAAACTAAAAAGATCTATAAAAACAAACTATATGATCTTTAGGAAAAAACTGAATGACCTTCAAGAAGAACTAAGCGATATTTAAGAAAAAAATCAATTATCTTTATGAACAAACTAAGCGATCTTTATGAAAAAACTAAACGATCTTATGCGAGAATGTATGGGGGAACGAATTTCAAAATATCTAAATATTTGATTTCGGTTTCGGCCAAAAGTCATTTTAAACTTTCGGCCAGTATCGGCTTCGGCCGAAATCAGAAAATCCCTTTCGGTCAGTCTCTATTTCCAACACTATCTCCATCAGTGTCTCCAAAATTGTCTCCAACACTTTCTCCAACACTTTCTCCAACACTGTCTCCAACACTATCTCCAACACTGTCTCCAACAATATCTCCAACACTATTTCCAACACTATCTCCAACACTATCATCAATACTATCTCCAACACTGTCTCCAACACTATCTCCAACACTATCTCCAGCACTGTCTCAAAAACACTGCCTCCATCCACTGTCTCCAACAGTGTCTTAAACACTGTCTGCAGCACTGTTATCGGTTTGTTTACAAAATCAAAACATTTCATTTTTTTAAAAAAGACCCTAATGCATCAATTCTCGCCCTCTCTATAGATGTTGTGGGCGAAAAGATTGGACTGCAAGTCAATATAGATGGGGTCAAAGTTCGGCGGCTTCATCTTATCAATAAATCAGTGGCTTATCAGCTGACAAGGTTGGTTACATTTGAGCTACTTGAGTTACAAATGACGTCGACTAGGAATTTTAACATTTTAGCACTTTGCATGCATTTCAGAGTTATTTTTTTTAAAATATATATGTGATTGAGAGAAGGTGTTTAACAGATGTTTGTAAATTGTTTTATTATATAAACAAAATATTGATTAACTCAGATGTTTTCCTTTGAAAAAAAATTTAGAAAAATTAAAGATTGTGATTGAGAGAGAGAGAGAGTGTGTGTTTAACAGATGTTTCAAAATTATTTATTAAATAAACGAAATGATGAGTGACGCTGACAATTTCCTTGTTGAAACAGTTGGTAAAACTTTATATATATATATATATATATATATATATATATACNAAAAAAAAAAAAAAAAAAAAGAGAAACAAAGAAAGAAACTAATATAAAATATAAAAAAAAAAAAAAAATATAAAAAAAGAACAATATATATATATATATATATATATATATATATATATATATATATATATATATATATATATAGAGAGAGAGAGAGAGAGAGAGAGAGAGAGAGAGAGAGAGAGAGAGAATTGGTTGATTAAATTAATTCACCGACAGATTGATTCATGTCTCGTTTTCATCCCAAATGTCTGCAATTACTTCAGCATTGAACTGATATGTCAGAGTTATGGCGCCAGTAGCAAAGAGGAGCTGGACAAGAAATTGGCGGACAACTTCAACAGGAGTTTGTGTAAGGATGGCATCGCTGCACAGGTGTTTGACCAGGTCATGGAAATGTCCGGTAAGGTGGAGCGTTGTTTTCAACAACAACAAAAAAAAAAAAAAAAAAAAAAAAAAAAAAAAAAAAAGTTTAATGTTTGTTGTTTAATTGAAAGATTATTATTGTTCATCCTTCACGCGCACGTGGAGCTGACCAATTAGCCTTGACTTGAGTAGCAGCCTTGACTCGAGTAGCAGCCTTGACTCGAGTAGCAGCCTTGACTCGAGTAGCAGCCTTGACTTGGGGAGTATTTTATTTAAAGTGAGGGAGAGTTGCTCAATTCGCCAGCCTCACTCTCTCGCCATTGCCCAGTTGGATGACCAGCCGTGTCTCGTGTGGCTCACCAGCCGCGTCTCGTGTGGCTCACCAGCCGTGTCTCGTGTGGCTCACCAGCCGTGTCTCATGTGGCTCACCAGCCGTGTCTCGTGTGGCTCACCAGTCATATCTTGTGTGGCTCACTGTGCTCTAATGCGTTCCAGGTCACAGGAGTTTGTCGGAATTTTCATGCGTCAATGTCATACCTCCTACGGGACTCCATTTCACCGGTTTGATGTCAGAGCTTGCCTTCTCTTAGATGAGTGGCCATCCGAGGTTAACGAGTGCTATTATTGCTTGTTTAAGCTTTTGCTGGGAGTTGAGCTCAAGTCCATAAGCTTGGGATTGACTCGGTGTAAACCACTCGACCACCCAGCACCTGCAATTGAAATAATATAAAAAGGTACACTATCCCCACCATGGGCTTTAGCAGGTCGTAGACTGCAGCGTGTAAATATCAGGTCGTAAAATGTTTCAAAAGCAGTAGTTCTAAACCTTCCTAAGGCCGCCACCCCTTAATACACTTCCTCAAGTTGTGGTGACCCCCAACCATAACACTATTTTCGTTGCTTCTTCATAAATATGTGTTTCTGGTGGTCTTAGTCGACCCAAAGGGGTCGCGACCCACAGGTTGAGTTGAGAACCGCTGCTATAAAGGTATGATAAATACTCTTGATTGCAGGTCTTACGGGGCAGATTTTGGAGAGGATCCCTGCACTAAGGCAATAAATCCCTGCCTATGCACTGGAATCCTGATTCAGTGTATAAACCATTTCAGCAGCTGTGACAACTAATACAGACATTGTTACATTAGAGAAATTGTGAAAACTATTACCTCAAATGTTGCAAGCCTTATGTAAACTCTTTGACAACTAACACAGACACTGTGCTGCACACAGCGGGTGCCGCATATGCAAAAGGTCACCGCGCTCACCTTGCCAGCCACGGGAAAACGAAACTGTGGAAGATCCAAAACGTTATGGTGCTGGAGAGAAATAGACAGACTCGATGACTGGCACTGCAAACAGAACCAACAGAATGAGCCGGTGGAGGGAAGCATCATTAGTCGGTGGAGGGAAGCATCATTAGTCGGTGGAGGGAAGCATCATTAGTCGGTGGAGGGAAGCATCATTAGTCGGTGGAGGGAAGCATCATTAGTCGGTGGAGGAAAGTATCAAATGTTGGCCGTTATTTGACGGGCCTGTCGACCCATGGGGACTGATATAGAGGCAGAATGAATTTGGAATCTACGCAGAGAGAATTATGAACTTTGAGAGAGAGAGAGAGAAGTGGGAATCTAGGCAGAGAAAAGTATGAACATTTCGAGAGAGAGAGAGAGAAAAGCTAGGGTAAGAAGATGATCATTTTTTGAACGACCCATCGCTGTGACCGAATTAGATGCCAAGTAATGGCCTAAAGACAACTTTAAAATCTCAACATATTTTGATCAAACTTTGAATACATTTTGAACAATTTGAACATTTTGGACTGGGGATGAGGGAACGCTAATCAAGAGATCTCGCTTCACGTGGAAAAGATGTTTGAGACGCCTCTGAAGCCATTGGCACATTTGCGTGCATTTGATCTTATTTTTTGATTTCTCTCACGAAAATTAAAATCAGACATTTCAAGGTAACTCACTTATCTCCAAGCTGAGCCACTGTCAACAAAAGATCTATTCTTAGACCAAGTGTTGTACGCCACCAATCGATCAACTAAGCTCTAAACCATAAGCGTCGCCGGCACCACAGAAGTCCCCCCCGAAACTCAGACGCACGTTTCCTCTATACAATACCAGCCGGGGTCGTAAGACAAATCTATAGATGAATGTTTAAGTTGAAATGTAAGGCCACCGGCTCCTACAATACTGGCCTCTTACCTTCCTGGTTGCTTCGAAGTTCCTTCACACACCTTACGGTCACACTATGCAGTCAGCTTTACACTTCCTCCTTCAGATTTCAATGCATGAAACGCATTATTTCATGAAAACGTATGAAAGTTGAAACGTATGAAACGACCTTTGGCAGACGACCAACGCAAAGAAGGGGAACACACAACAAGACAAAAACACCTACTTTGTATTCCTTTACATCTATTTCATGTTAATCATTTTTATTTCATTTTTACTTTATTGTCAATTATTGATTTTTTAAATAATTTTTTTAAACATTTTTATTTTGGTGCAGAGTGTAGAGATATCATACTGCACCAACTTGCTATTGAAAATGTCTACATACAAAAAATTGTGTACATTTGAATTGCATTTTTATCTGTCAACAACCCCAGCTTAAAAAGTTTGACTCCGACCTGCAGCGATTGTTATGTGTCGTGCTATCGACGGGTCAAGTTACGAAATCTTTCACCTGAAAAACTTCAATCTTTGGGGGGGGGGGGGGGTTTTTGGCCGTTTGAGGAATTTTTAAAACTAAGATACAAAAAAAAAATGGGGGGGGGGGGGGTTATTGGACGTTTGAGGAATTTTTAAAACTACGATACAAAAATAAAAGTCGACCACTCCACTTTTACGTTACAGTATTTGTCTTTGTAAACTTTAGGCCTGACATGATTCATGTCTATAAATAGGAAAATCGGAATCTAAACAGAATTAGACTTAGCAGCTGTGAATCTCTGGGATCGCAGCCAATGAACGGCGCAGTACGTCACTGTAGGGGAATCCCCCTCGTTTCCATTGGGGGCATGGGGGGGGGACAAGTACAGAAATAACATTTTATGTAACAAGGTTGGTTAATTACAGATACAAGGTTGAACTTATTTATATAAACCAGGGATGACTTAGTTATATAAACCAGGATGACTTAGTTATATAAATCAGGGATGACTTAGTTATATAAACCAGGGATGACTTAGTTATATAAACCATGATGACTTAGTTATATAAATCAGGGATGACTTAGTTATATAAACCAGGATGGCTTAGGTATAGAAAGTAGTGTTGCCTAAATGGTTTTGTTCGCGGACTGGCCACCTGTTCCGTGACGCCTGACGTTGCCGGTCCGCGCAACATCAATGTTAAATAAAGGTCAACAAAAAAAAATTAATAAAGCGATTAATGCATAAATCTGGCAACGGTCCCTGGTGCGATTTCGAAACGTGTCCACCATTCCGGAAAACGTATTAAGTTGGGGTAGCGCAGATCTAAAAGACTTTGAAGTACTCTTAAATTGAGCATCGGCGTTATGCTATGGAAACAGGAATTCAAGAGTACGTAGTTTGATTTGGTTATCTTCCTTTGATCATCGAAGACTACCCCCGAAATTCTTCGATTGCAAGAGTTGCCATAATAAATGCTGTATTTATAGACTTAATGAGTTTACCCCCACCCCAAACCCACCCACCCAACCCGTCCACGCCTTAAGGCGGCCACTAGCCTCACTGTTAATTCCCTTTGCACTCAGAAATGCTCTTACTTAAAACTACTTACAGATTCATTTGGTGACTTAATAAAAGCTTACAGATTTTTAATTTTCTTTTTAAATTTTTCTTTTTAGTAGCAATTCACTATACTTAGATTAGACTAGACAAGTGTTTAGTAGCAATTAACTAAATCTATACTTTGATCAGACTAGACAAGTGTTTAGTAGCAATTCACTAAATCTATACTTTGATCAGACTAGACAAGTGTTTAGTAGCAATTCACTAAATCTATACTTTGATCAGACTAGACAAGTGTTTAGTAGCAATTCACTAAATATATACTTTGATTAGACTAGACAAGTGTTTAATAGCAATTCACTAATTCTATACCATTCAAGGAACAAATATCACGTGATTTTTTATTCTCCTGTAACAGGTGTGATTGACCAAAATACCAAATACCCGACAATGATCCACTGGGCCGCCGCCCACGGTCTCAGCGAGTTCTGCTCAGCACTGCTGTCGTGTCCCGGGGCCAACGTCGCTTGCAGGATAGACAACTGTGAGGGCAGGGATCCGGCCGACCTGGCCAGGGTCAATCGGTACCAGGAGCTGTCGGATCTACTTTTTGATTTCACCGTGAGTATAGCCAGGGTATTGGAGCGCTGGGTGGCAGTGCGGCCTAAACTAAAGCCTAGACGAGCCAAAACAACACCATCACCCCGGGGGGAAAAGCCTTGGAATAGCAACTCATCTAAGAGAAGACAAACTCTGAGTCCGGTGGGCCGTATGGCGTTCCTCTAGAGATGCTCAAGATAGCTGATTTAGGGTGTTGAACTTAATTTTTCGTTCTTGTTTTTTAAAATTTATTTTAAGTAATTTTTTTTTAGATAACTAGTTAATGAAACAATTTTTTTCACGCTAGTAATGGGAAGTGAATTTTTTAAAACTCAAATTATCACCTAGTGAAGAAAAGTGACTTTTTTAAAACTCAAATTATCACCTAGTGAAGAAAAGTGACTTTTTTAAAACTCAAATTATCACCTAGTGAAGAAAAGTGACTTTTTAAAAGTATACTTATCATCTAGTGAGGAGAAGTGACTTTTTAAAACTAAAATTATCATCTAGTGAAGAGAAGTGAATTTTTAAAACTAAAATTATCATCTAGTGAAGAGAAAGGAATTTTTTGGGACTCAAATCATCATCTAGTGAAGAAAAGTGAATTTTTTGGGACTCAATAAACCATCATCTAGTGAAGAGAAGTGAATTTTCAAAACTCAAATTATCATCTAGTGAAGAGAAAGGAATTTTTTGGGACTCAAATCATCATCTAGTTAAGAGAAGTGAATTTCTAAAACTCAAATAATCATCTAGTGAGGAGAAGTAAATATTTTGAGACTCAATAAATCATCATCTAGTGAAGAGAAGTGAATTTTGTTTTTGGCCTGAAATTATCATCGTCTTCAACTTAAGTGGACATACTCATCAGCAGATTAGTCAGAAAAGTGCGTATTTGCGAGGGGGAAGGGGGGGGGGGGATAAAGAGAAGTAGCTGGTGCCCTGACAGGTTCAAGTTCTCCCTTCTACTGAAATTTTGCTGCTCAAACCACGGCTGCACAATTAACTTAATAATGAACATCCCTCTAATACCAACTCACTAGTTTTATACCTGACATGGATGGGCTCGCAGTTTTCTGAACATTATTTAAAGGGTACTCTATAAAAACTTTTTATGTAAAAGCTTATAAAGTTAGTTTGAAAAAACCTCATCTTTTTTTTTTTCCCTTCAAAATGTGTTAGTCCACTTTTCTTCTTTTTTTTTTTTTTTTTATTTTGGTTTTTTTTTTTTTTTTTTTTTTTTTTTTTTTTTTTTTTTTTCTTTTTTGTTTTTTTTTTTTTTTTGTTTTTTATTTATTTTTATGTCTCTCATTGTGTCTAGTATCGCTATTAGTATTACTTTTGTTATGGTTTTAATCCAGAAACATATGGATCTGGTAAAGGTAAGATAAAAACATAAACATACCCCATTATTTGCACTTAAGATTAAAAAAAAAAAAAAAGATTATGCATACTATTTTGAATGAACTTATTTTCTAACCAACAATGTATGTAAGCTGCACGTGTACCCAAATAAAAGGGACAAAAAAGATTCAATACGATCACGATATGTCTGCTTGATGACGCAATTTGCAACTGGCTATTTGGGGCACGCTTTTTTCATTTTATAAATCACTGATATGGCTCAAAAAGAGGGTTGCTCTCATAGGTTAGCATGTGTCTTGACTTTTTACACAAATCAATATATGTATATATATATATATATATATATATATATATATATATATATATATATATATAAGACGGGAGATTTCCTAGCCGGAAGAGATTTTATATATTCTCTAGCCCTAGACATATCCGAGACGTAATATACTTACAAGATTGTACTCATTATGTGTGTGTGTGCATGTAAATTAATATGTGTATCTTTCGAGGATTGTATTTTGTTCATTTGCTGTGCTGTAAGTTGATATAATTTTTATTTCTGTATCTTTGAATTGGCATTTTTGACATACATTTAATAGTTTCATTAAATTGAATAATGTTAGAGTCACCAGCTTGGGTATCCTTTTTTTTTTTTCTTTTCTTCTTTGTTTACCGGATTTTTCCAGTTCTTTGTTACGTAGTGTTCATTCTAAGAGCCAGCTTCTAAAACGGATAAAAAACAACAACTTCAAAACCATATGACAGTTACCTTCTAGTCATTTGCATCCGCCCCATAGTACTTTAGAAATATCCTGCAAATGAATCTCAAATATTCATTGCACCAACATGCATGATATGACAGAACTGACTCACCAATGCACTGACCTTTACACTCGATTTCATTTTATTCTTTCAACCTATGAAACACTTAGGGGAGAGCTTGACGGGAAAATCCCTTTGGTGGTGTCTGCTTATTTAAAATTTACAAGATCCATATTGTTATATATATATATAAATATATATACACACTGAGCCTTTTGGAGTTAGTTTACCTACACACTCCCTCATTCCGGTCCGACGAGCCAATTTACCTACACACTCCCTCATTCCGGTCCGACGAGCCAGTTACATCACAGTGTATCTCTCAATAAGCCTTTCCTGGCTGAATGCATGTTTTTGTGTTTCTTTTAAAAACAGAGTATCGCATTTGCGATTCTCCAAATATCCTCATCTGCGTGCCATTCCAAACATTAAATCACCATTTACATTTGCCGCAACTTTAACGAGATTTCGCTCTCACCTCCTGCCTCATCTCTGCCCACCCCCACCTCCTGCCTCATCTCTGCCCACCTCCTGCATCATCTCTGCACCCAGCTTCGGGGAACGGCTTGAAACTTTTAGGACAATAGCATCAATCTTCGTCCAGTGAATCCCTCAGAACTGGAGTTTTCTTTCCTGTTTTAATATTTAAAAATTTTAAAAATCTATCGCAAATAGGAACTAAGAATAAATTCAATTTCTGATGGTCAACACCACTCGCTATTCATTATTGATCCTTTCAAGGCATACATTTCGGTTACACGTTTCGGTCACCCATTTCGACACATTTGAGTTACACATTTCAGTCACACACTTCAGGCACACACTTCAATACAATTCAATTACCCATTTCGGGCCTAGCTAGTTTATTTGTTTAATAATGGGACTTAAACATGCATGAGTTACGGGTCTTTTAATCATCAGCTATTTGCCAGGTGACATTAAAAAATGTGTGAGTGGGGGGGGGGGGGTATTAAAAATTACTCTGTTCT
>CAXITT010000381.1:337060-381048 GCA_964033795.1 Lymnaea stagnalis | reverse complement strand
GACAGACAGACACACAGACAGACAGACAGACAGACAGACAGACAGACAGACAGACAGATATAGATATATATGCAGTGCTATTTCGTAACAAAAAAAGGGGAAGGTACTCACATCTCACATCTTGTTAATTTTAGGGGTCATCCATCACGCATTGGGGGTGGGGGGGGGAGCATGATTCTGTGACCAACTATTATGAGGGTGTCTAAATTGTATGACAAATTTGTGAAGATATGGGATGGGTGGCCCAAACATCCAAAATATATATATATATATACAATTTCCTACATATAATTTCAATATCCACTCCGATAAATCAATGAATATTGAGCATCGTATATAATGTGGCATATCTGTTGTAGCATATAACGCTTGCGTAGTGTGTGAAAAATGTATTGGCTTGTAGCTAGCTCAATTTCAACATTATTCTCCAGGCAGCTATGTACCAGAGGATGATTACATTCAACCAGGTTAGTTGACGTTGAGAATGTTTATTGAGATGCGATTGTGTTTGGCTAGCAGCGACATCTATGTTCGTAACATTCAGGGATGAAGCGCGTTTCACTGTCTTATGTTCTGTGAGTCAGGCCCACAACCTAGGAAATTCTNAGGGCGAGCCTCTATATTGCTCGGGCCATGTTTGTCCCCCCCCCCTTTTTTAAGTGCGGGCCTGTGTGAGTGGGGTTACTACGTAAGCTATTGTGCTTGAGTACTATTTAAACAAAATAAATATATTGCTTTTAAAAAAAAAAAAAAGATATTTAAATTTCGCTATTCATTCTAATTTTAAATTTTTCTGAGGCTCTGTGCGCAATTCTGTTGGTTAAGTTCAAAAGTCCATGGTGTGAGCTCATTTTTGTCCAGACAGAGTGACCATCGCAAAAATTTACAAATTGTCTCAGCACGCAAAGTAAATAAATATTTGGGGTAGAACCGACGGCCGACGTCTTCTTTAGTTATAAAACTATATGTTTCCACCACCACCCCCGTTCCCCCTCAAGGATCCACCTCAACTGCCACGTCTCCCCCAACCCACCTCTCTGCCCACCTTCACATAATCCCTACATCCTCAACCCGACTCCAGGATCACGTTTTGTTGTTGAGGGAGGTCCTAGGCATTTTATTTCGAGTAACTGAGTAACGCCAACAGTTTACCGTAGAAACGTATGCCATAGGAACAGAGCGGTGTTTGATAAAATTTATGAATTCATAAACTTCATGTGATAAGTTAATTCAATTCAAAATTCGATTAAACCCATTTCCTGCTCCACGCTTGTTTCGAATTTCATATCCAGTGGGAGCATGAATAAAATTTTTAAAAAATTACTTTTTACAAATTTGCATTTTGTTATTGATTTTTGGCTATGGAATTAATTTTTTAGTTTTGAGTAAACAAAAATTCTACTGCACTCTTTATTTTTTTTCCTAAATAATTTTTTTCACTAGTGACAAGTGTGCTTATTTGAACAACTTGTTATCTCCATATTCTTTATTCATGCAACTACAAGGCTTATTATAAATTAATTTTTTTTGTATTGCATATTAAGTTTTGAAGTGAATAAAACAATTGTTTTACAATTTTCCCGGGACGTATAGTTACTTTTATAATAAAATACCTAAACTTTTATGTTTAAGCTGGCATGTAGGATGGCGAGGGAAAATGGTGCTTTTAAACAGCCAAACCGTAAATTATACACATCTTGCAACAACGAAAAATGCTTTTCAAAATGAAAACAAAATCTTAATGGGCTCTTTTTTTTTTTTTTACACCCCTTTCAAGTGATGCCCAGGGCATATGACCTGCTTGTCTCCGCCTACCCTACCCGCCCTTAGTTCTACGGTGACGGTGGGCTTCACTGATCCATTTTTAAAATTCCTATTTACGTTTGAACAAACGGCTCATGGATAACATGTTTCAAACTATCACCAATTCTGCATTGATACCAAGTCAAATACATTATTTTACTCCATGTTTAATTTGTACCGGTATTTGGTGATCTTGTTTCCCACTTTGTTCCCAACATGTCATTTGTTTATAGAGCGTGCCGTCTGCTGGAAGCCCAACTTTCTAATCTAACTGAATTTCTTTATGATTTGTAGGCCTATAGAAATATATTTTGTGGTTGCATGAAATAATAAGGCTAATCTAGAATAGAGACATAGGTAATTTTTAATTTTTTTTATTCTTTAAAAGCAAAGGAATCATAGAGGAAATGTTAGACTCAATAGTGAAATTGGAAACTTATATAGAAGTTAAAAAGTCTCCAAACACAGGCCTTAGCCTTAGGTTACTGACCATAGACCATAGATGTAAACATAGCATAGAAGTAACTTTGAATATAGACAATGCACTGACCATAAATGAATATAGATATAATAATTGTGAGACCATGATGCAAGTACCGGTAGTGTGCATGTAGTAGTTTCAATGATATTGGCTGGCTTACTTTCATAATTTTAAATGTAATGCAGCAATGATTGAGAACTTGGCATGGCGATTAAAAATAAATTAGAAATTATTTGATGAGTGGTTAGCTGACTTTTAAAATTATTGTCACCTAAATTGCTTATATTCAAAATATCATTGTCGTATGTGTGTCCTAATCCTAATGCCTAATCATAATTATATCTAACATAATATCTCTCCTTGGTCTTGTGCTTTTGCTTTGTGTTTCCTGCTTAACTTATTCACAAATCTTTTCACCATATTGTGTATCCGTAGCCAGCTAACAACCGCATTCTGTTTTATATTATTTGTTATGAAAACAGTTTTCCCGATTGGCCCCTAAAATTACTCTCATTAATATATTTCAGATGAAATGTGTCCTCTGCCTTCACCTCAACAATTTTTAGATGCGAAGATACGTAAGTAAATCTTTTCAAACCTCTCATTTTTCTGAATAGTAATAAGGACTACATGTTTGTGTTCAATTAATAGTGAATGCGACTTTTACTTTAGAGGATCGAGTGGCAACTTCAGACAAGTGAGATTTGGGAGCATTAAGAACATCTACAATAAAATCCTCCATTACATGTCTATTTCTGGCCTTACATGTTTATTACAACATAGTACATAACCCCGTAGGCCGAAATCTATTTTGAATTTTGGTCATACAAAGCTTGACATTTCTCATTACAAAATTTGAAGAAAACTAAATACGCCTGTACATTAAAAATAATGGTGATCTCAAACCCATTCCCCCTTTTTTTAAGGCTCAGAGGTTCTAACGAAATAAAAATACCATCAAGGTTTACACTCTGAAGGAATAATTACAACACAAATCACCTGAAAACATAAACAATTTTTACAGATAGTATGCTGGTATCATAGGTTAACTTGGGTCAAGCTTATGTCCTCTGTGTGAAGCATGAGTAGCGGGTAACCTTTATTTGGTTCGCCTAAATCATAAATGAGAATATTTACCTTAAAAATAAGACGTGTATAGTCAAATAAAAAAAAAGATCAGCATACAGAAGTGTTTCCAAAATGTGCAAATGGTAATTTTAAATGCGATTTATGAATATTTTTTATGAATAGCCACAGTCATTTAGTTTATCAACATTGTTTGTATTTTGAATAACTTTACAGCATTCAGATTTCCTGTTGGAGCACTTGGGAGCAGGAGCCAGACTGAGTTAATTGAAATACAGGAAGAAGTGAAGAAAGGCAACTTTAGCATTGTTGAGGCAGAGATGCTGTTTAAATCTTGGAAGGAGAGATATGAAACAGGAAACGCGGTCAGTTTTAGGGATAGACAGGTAGAGGACAAATTTCATTTTGGCAGATGTGCAAATGAATACTAGGCCTATATGTGTCAAACCAGTATCAATTTCTATCTGTTGGCCCTTTTTTATTAGTGGGCAGCAGCTATTAAAGATTCATTATAATTAAGTCATTCCCCTAAAAAAAATTTGCTATTTAGAATAATTTTTACCCAGATTTGTTGAACTTTTAGCATCATTTTCTTTACATATTAGTTATATTTATTTTAAAATCTTTAAGTTGTTACTATTATTTAAACATTTTAGCAAGGTCTTCAGGCACTAAGACAGAATTTAAATAACATTAAAATGATGGAGCCCCTCAAAAAAGGAAAAAATAATACCAAAAAACAGAAGGAAAAGCTTGAAGCAGATGACACATTCACAAGTGATATTTCTGTGAGTCATTAATTTGAAATTCTGAAATGTATGGAGATAATTTTTAAAAGGTCTTTTAATAATTTTTTTAAAAAAATGTTTCCAAACCCATAATGTTGGACAGTGCTCAAATTTGTATGTTGCTACCTTTTCATAGAAAAAAAAGATACTGAAAATTGTATTTAGGGAATAAACTAGTTCCCAACATAAAATTATTTGATCTGCAAAGGATATTTCTTGCTCTTGTAGTTTTTTTAATTTTTTATTTTTTTGATGAAACATGCTGCCACATAAGTAAAAAAAAAAAAAAAAAATTAAGTTCAACAGAAATCATATTTAATATAAAGGATATTTCTTGCTCTTGTAGTTTTTTTAATTTTTTATTTTTTTGATGAAACATGCTGCCACATAAGTAAAAAAAAAAAAAAATTAAGTTCAACAGAAATCATATTTAATAGTTTCTGTATTTTTTAAAAGTGTTACTTAAAGCATTAAATTTTTTACTAAATGGGCAGCTTGGATGACCCGCAAATGATAAAATGCAAAAAATTTCAGCCAAACCATAAAATTATGCGTATTTTGCCAAGGGGGCATAATTTAAAGGAATCATAAAACTGAAAATGTGTACATTGTTGACTTGTATGATATTTCAGGAACCTTTTGCTCTAAGAGGTTCAAAGAGGCACACTGGTGCAGTAAGAGGCAGTGATAACAGTGAGTTTTTATTCTGTTTTTTTGTTCATATTTTTTTATATGACTTCTGGTTTAATTCTAAGGAAATTGCTTGGTGATGTATGAAAATTACACTATTATTCACTGGCGATAATTTAATCGTGAATCTTATTTTAATTAACATTCGTTGTGTATGCCAGTACACTTTTATCGGTTGCTTATGCAATAATAGTGCAGAGAATCTACATTCTTTTGTAGTGTTCTGTTATATATTTCCGTTAGACCAGGGCCAAAAAGAGCATAAACAAGATTGTAAAGTCAAGGTCGTTCTGAAATCTAAATGAGATTTTAATTTCTTACAGGTGTCGCATCTACTGTAAGCTCCCTCTCTAGAACAAGCATTGATAGCGGTCGTGACAGTGCAGACTTTCGAACATCAACATCTTCTGATGATGTTGAGGTTAGTCAGCATGGCTTATATTAACTTAACAAATATTTCTAAAATGTTAAAATCATTCGAGTAACAATATTTGCACAGCTTCTTAAACCATAACTCCTTATTTAAAATAAAACTAAAATACTCACCCTTTTTTTAGAGCTCAAGTTATTACCGTATATATTTGTTCAAAAGTCAACTTTTTGGGGAAATTTTTCAGGGTGTGGTCATCATGATGGAGTCATAGAAGATTTTTATAATGTTCATTTGGTACATCAATTCAAAAAAAGAAAACAATGTCCAAAATTCAACCAAAGTCACCTTAAAGCCATGTGCAAAACTGGGACAAACATTTTTCCTAATTTTGTGACCGTTATAATTATCTGTGGTTATAGAGTATTATTAAACAATCCCTAAAAACAACGTTTTTCGTATAAATCCTTTATAAAATTTAATATCGAGCAATGGGGGGTGGGGCTAAAAATTAGAAAAAACATTCATACAAATAATACACGTTATAAGAATCCCAATTAGTGCTCCCCCATAAAGACTCGCACGCTCCTGAACTATATTAATTTTCTAATGACCCACCAGCATTTATACTGCAGATTTATTTAACCAACAATTTTACAAGAAAACAAAAATATTACGCACCAAACGCACATGCAAATATTTTTTTAAATATCTCATTTAGCGCAGTTATCAGGAATTTTATTTCCTGAAATCAGTGTCATCATATTTCTTTCATCTTCCCTTGGAAAAAAAAGGAAAAACTGATTTTTTTGGGGTGGGGTTGAAAATTTGAAAAAATGTGTTGCCATTGGCAACGAATCTATATGCCAAGTTTCAGCTTGATAGGGTGATGGGAATTCAGTCAATTAGTTGTCTTAAAATTTTGCCAGCAAAGCCACGAACAAAAGTGAAAGTCATATAAAGGATTTAAAAAGTACCTACATTGAATAATGCAATGTCAGATTGTCATAGTTAATAAGTAAATAGCAGTTGTTTAAATCCACTTTTAGAACAATTAGAGCAAATCTCATTTTGATACTGTTCTGTATCAGCACTGACCTATATTTAATCCAAGTAAACAGACTGTTAATGTGATCTGCTCTTAAGCAAACATATTAATTTATATTTGTAATAGAATACATGCACAGAAAGACAAGGTGACCACATATCTCTTTCCAAGTGGAAGACATGTATTTTTCAGAAATGTTTAGTTTTGTTAAACATGGGAGCTAATACTTTTCTAATACATTATATTGTATGTTTATTTGTTTGAAGTCATTAAGTTACAAAATAATTTTTTTTAGAAAGACTGGATTTTAAAAAAAAAATATTATTTTCTGTAGTCCTATTTTGTGTACCTGGAACCCTAGCATATTTCTATATGGGTTCAACTTACGAGCAGGTTAGAGACCCACACTTTTCCTGCCCAAAACTAGTGGGGTCATTTTATGAATAAGATATACAGTACTTTAAATGTCCTTTTTTTAAAAAAAGTCTTTAATGCTCTATATTCCAAAATTAAAGAGTGTTGAAATATATTTCTAAAAAACTTAGCCTTACCATTATAACACTTTGATAGAAGAATAAAATTTCAGTTTGAGAGTAAATCAACCAAATTTAAATATTTGTGTTCTTTTGTTAATGAAAAAAGGGTGAGCTATTTAAAAAAATTTGTTAATTAACTTTTATTTATTTGCATTTCTTTTTGCTCTTGAAAATCTTTTTTTCTTATTTTGTCATAGCGTTAGATCATGTAACACTGCACATGCTTCAACAATTTCACTTTAATATGTCTTTTAGTGAATTATTTTTTGCACAGTAGATGTCAAAGAAACAAAATGCATTTACATTTAAAATAATTTTAAACTTTCTTTTACTTTTTTTTTTCTTCATGGACATTAATTTGTTACTTTGGTGTTTAAGAGTTATTTCGAAAGAATGACAGGCAGAATTAAAAGTTATGGAAAGGAATTGATCATAAAAAAATAGATTGTGTGTCCCCCTGATACTCTTAAGAATTTTTTTATAAATAGACTTGCTTAATTTTCTATCACAATTTTAGTTGTATAATTTTAGAATAACTTTTACAGAAAACTTCAAAACATAAAGAAATCAAGCACTTTTGTTACTGACCAAAATCATCAATTTATATGGCCCAATGAATTTAAATTAATATTATTACACACTGATTTCCTATTTGAATCTAAATTTTCTGCTTACACTTGTATGTTTCTTAATCTGAATTCAATTGCCAAAAAACATAATTAAATAATTTATATTTTTTCACTTCGTTTACAACCTGTTAAAAGTGGAAGCATTTAAAATTATGTATATTGAGATACATTTAGTTTTGAATTAGTAGTTGGTTTAAATAATGATTATAATGAAGGTCTACATTTCTCTGGAGGCTTCCTAAATTAAAAATGGGTCAATTTAAAATTAAATAAATAATATTTAGATAGTCTAAATTCAGTAGTTGCTGTTTAATATTCATTCTAGTTCTAGCTAACAAAATTCATCCCATTTTACATTAAGTAAACTAATCATTTGATTCTTGTAAATGCTTTCAAAATCTCTCTGTTTAGTTTTTAAAATACGAGTTTTCGCATGAGTTTCAGAGATGAAGTTTAATCAAAAACTTTAGCACTCATTGACTGCCTTAAGTCTAACAAATATTTTTTTTATTTTAAAAAATAGTCTGCAGAAGAGTAAAATGATTTGTATTGTTTGCTTAGAAAATCTGTGTATGATGCTATTGCCATTTTCAGTTAGAAGTTGGGTTACCCCCAGAATTACCAAGACGTCGAATGTCGTCCAATACTTCAACAGCTGCTGTTAAGGTATTTCTTGAATGCCACAGATTATTCCAAAGTGACTGGTTGATAAACAAATCTTGCTGGATATATTTTAAAGTTACTGAATAATTTCATTAAACTTTAAAGCATAGGAATTCTACACTTATAAGGGATAATAGTAAAAATGGATGAATTTGAAAATAACTGATGGTTATTAAACTATTCAGAAATAATGTTTATAATTGGTCTTGGAAAAAAACTCTGGGAACAATTTATCCTAGTATAAAAGAAAGTGCTTAAAGTTTGAACATCTTTTACTAGTAAGAAAGTGATACTACTATTTTGATGCAAAGGAATTTTATTTATTAAATTTAAATAATCATGTATGTTTTGGTGATTTTTCAAATTTATTTATTCTATAATATATATTTTTTTCTATTAAAAAAAATGCTTTCATTTTATAACTGCATGAGAATGAGAACACATATTAGAATATTATCATATAAGCTTCCAATAGTTTTCTTTCTTTTTTTTTTTTTCATTTGTCATGTAACTATATAACACTTGGTATAACCATTGTATCCACATTTTTTGGGCTTATAAATCTAATAATTGTGAAATTATACATGTGCTTTTAATTATAGTGTCTTCCCCTTTAGTTAAGATTATATTTATGCTTTCTAATTAGTAAAAGCTCAGTTATGTGTATTTAATTCCCTATTTCAATACATGCTTTAGGACCTTTACACTAGGAGTTCTACATTAAAAGGCTTTGTAAGACGTCATTCTACTGAATCAACTCAAATGCCCAATCAGTATCAGGGGGCTCATAGTCGAAGTCAACTGGGATATGAACTGTACTCTAATCCTAATGACTATTCTCAAGTGGGGAACAAGCCTAGGGGGTAATCATTGAAAATGAGTGGATCCCTAAAACCATGAATTTAACCATCCTATCCAAAAACAATGAATTTAACCATCCTATCCATAAAGGAAAATAAAAATTAGATCAACTTATAGCTTCCCTAAATAATTCCCAATCAAATTATTATTCGTCTCACAAAAGTTGTTAAAATTTTTTTATTTATTTTATTGTATAAAGTTTTTGTTAGTAAGAATGACTGTCTCAACTTAACTATTTTTATTTCCTTCATTTTCAATCTAAAATGTGTTAAATTTATAATGAAATTAAAAAGAGCTACTATAAATGGTTCAATTTCAGCATAAAACTGATTATTATTATAGGAAGCTTAACTATTACACAATATGAACTATTCTTATTTGTAAGAACTGTTAATACATTTATTTAATACATCATTTTTACTTTCTTTTTTTTTTTTTTTTTTTTTTTTCATCTTGGTTTTGAAAATTTTTGTGTTTTTATTTATTTTTTTTTACCCCAAAAATAAATATCCTTTTTTTTTTTTTTTTTTTTTTTTTTTTTTTTTTTTTTACTTCATCATTGATTTGCAAAGCTTTGTGCTTTTAACTAGCTTTATTTACACCATAAATAAATATCCCTTTTCCCTTACGTCTACTCCAGTTTGAACCTCCTGTATTTTAACATCCAAAAAGGTTTTCATGTACGATTTCATCCCATTTAATTACTGCTTCAAGCCCCTATATCATCTAAAAAAAACAAATATAAAAAATAATAATAATAAATGATACTATCAAAATCATCCTATCCGATCACATGACAGTAAAGTTTAAAGAAATAAACTATTTTTCTTCAATGAAATCCTAACAATGGAATTCATTGTATGCCTTATAGTAATGGGTATGAGAATTTCAAGCAATTAAAATATATTTAAAATATATTTATTTTAAAAAAATATGCAATTAGAAATTTAAAATAATATGATAGTCTAATATTTACATCTCCCCATAATCTTTACACAATAATTCATTTTATTTAACACCCCCGCCTATCTTTGCTAATTTTAAAATAAATCTTCCTATAGCTTTAAACTCATGATTAGCCTTTATTAATATATCTTTAATTAAATCCCTTCTGGCACTACATTTTTTTTACCTCCAAATTTAAAAGTATACATCTTTAACTACATACAGGCATTAGAAAAATAAATTCCTATTCATGAATAAACTAGGTTATTATATTATAGAATTACTTGGAAAAGAAACAATTTATCATTGAAAGATTACTTAGTCTCATAATGGCTGAACTCTGCTCTGTTTGTTTAACAGGACAAACGTATATCAATGAAAGACCTGTACATCCAGCTGAATGATTATCCAGATATTGATACAGCAGCTCCCCCACCTCTACCACCACGCCCTCCAGTTAAAACGTCCAAAACAATCGCTACAAAAGCTGGCAGACCAGAACCACCGGCTGCAAGTAAAAAAACTCCTCCACCTGTTGCAGCCAAATCAAAACAAGGATCTTTTAAAAACCAATTTTTGAACTGATCATATGGTGTTATTTCCTGGAATTTCTATGTTTCAGAGAAAAGCTGAGAGAAGGAACCACAAAGATTTTCTGTGTACCATTTGGGAGTGTGCATCATTTATGGTGCTTTCTAAGAAGCAATATCTGTGATATTCCGATATGGCCTACTGGGTTGCTTGAGATAACTGCACAATGTTGTTGTACAAAACGTGGAGTATCATAATGACAGACATTAAGTACATATAAAGAAGGCAATGCAAAATAACATGTGCTTGTGATTTACATGTTTTGAATTCCAAATCGTAATATTGTTATAAGTTGGTCTACAAAGAATTGGAGCATTCATTGAAAGGGCCAGCATTGTGTGAAAAATGAACTAATAATAATTCATCACATATTTTGCATCAAAATGGAATTAGTTATCATATTCTGATTCTCTTATTTTTCCATGTCATCATTTGAAATTCATGATTCAACATTGGGAAACCACAACCATGAAGAATTGTTTACATAATATTGATAAGGTATACATAAATTTTTTACCATTTTTAATTGATTTCTTTACAAAATTAAAATATTAATCACAACCAATGTCCATGATATTTAGTGATATTTTTTTAATATAAATAATCAACAAAATTTATTTAAAATAATAAAATTTATTTCGTCATATTGTGGAAATATATACTTAAGCAATGTTTTTCTGAACTTTCCAAAGTTTTTTTCCATTTTTCTCCAAATGTCAAGTGAAGTTGTAAATTATTTGTACATATGTTTATATATTAGACTACCAGGTGCTTTAGGAGTTAGTTATTTCTACTTCTATTAACAGACCATATGTGAGGATCTGTTGTTGATAATTTTATGTAAGTTATTTTGCCATTGTATATATTTTTAATTATTACAATAATTATAGAAGGTTAAAAATTTCCTGCAATAAAAATACAATTAAATAATATTCATTTTTCTGTAAAGTGATTCATTAGACTGAAGTTCATATACAAAATGATGTAGCCTACCTCATTTTTCAAAATAAAATTAATTATCTTTCAGATAATTTAATCCTAACTCCATTTCAAGTTTAAGATAGTAACTTATCTTAGTTTCTGATATAGGGTTTGTTATTTCTCTGACCTGAAAAGTCACAGCTCAGTACATAATGTTACTATTTTTATACAATGTTTAAAACATGGGTGCAAATAATCTATTTCAGCATATACATAGCAGTAACAATTCGTTTGTAAAAACTTTCATAAAATATACTTCTAAACAAGTTTTGGTCTTGGTTAAGAATCACTTTGCTGAGACGCATTAACGTGGAAGTACTGAAAAACTCTTGTGAGATTGCCCAGATGAAATGCTTAGATGTTCTATTAATATTTCCACCATTAAATGATATCAGTCAAACTGAATGCCTATATGTTCTATTAATAGAGTTACTCCATAGAATGACACATGCTATTACAGCTGAAGTGTCCATCATTTTACCTTAAAAAGTGGTGAACTAAAAATTAAAACTTCAAAAAGTAAATTCAATGTTTATGTTGACAATGATTATCAATATTTGAATGAAATGCTTTAATTATTAGATTTTAGATAAATGGTTTGATAATGACATGAATTTACATTAAAAACATCCGTGGAGGTAGTAACGAGGGAAGCATAGCATTATGGGAATGTTGTTTAGTCTTTTGGTGTGCAGGAGGATTTCAGATATATTTTCAAAACAATAATGGTTCATGGTAGCAGGGAAGGTTTTGACCATGTTGCATGAATAGATGACTTTAGAGAGTTGAAAGTGATGAAGGAATATTTAAAAAATGCTGTTATCAAGATAGTTTAGAACATGGGAACATTTTTGATTTTGGCTGTAAATATGTTGAGCTCATATTATAAATTGGAGAAATTAACACAGGTGTAATTTTGCTATAATAAGTCTGAAGTAGTAGATCTATAATATCCTTTAAGGTGAACTGACCCACAATCAATCAAACTGTTGACAAATCTAAAATATGTACTTACTTAAAAAATTATTTCAGACACTATGATACACTTAAAAATGAATATGCCAGGTTATAAATGTAGATTACAAAAAAATAAAAAATATTGGTACTAAATTTTACATAAAGATACTTTTAGAGAATATTTGATGAAATTTATCAAACAGCTCAAGACTTAACATCACTTGGTCCTGTATTATAAGATTCTTGAAATTGATTGATTAAAGAAGGTAGGAAAATCTTTTTCCTATTTTTGTGTGACATTAGAATATCAGAAAAGTACTGACATGATTTTTCATTTCAATTTAATTAATCCCAAGTTCTGTGTTTTCTTTCATTCCTTATTCATTGTGTTCATATGGCATTAGTTTTGACAGATAAGAACAGGAGTTGACTTTGGGAAAATGGTTTTAGCTAAATATTTCAAAATTTGCTTATTGATTGTGACCTGTTAAGGTTTTGAAAAAAAATGATGAAGTTTTGTTTGGTAATATATATATAATTTCGTTTGAGTCTTGCTTGATTTAAGCTTACTCGAATATAAAATTAACAGACATTTTTGTTCACATTTCAATTATAATCTTTGTTGTTAAGCAAATAAGTGAGAAAATAAAATAATATAAAAAATGTTTTGTTTATTTTCTCCAGAATACTTCAAAGCATAAATTCATATAAAATGTATCATATTGCTTGTCATTTAATATGTGCAATTTAATGTTTTCATTTATTCTAAGTCACACTCTAACATAATGTGCTTATCCTTTGACAAAAGTCAGTATACAATTCCTCCTAGAGAAAGATAAAGTAAAAGCTGTGAAATTCTGTGTGTAACAGAATTAAAAATAAGATGGAATCAAACATTTTCTCATCAGGTTAAATTTATTCATCATTTCTAATTACATAAAGTCATCATTTTATAATTTTATATTACAAAATATTTTTTTTAAAAACTCATTATTGAGATAGTCAAATATAATTTGAGAGATGAAAAATAAAATAATCATTTTTAAATATTGTTTTGAAAGTTTTAGTATGTTGGATAAACCAGTAAATATTATTAGAGGTCCATAATCAGTATTTATAATTCATAATGCTTTTAGGTGCCAAGCATTATTGTTTATTTTTGTTGTTTTTGGTGTTGTTAAAATGAATCTAGAATTAAATAATTTGAATTATATAAAAATGAGTTATTAATTAATGCCTTTTGCCATAATCATGTGCTTAACATTTAAAATGATGTTTGACATTGGTAAATAATTTGATTTTTAAAAATTATTCAGAAAACGACTAATAAATCAATCATTCCTAAATATTAAATAACTTTAATTCAGTCAACAAAAACAGGTTATATACAAATCAAATTTATATATTTTATTTAAGATAAGATAAAATTTTGATCAAACAAATGGCAATGTTTTTTTTTTATAACTAAGTACATATTAATTTTTAGCATATGCATAAATATTCTTACAAAGACAACTAGAGCAATTTAACACAAGACATCTAAAAGTATTTATTAAGCACAAAATAAAAACAACGAGCATACATCATGGAACTTTACTCAATTAGTGACAATGTTGACTTTAATGGTGATTTTAAAAAAAACATTTTCTATTAACAGCCGGGGGAGCATGCTGGTGAATTATTTTAGACTGGGAACAAATGAATTTTTATATCTTTCGGTACTTACTATGAGGGAAAGAATTCACCATGATTGAGCTGATCTTAGGTATCTGTGGTGTGAGAGGTTGAGATGTGTCAGCCAAAATTTGTTAGTTTTACAAAAGCATATAGCTTCAAATAGTTCTTCAATTGAAGGTATTTCTGTTTGAGTTATATTACTTTCTTTCTTGTGGCACCCTGCTCTGTTGGAATCCTGATCTGGTGCTATACTGTTCTTTACATTTTCATATAATTGTTAAACATCAATTAAACACACAAACGAAAAAAAAAAATGTATTTAGGCCATCGTCCAATTGCTTATGGCAATTAAAAGTTAGGGTTCAATACCCACTTAAGGTTGTTAGATTTTTAAAACTCCCACTGACCCTATCCATAGTTTAGTTATTAATATTGTAGATGCACAAATAAACAACTTTCTTTTAAACTGTGCTAGAGTTAACATGATAATGATAGCTCTATAAACATCAGATTAAGATTATGATTTTGTTTTGTCATAATAGTCATTAATACATATTCACATTAGGTAAAATCTGTAAATGAACCCATTGTTAACACACAAAAAAACAGTACAAATAAATATGAACTGAACCTATTGTATACATTCCAAACTCAGGGAGTTGAAGCCCTGTGCAAAAATAAAGACCCTTGTACCGGTACACAAAAAAAAGAAGAAAAGTTCATATAAATGCAGCTGGTTATCTTGTATTATATTCAAATCATTATAATTTCTCATTTTTGCCTTCAAGCAATCCTTCCCTATTTTTATGCAATTAATCCCAAACAAAGGGTGTATGTGTTTATTTATACACTATAATGTTGATATGACTGGTCAGCTTTGAGTCCGTATCTATTATCAGTTGGTAGTCAGATGGTTAATTTGTAACTAAACCGTGTAATCTTATACCTAATAGCATTACACACTATTAGAATGTTAACCACATTATTTCATTTAGTATATTTTTAAATGTTTCTTTGGAAGACCAAGAGTGTGCCACATATAAAAAAAGGTTACTGAGCTCTGCCCTAAATAACATTTACAGTTGCACTAAGGCAAAAACATAGTCTAAAAGAATAAAAAAAACTTTTACAATATAACACTTTCAAATATATTATGATACCCTATTATGAAATTAGCGTATTAGCAATAAGATATAGTAAAAATATATCATAGAAATTAAATACTAGTGCACTAGCAATAAAATACATTACAAAAATATAATAGAATTAAATAACACTTGCAAATACTGTAGTTCTTGTTTCAATTTGTGCAAAAGACAAGTCCGTTTCTACCATTAAGCAAAACTCAGTGTCTGGCTTGGGCGGAAGAATTTTAGGGGCAGTAAAAAGGTGGGAAGGGGGTGGGGGGGAGGGGGGAATTTTTAATTTGAAATCAAAAAGGGAAAAAATTAAGCGAATTGACAGGAAAAAAAGTGAAATAGAGGATAAAATTTAAAATATAGTTTAATGTTGAATACAAAATTCTTTAAAGCTAAGCTAATGCAGTAATTCTTCTAGCATGGATGACACAGGGAGAGAGTGGTGATAGTAAAAGGAAGAGGGCAGCATTTTTCAATTCTCACCTGGTGCATCAAAAAACCTAGAAATGACCCGGACAAAAGGAGTACCATATTATTTCCAACTAAGTGTTACAAAATTTATTTTGGATTTTCAGTCTCACTTATGAATTATGATGCTGTCTTTCACGAATAACGCCCTCATTAGCTAAATATGTAGTCACCTTCAAATAGTGAAAGATACACTACACCCCTTTGCTAATTTTGGAAACAATTTTCACATTGAATGGATCCATGTGCCTTAACTTCATTTGTACCAAGATTGATTTGTAACGTAAAAAGTAAAAAAAAAGGTTCTGGTTGACAAATGTCATTTAGAAAGTGTGCAATGGCTTCCCTTTCTTTTTTGAATAACCAGAGAAAAACACATTAAAAAAACAGTATAGTTATTGAATTTGTATGGCATACAAGATACATTTCCCTTTTAAGATCTCCAAAAAAAACAAAAATTTAAAAAATACATGATTATAAAACTATTTCATAATCTCTATGTGTCTATGTAAAAGTTCTCCATAAAAGTTCCATCAGGAAAATAAACCCTCTTGTAATTTTGAATGAGATTGACAGCCTCAACAAGGGCACTTGGAAACTTGTGTTGGCTTTTCCTTGCTGCAATACAAAACAATCATAAAAAATAGTTTATAATGTAGAATATAATAAAAATTACAATCAGGGTTTCCATAAAGGACATCCTTATAAAATATGCATCTATTTCAGGCCCCTCACCCCTGTCCCCATACGGCTTAAACCCGAAACCCCCCCCCCCCACACACACACCCGGTTGTGGATGTCCACAGGAACATACAGGAGTTTACAGTGTGAAATGCCAGGAAGTATAATAATGATTATAAATAGCAAATAGTCACTAGATTGCAATATCAATATCATATTGGTCAATCCATAATATGCATTGCAGGGGAGGGTGGTTGTTAAGTTTGGAGATATTTGAGTACTGGTGCATAAAATAAAATAGCAATCACATGCCTTACATTAGAAAGGAAAATAACTCACCTTCGTTTACAAAGAAATTGGCCATGTACTGACCAACTAGAACTGCATCATTATCATGATTGATGACATAATTTGGATTCCAGTTGAAGCTGTTTTTCTCTGGATGCCACTGGGTTCCATAGATGGGATACTTTTTTGCTAAGTTAAAAAAAAGTTCACGTTTTTAATTTTTTATTTTTTTATTTTTTTAAATGCATCATGATTATAAATTTGAAGAATAATTTTTCTTATAAATATTAAGTCTTAAAATAACAAATTAACCATTTGCTTTCCATATTCTTTAATAGTTTTTTATTATCCCGCTTCACATGAAGCGGCTGAACGACTGATTCAAAGTTTCAAGAGCTCACAAAGGAAATCCTCATTACCTTTAAAAGAAACTCTACAAACTTCCTAGGCCAGTATCATAGGACACCATTGGCTAGTGCATTATCACCTAGTCAACTGCCAAACAATCAGCAAATAAGAACTCTTATTAATAGTCTAAGTTTCATGTTCTGCTCATTGAGCACAAGACATAGCCAACCGTAGTGGGACAAATAGTCATCCTAGTGAATCAATTCACCAGGAAGATCCATGTTATGTCAGAATATATGGAACCTTTTTAAGGTAAAGCTTTACCCAAATGGCCCCATATGGAAGAGAAATTCAAACCAACTTTGTCCCAGGTATGGAGCAGAAGAAGATCCAGAACCGGTTTTGGATATAATGACAGAAAGTCATTACCCAACGATTTAGACAGCACTCATTCAACTCATTCAGCAACTTCTAAGTCCACCTAATAAGAAGTTCAACCCTAAACATCCAAGACCCTCAGACAATAACGTACCCAGAAGTTCTTGAAGACAATGTCAAGCACCTTTTGTACTGGACTTGAAATTTTTGGGAGAGCTGTTACAATAGACTATACCATACAAATAGACAACCGGGGCTACTGTTGTGCATGACCTGTTCTGGGGAGAGGGTACTGTGTGTTGCCAAGCTAAGCATGGTGAAAATGTTTTAGAACTTGCTATTTGTATTCTGAATTTCTTATGTTGTTACCTTATTGGTTTTAATAAAAACATAACATTAATTAACAATAATTTTACCTTCTACAGAAGAGATAAATTCTACTCCTTTCCTATCTAAATTAGTGGAGAGTTTGTAGAAGAAATCAGATAGTTTTGAATTCTCAAAATCCTGAAAATTTGCAAAAAATATTTAAAATGCTAAATTTTTAATATCAGCTTTTTAAAATGTTATAAATATATCATATATTCATGAAATTATGTACTTTAGCTTCTTTTTCAATTTAACTTTTAAAATATAATTATATATGCCCCAAGGGCAATATTACCTATCAATGAATGCGTTTGATCATTAACAAAGTAGCCAGTATGGACACTTTTAGAGCATGCACATGAAATTAAAATAATATATTTTCCAATTAACCATTTGTGAATCATTAGCATTATTGTGCCTCAAGACTATGCAAAATAAAGTTAATTAAGCCTTGTTTATGCAGCGCTACATATAGTAATGAAGTTGATACATATTTTCATATTTCATTTGAATGTTTGACAATTCATAGGCTATGCTCCATTTAACTCATCCAAAAAATAATAATTAATTAAAACTTGCTCAATACCTAAAATGTTGCAATAACAGAATTTATTAAGCAAACATTTTCAGAAAAACTAGAGGGCTCATTTCCCACAAGACATTTAACAAAAACATATTTTCCTTGTAAACATTAAATATCTCTAATATTTTTGCTGTGCTCACTGGAATTAATATGCTGTAACTGTGTTGATTCTGGGTCACTGGTTCAGTCAACAATATCTTTTGAACCTCAAAGGGTGCTATTCCATACATGCGGCTTAAATAGGCATCTGAGAAAAATACTACCAGGTTATAATTGGTATAGAGATAAACACTCTGATTTAACATAGATATCTTAAGCCCTTGATCCCCCAAGACTTATTTGATGAACATTCAATTCATTCATTTCATTTCAAAATTATTTGACATTCATAAATAATAAAACCATAGTTACTTACTTTTTAAAAGATTATGCAATTTTAAAGTATGACACTTAAACTAAAGCTCTGCATTGCTTTCTCTTAACTGAAAATTCTTGAAATGAGTCACAAACTTTTATAAATTACCGATACCATCTTCCATTACAAACTTATCAGATAATACTTTAAATGGAAGGAAAACAGCAGCATAAGTGAAAGATCTGTACGGCCCACCAATCATAGTGCTCCACTTCCCAGATCAGTTGACAGGCATCCCCCATACAACCAAACCATGACTTGGTGTGGAGAAGGACACCCAATCTTAGATTTAAAAATTTGGGATTGAAATTATTACCAAACTAAACTTATCTCCCCATTCAAACCCAAGAGATAAATGATTGGCCTATACCAGGTTTTTAATACATTGAAGCATTCAAGTCACAAGATGTTATAATATGTTCAACCTGAAGTCAAGTTGAGGGCCCAAGACGCATTGTTGGAGTCAGTTGGTTTCAAGAGATTCTCTCCTTGCGTAACGTAGCAAAGAAGCTGAAATCCCATACATGTTCCCCAAATTGGGTAGTAGTCTCCCTTGTCATTTAACTGTTGTTAAAGAATTTTTAGATTTTTAAAAATGTTACTTTTCAAAAGAGAAACTTAACATACCGGTATATGAATAGACATGCCAAATGTTTACAAAAATGTCATCTATAAGGATAGATTTTTTAATGCGATTATTTCATTATAGCATTGTGAAAATCTTACTTGCAATGCTAAATCATAAACAATCTTAGTGGACCGTCCAATCAGACTTGTGGCAAAGTTTACTGCCCCACCTGGTATTAAAATCCTGGAATTTACGGAATATACAAAATAACATTTATTTTAACACACACTGAATAGTCATATAATTTAAATCCAGCAAACTAGTGTAAAAAATTTCTTAAAGTTGAGCATAATATGAATGATTATATTTCATATCATAAATGTTTTTTTTATTATATGAGTTGCTTTCAAATTACTGTAATTAAGACTAAGCGTATTATAATTAAATTTTTTAATATATTACACATATTTTTAAAAAAAAACAATAAACCATACTGGATTCCTTGTTTTGTTTTTAACTGTTAAAAAAACAAAGTTCAAATCATGATGCTTATAATTGAATATGATTTCTAGCAGATTCTAAGATTCATGAAATAGTGAAGAACTATCAAGTTACTGACCAAGCCTAATAGATAAGTCTTTTTACCCATTAGTGTAGTTGATCATCTGGGAATAGTACTCTTGAGGCTGACCACCCTTAATAGGCACAACTCTTGCTCCAGCTTGTTCCATATATTTGACATAAGTTGCAGGAATATAAGTCTTGCCATACTTTGAAACTGTATCTTGTGCTAAGATCCCTGAATGGTATTTGGTGTAGTATAGTTTTAACATGTAACCAGATTGTGTGTGACCCCAAAAAATGATGGGATTACAAAAACAAAAGGATGGTATGAAGCATGGCAGATATGCACACAAATGACAAGCGTGTATCAAAATATCTTGTTTCTTTTGTTAAGATTATATTATCTTTACCACTTGTAACTAATGAAATTTAATTTTGATAATTAAATGAATATATACGATTTTGAGTCAGAGTTGAGTGGGATTGGACTGATAATTAATAATACCTGAAACAGTGAAATCCTAGATCTAAATGCCAACTTCAATCCCTATTCTTAATTATTATAAGCCTGATGAGGAAGTTCTTGGTATACACTAGAGGTGGACCTAACAGAATTTTTTTTTTTTATAACATACAGGGTGGCCCAAAAAAAAAAATGACAACATCTGTAGCAAAATAGTATAATTACATCAAACTTTATTTAACTGTACAACAGAACTTAAACTTGGAAGTGGTCATTCAAAGTTTGCTAGAACGGGACAGAACATTGAGCGGTTGAGTGAGCTGATCTGCAGTCAAGATGATAATGCTCACAGTCACAAAAGTCTGTGGGGTTTGAAAGAGAAACGTTTGAAAGAGTCTGTGGTGCAATGTATTACACACATGATTGTGATTGGGCAGATGGTCAATGAAAATTGCTCATTAAATCGTTTGCAATGCAGTCAGCAGCTTCTTGAATAGTTTTCTAATGAGAGCAGTGTACGGAGTATTTGGTTTACAGACGAAAAGACATTCACTGTTGCCATGCCAATTCATTCTCAAAATGATTGTATTTATTCAATTCTATTCAAGTATAGAGAAGGCAAGTTCCAAAGAATGGGAATATTTCAGCCGCAGTATCATGGTACCAGTAGGTGTGTCTCAAATGGGGAAAACCAATGTTGTGTCCATTGGACTGGGTGCCAAAGTAAACAGAGAATATTATTGTGAACATGTTCTCAGATGAGTTTTTGATGGCTGACATTCAAGGAATATGTGGTCATCACAATTGGACATTAAAGCAGGACGGAGAGCTCCATTCATAGAAAAACAATCAACTTTCTTCATCAGGAGAATGTAACCTTTATTGAGCCAAACATGTGGCGACATCACACAGCACAGACCTCATTTAAACCTAGTTGATTGTGCCATATGGGGTGTATGTATTGCAAGCAAAAGTCTATGATCTGCAAAAATTTACCACAGTTGAGCAGCTCAAGTTGGCAATAATAGAGGAATGGTGAAATCTAGGGCAGTGCTTTATTGACAGAAGCCTAAATGAGTGGCGCCAACGCTTATAAAATGTCATTTAAGAAGCAGGGGGGTTACAATGAACATGTTTTTTCTTCTAATCAGCGTAATACTTGGCATGCAACTGTAAATGACAAAACATTACATTAATTCAATCATATTAAATAATCCTTTGCTACGAGATGTTGTCACTTTTTTGGGCCACCCTTTAGGTGTCAATACCATCTTTAATCATTGTGCCATTGAATTTTTTTTTTTTCCTCATTGCCAACTAATCGAATCATGAGAACTGTTTTGAATAACTAAAGTTTCTTAGATTCACTTTTAAACTCCTTTTCATCATTTCTCTCCCCACCTCCCCCCCCCCCCCCCCCCACCTATAGCCTGCTATGCCTTGTTCCTATATATATTATGATATAGGTATATATATATACAAACAGCATTTATTGGTAGGTAGCCTACCTATTATAGGGCGGCTGTTAAGAGCTTCTGCTCCATCTAGATAAGCACATAACATGAAGATACACAAAGATGTCAGCCTTCTACTGTCACGGGTCATGTTGAACTTTTGTGAAATTTGTGGGAACTAAAATAAGAAAATATATTACTAGGGCATATATAATAATGATTAGTGCTGAGAGCTATAACATAAGTTACATTTATGTAAGTGTCTATGTGAAATAAGATCACATTGCAACATGAATTGAAAATCTATGACAGTCAGGATTTTTAATTAGCCGATAAACACAATTGAACTTATCAGTAAGTAAAATACATAATTCGGCGTAACTTTTGTTCATTTCTAATGTAACAAGTAGAATCTGACATATAATTTTTAAATGAATAATTAACAAAAAGAACCTGAATTGGTCATTTGAGAATGGTCAAATTGTCAAATATACAAACTAAAATATCTTCTAAAAATATATGATATCATTGTCATATAGTCAACCCTGTAGCTCATCAGGAACCAACCAATCCAAGTTACAGTTTGAGAATTGAGACCATATAGTATAGCTCAGGTCTATTTCATTATTATAATTTTTTATTAAAGGTTTGTGGGTGGGGGGTAGGGATGGGGTGGATATACAAATAATACTATAACTATATGCCCTAGCATTATGTAAGCCCACAAAGCTATAAGAAAAAGCCAATGTCTTTTTTAAAATTAGTTTTTGTGAATGCATTTTCATTTAAATTAAATATATCTTTTAAAATACGGCACAAAATTACCGATATACTGTATTAACTATTTGAATAATGACCGGAATTCCATGTCCATGTGGTCAAAGACAAGGCCTATAAATTTGTGTGCAGGAATTCAAACTTCAAACGCACACAAAAAATCCACGCAGGCACCGAAAACGCCACTCTTTAATGTAACTTAAGGCTTAAGTGCCGACCCTCAGCCCTATCCTGCCTACGCCACTGCACCGGCACTCCAATTGCAAAACGCGTGAAAATGGAACAAGTCTAGCATGTTTTTAAGTTCGTAATTGCAATCTTTCTATGCTCATGACCATGATCCCAATTTTCTAATATCCTACTGAAAAGACTGATGTATAATTGATAATACTCACATTCAAATAATCACTAACTGACACCCTTTCAATAAAATACTTTCATTCTGGATACGCCGCTGGGCGCGCATCGCTAAAGCATGAAATGACGCTTATCATCTGATGACGACTAGCCGCTGCTCTTCCGGTGGTGATGAGGTGTTAGTTTATTACCGACTTACCACCACAATTAGTAATATTAAACATATTAAATGATGTCAGTAGAAAACGCATCTGGCAGTCACCTCCTCTCCTCCACTTCTTTCTACGGCAAATAATAATACATGCAATCAAAACATAGTCGACTTACCTGTCACCAAGTTGAAGTAGTCTACCAATTCTGGATATAATTCTTATACTTATAACTTATATTAGTTATACTCATACCGATTAAAAAGGAAAGGAAAATAATTCATTTCCTCATTTAAAATTTTAATGGAGGGGAAAATCCATAAGGTAATAGTGAAAGACCACTATCTCAATGAAATATATATAAGGGGGAAAAGTTACATTCACTCTAAGGACATGAACTATTTCGGGGTTTCCCCAAACCAGGATCTGTTACTGTAGGGAAAAAAACAACATCCAACATTACGGAGTCCGGTTTTGTGTTTTCTTCTTTTACTTATGTTTCTTATTTATTATAGGCATAATAGCGTCTCTACTACAACTATGCACACTTGCACACACAAACGCTATATCGATATTGTACTGTCTGGTGGGATCCAGTAAGAGTTTGAGTGTGGGTGTAATGTGACAGGGGCGAAAATAGGGGAGAGAATACGTTATATTTATATGAGTAAGAGAACGTAAACTTTTGGGATGTTGACCAAGGACAAATTCTAAAAGTTGAAAGAATGGACACGATATTTTAATATAGGTGTAAGGGCAAACCAAGTACGCACAAGTAGATATGTGCATCGCCAACTGTATACTTAAACCAAGTAATGTGTATCCTCACATGATAACGCCAAACTGCGTCTGTGGTTTGCTGAGCAATCCATTCTCTCTAGTCTCTAGCCCTGCTTATTTGTCAACGTTGTAGCAGCCTATTATTTTTAGATTTAACTTAACTTTCTGGTTGGTAAAAAAAAAAAATTGTACACGATGGGAAATTATAAAAACGAAAATGGTTTTATAAATTTAGTTGACATCTTCCATGTATTTGGCGTGTATCCATGTTAAATAATTATTTTATTTGTTAAAATCATTGTAAGGAAAAAAAAAGGATACTGTTTGTTGCAGTTTATTTAAAAGCTATAGAAAGAAATTCCGAGAATTCATTTTAAAACAAAACATCATTAAGTAGTCAGGTGCCACCCCTTCTGATGGTGAAATCTGTCTGCACCCCCACTAATGACGTCACTGGGTGGGCCTGTAATCAATGAAGGGTATGCAAATGTTTGGCTATGATGGGGCCAACTGCTTGATTGTAAAGCCCTTAGATTTATATTCAAATGTAAGGCTGAGAATTATGCCAACTCCTTGTTTGTATACCATTAACACTTACGTAAAGCATCTACCAATAGGCCTACTGAAGAGTGTGTCAACTGCTTGACTGTAAAGCCCTTTGATTTTTATTCAAATGGAAGGCTGAGAAATATGCCAACTCCTTGTATGCTTACCATGTACATCAACACCAGGAACAGAAACATTGCAAATCCCATCTACATGCATAGGAGCCAAAATGATCAATAAATTTATCGTGGGCCCTAAGAAATAGAAGATATAGAAGAAGAAGAACACTCACGTGAAGTATCTACTAATAGTAGCAAGTCTACTGAAGAATGTGCAAACACCCTGGCAATAGTGAAATATATCTCAATAGCAATGGGTCAAAATAATTTCAAATGGTCAGCTTAAACCAAAGCAAAAGAACAAACTTACTGATACAAGCAAGCAAGAACTTGTTAGAATCAACATCTTTTATTGCATCAATCATCCATCTCTTATCATCATAAAAAAAACAGCATTTTTAACACAAATAAAACAAAATCATAAATGTTTTAATTAAAAAAAAAATTTTTTATTGGAGTGTTCACATATTAAGATCAATCAAATCTGAATGTCTGTACATACTCTCTGATGCAATACAAATTCCTATGCAGACTACAATACATCAAGAGAAGCCTCTACTTTAAGTCTATCAGCTGCACCAGTACAACTAAAAAAGAATGTGCCAGTGGAAGATCTTGCCAAAAGCCTCTATCAATAATTTACCTCACTATGAAAACATCTATATGATTATTCCATAAATTATAAATATATTTTAAATACACCTATACATATATTTTTTTTAAAAGTTATAATTTTAACAAATTTAACCAAATCCATACTATTTCTACCGGTACCTGACTCAGTGTTTGAAAGGAGACAGTTTAAGTGAGGTTAATTTAATTTTAAGTTACTCTTTTTCTTTATTATGGCATAGCAGCATTACAAAAGATAAAATGCATTTATATACAGTGTAAATTAATAAAAATAATGAAGTAGAATTTAAGCCAGATAAATAATTTTAAAAAATAAATTATCTGTCAGGTTTTTCTCCTGAAACTTTCTTAACTTAGTTTTAGGAAAGACTGAACTGGAAGTTAAAAATGAACATGAATGTATTTCTTATTTCAGTTGTTCTTGAAAAGAAGGTCAAAGGTTTTTAAAGTTCTTTGATTTAGTATTCTGACTTTTTTTATAGTTCAACTGTCACAAATGTTTGGACATTTATGTCTGACATATAATATCCATACACCACTGGCTATCATGTTCAATAATTTAAACTGAACACGTTTTTCTCAATATTATTCATGACCATATAAACAAAGAATTTTTTTTTAAATTTGTAACAATATTTAAATAATTTATGGTACAAACATTGTATCAGTGGCCCAATGATTTTTGTTTAGATCCAAATTTTAATAAACATAAACAAAAGATGCGTTGAAAAGGATCAAATAAATTTAATACAACTTCTACAACACAATCTGTACTACCAGCTGTTTCTTCTGCCTGAATCTGGGGATAAGAGAGATTTGCAAAAATATTAATAATCAACATAAATGTGCTTTTTAAAATGATGATTAAAAAATAATAACTAAGAAAATGTTAACTTAAACTAAAACAGACTTAAAAAAAAAGCGTTAATATCAAAACTCTGATTGCTTTATTTTTTATCTCATTCACACTGAGCTATAAATAGGCTACAACCCAGTTTAAATTTTTACAAAGTATATGAGGTAGGGTCAAAGTCTAAGACTTAACAGAGAAATAACAATTCAGCTTCAAACCAGCTGTAGTAGTAATCACATTTTATATTACTGAGTATTTAATGCCATGGCCATCCACAGAATATCATTTTGTGGGGAGTTAAAAAATACCCCTCAGAAAAAAAACCACTTTATACTGGGTAATAAATTTTTATAAACTAACATACAAACACTCTTGTAGTTTTACATTATTATTCAAAGGGAATGTATAGCAAAATTAGGTCACAGAATACTTTTACAGAAAGTTGAATCAGTCATAAACATTGCCATAGAGTAAAACTGCTTTTCCATTTTGAAGAAATAATTCATTAAATTTTTTAATTTTAAAAACTCTAATTTTAGGACATAAAAATAAAGAAAATACTTAAAAAGGTCAAGTGAAAAATTGACTTCACATGTTTTTGCATCAGCCCAAGCACTTAAGTTATGGTGTATAGTGTATATTTCAGAAAGAAATCACATATGTATATTAGGGGTGTGCCGGATCCGTTTTTTCCAACCGGATCCGGATTTTCTTATGCGAAATCCGCCGGATCCGGATTCCGGATTTTGGTACTATTGGTAGATACTTCGATAAGTCAAGGTGGACTACTACTTTTTGTGTATGGGAATTCGCAATCGGCGCCAAAAAATCCGAGTTTTTAATTTTCCGATGTGTGTGTCTATTTATTATTAAATTAGTACTTTCGATATATATTTGAGTTCCGTTCCATTTGGATAAGTGTCTTACGAGAGACGCCATGTTTCTACGCGTTCGCAGCAGGTTATGCAGCTCGCTCAACCTAATTTCGCCATGGGGTTGGCCACGCCCCCCTTTTTAATGGCGGAAGTTGACGATACTTAGGAAATATTAATTTATTATCACTATTTACATCAAAATAATTGATAACTTGTGTTTCAGAATGCATTTAAAGACATTTAAACTGGAATGTTTTAATTTGAGCTTTAACAACCCGGTAGAATCCATATTATAAATGATCAGAATTTACCGTGTGCAACACGTTGTCATTGGCAACCATTCACAGCCACTTGCATAACTGTATCGTAGTACTACCTCAGAGTTTCATTCATAAGAGTTTGCCGTGTGCAAAAACTATTAAACCATTGGTCAGGGAAAGCTTTAATTAATTATTCATGTGCCAAAGTTGAAAGTTTAAACTAAGTCTAAACAGTATTTTAGTGATAAGGCAGGGAATGCGTTGCCTTATATAAACTATATAGTCATTGCGCATGACGGGATTGGTGGAATGAGATCACAGAATGTGGAGATGCAGTCCATGTTAAAAAATGACAAACCAAGTCGTACTTTAAAAATTCATAACTTTAAAACTACAACAGCTAAAAATATGATTTTGGTGTTATAATTCTTTAAAAAATTACATCTTTTCAACTATGCCATTGGTTTATTTTTACAAAAAGTTTAAATTTTCTTATCAAAGTCCCTACACTATTGGCCACTATTAGCGGTGCTGACTCTAGCCTCTGGTATGTACGGAATATTAAACATTAAACAAGCTCAACGCTCGAAACAATCGATTAATGTATCGTGATCGTGTGGAATTCGGGAAAGAGAATTACTTTTATTTCAGATTATGATCCGGTGAGTCACAAAATCTGGCAAATTCCGAAATCCGGTATATTCCGGATTCCGGAATCCGGTTGTTCCGGATACATGTAAATCCGGCGGAACCGGATTGTGCAAAATCCGGCGGAACCGGATTCCGGACCGGGGTCCGGCACACCCCTAATGTATATATCAAAGCTCAATTTTGTTTGTTGCATGAAAGGGGTAAGAAAAAAAATGTGGGAGTCTCAAGAGCGCTATTAAAGAATTGTATACCATAAAATTTATGTCAGACGCTGTCTAACAAGGAGAAAGTGAATTGCACCTGTGACTTGCGAGGGAGTCAGTGTGATGGCTGCATTATATGTGTGTTCATAAAAAATTATTATAATTTACATATAAGGTCACATCACCATTAGCTTTTAAAGCAACTTACAATTTAAATTGGACTCTTAAAGTTTTAAGCTGCAATTATCGCATTAAATAGATCGTAAGTTAAAATTATAAAGTTTAATAAACTGAAAAATCTAATTTTGGATACCGTTTTCTTTTACCCTAATAAATAACCCTTTTTATTAAATGTATTGGGGTTGCGGTTCACCTTGCTTCTTTAAAACAGGGTATCAACTTAAAATGGGCTGGGAAACTGTGATTTATATATTTTGGGGAAGAAACAAAAAAAAAAATTGAAATAAAATGCTTTTACTTAAGTTCACGTAATTAAAAAAAAAAAAATAGCGCATGGATAGGAAAATACAAACAATTTTTAGTTACAGTATAATAACTTACTATAGTTGAATGGTTTACGAGAATACTTTGATGAACCTGTGGTTGGACATACAAAAAAAATCAAAGTGGTTTAAATTTGGTAATAAATGTTATATCTTATAAATGCATGGACAATATGATTTTTATAGAAAAAAATTAAATCACATTAATATAGCAGACCTGCCAAGAAAAAAAATATGTAGGGGGGTGCATGTGTGTGTGTGTGTGTGTGTGGGGGGGGGGTGTTTTAAGATCTATATAATAACTCACAAACCTTTTTTTAGTAAATAAAGAAATATAAAGTTACCTCGAGTGTCTTTGAAGAGTCTACAGAACACCACAGAATATGAGTATAACATTACTGGAAATGTTTATTTACAGATATATACAGTACAGAACTGAAGATCCATTATATTTACTTATGTACACAGGCTGCTAAGAGTTCAGTTTTCCAGCATATTCCTACTACTAGTGGCCTTTTTGCACTTGTCCAAGCTATTTGGACAACTGAAGGTTAACATTGCAACTGATTTTAGTTACAAGCAAGTTAGAAAAAATATTAACTTTCATTAGAAATTAGACATGGATTACTTTTAGCTGCAGTTGGCAGTTTTTTTATATTTTAATTTGGGGGTGGGGGGGGGGGAGGTGGGTGTTTAAAATAGGTTATAATATCATCGTACTCATCACTTTCAATAGATTTGAACATTTAATTAAGAAAAGCTTTAACAAAACAAACAAAAAAGTCTGAATTATTTTTTAGCCTTGTAAAAAGGATGAATCACGATCTGATCAATTGATGATTGAAGAATGATTTAAAGATCGCGGTTCGCTTTGATAAAAACAAGGCAGTCTACACGTCAGTGCGGGAGATATTCATCTGGCGGGCATGCCACGCTTTATAAAAAACATCTCCACTTTTTTACCAATTGTTCATTACCGGGTATATATACCAGCAATGGCTCTAGTATTTCTTTTGTAGAATTGAACATTATTTCTTTGTTTGTGTAAATGTCCAGACTAACTTGAATTTGTTGAAATGAAGTACCGTAAACTCTGATAGACTATTAGTACTATTAGTATTAGCGGTCACTGACAAGGCTGACGGACAAATAT
Source organism: Lymnaea stagnalis (assembly GCA_964033795.1). Lineage (NCBI taxonomy): Eukaryota > Metazoa > Mollusca > Gastropoda > Lymnaeidae > Lymnaea > Lymnaea stagnalis. The sequence goes on along the minus strand of CAXITT010000381.1, from coordinate 351,365 downwards.
CTCGTGCAACTTTGTTATAGCGGTCATGTGACTTGGTCGAATATGTAACAGTTACGGCCAGACTAATATCTCGAGAACTTATTGGTTCGATTGCCAAACATGTAGACACTTCGTAAAAACAAAGAAGTGGCATCTACGAAATGCACCACTTCCTGTCGTATCCAATTTAAAAATTCTTTTCTTCCGCTTTAGGATTTTTATGGCGGGTGAAAAATTATGTTAGGAAAATTGGAATTTTAAGGGGTTTGTCTGAATGAGGGGTAAAAAATCTGTATAATTCCGACAAAATCGGAAGGGTTGGCAGGTCCAATATAGCCCTTATTTAAAAAAAAATAAATATATTAACCACAGAAACATTCATACATTACATACGCACCTCTGGGTTTATTTCTTGATGTAGCATTAACAATGTCAGACAATTCTTGTGGTACTTCCTGATCAGCGGCCTTTAGAACAGCAATTAAATCCATGACCTAAAAAACATATATAAAATAATTATTTCCATTAATTTTCTACACTTCTCATATTCAGAGCTCCTCACTTTTCTTTGAACTGTTATAAAAATGGACAAACATATTTAAAAACACATTTTGTACTATACTAAGTTTTAAAATAAATAACGTTACCTTCCCAGCATCTTCCTCTGTTATTAAAGTCAAAGCATTTCCTGTTTTTGATGCCCTGGCTGTCCTGCCAATTCGATGAATATAATCATCTGCTGTGTTTGGGTAATCGTAGTTGACAACAAGTGTTATGTCATTAACATCTGTAAACAAAACAATCTTATTAACCTTTGATCAACACTTTATTTTTTTTTTAAAATCATTAATCAACTTTCATGTTTTCAATCTATAAGAAGATAGTGACAAGCTTGTAGCCTTTGTGAACTTACCTAAACCCCTTGAAGCAACATCTGTAGCCACGAGAATATGTGTTCCTCCTTCTCTAAAACCTACAGGTAAGATAAAATATAACTTTAACATTTGATTTGAAAAACAATCACAATTTAACTATTCAATTCAATTTAATCACAATTTATTTTAAGTGTAGCTTCCACTAGCTGAATTTAATGACATAAAAGAAGGAAAAAAACAGCAAGTCTGAAACAAAAAAATATGGCAATGACACAACCGGAATAATGATATCAAAAGCAATAGTGAAATACTTTTAAACAACATTTTATTCAGTAACTGAGCAACTGATACTTACTGCTGAGTGTTTTATCCCTAACTAATTGAGATTTGTCTCCATGAATAGACAGTGCTCTAAACCTGTATTGGATGAATAAGTTGGAATAAGTTTTGAGTACCGTTATATGCATGTTAATGTTAAATGCTCAATTGAAAAGTTTTCAGAGAAACTGATCTACATAAAACAGTATTTTATATTCTTTTAGGCCATCACAGAAATTTGTATGGATATTTCATATTGATGAAGCAGGAGATCTGAAATCTGAAGCCTTCTAGTTTTATTCTAATAACTAAATATTCACAGATCAAATCTACTAAATAATTTTAATACTTACTTTACAGTTCTACTCTGAAAGTTAACAGTAGAGTAAGATTTTAAAAATGCTATATAAAACTTGAAATTTGAGCAATATAAATTTGAATTCTAGTTGTATACTCACTGAAGCTTCCTTAATTTGTGAGTGATGTTGTCTGCTTCAGTTTTGGTCTGTGTGAATATTAATGTCTTCTGTTTTTCATTGCTATCTGAATTTTTCTGCAGCTCCTCAACCAATCTTCAGTTTACAAATTGAAAAGAAAAATATCTAAATCAGAATCTGAGTGAGTTTCAGTGAAATAATACATACAAATCGCGGACACATATATCACATATATTTTTTGAATAGGTGTCAATATGGATATGGTTACTTTAAAGAACTTTGTATTTTAAAAAAAATAAAACTTTGCATTAAATTAGTTTTGTATACAATATCATATAGACTAAATTCATATTTGCATAATTTCATCTTAGGATTAAATAACAAAAAAAAAACATTTTTGACAAGCTTTTAAAAATGAACTATCAAAGAAAAAGACATTTTTAAATCGTATTTATAATGTTTCAAGTGAAATTCTTACATATTAAATTTCTCATGGAAATCACAAACTCGAACAGTCTGTTTAATGTTTGGATTTGCCATGAGTTCAGCTGAACCGATGTTGGTCTGTACAAAGTCACCGAGAAAGTCATGGGCTAACTGTTGGATTTCAATCGGCCATGTAGCACTCCACATCAACATCTGTCTGTCAGGCTATTAGGGGGTTAAACAAAGTTAAATTAAACTTGAAACATTGTTCATTGGAAAGCTTAATAGATAACATGTAAGAAAATTGGAAAGCCAGTGTTTTTCTGTTTTTTTTTTCTAAATGGAAAAGAATGCCTTAATCGCAAGTCTTCTTATTTACAGAAGAACTTCTTTGTAATTATTTTAAAAAAATCATCAACATTCAATCCCAGAATAACTGTTATTACCATGAATCTGTTAAAGGTAACATACATTTAAAAAACATAGGTAATCATGCTTCATTTTCTTCTTATAAAGAAAGATTTATCATAAAGAAAAAACTATGGTTGCTAGAAAAAATGCATTAAATGCATATTTTCCAATACATTATTCAGTTAGCGATGTAATTGTCTATATAGCTGCATAAAGAAGCATAAACTGTTATAGATTTTTGGAAACAAGCAATGGTGCTACCAGGTACTTCATAAAAAAAAAAAAAAGTGAAAGTTTGTGCAGCACTGTATGGTACACACCTTTCAGAGAATCTTTACTATAGAAACATTGGAAGTACTTCTTAACTTACTCGAACTTGACCAAGCACTTTTCTGATTTGTGGTTCAAATCCCATATCCAACATGCGGTCAGCTTCATCCAATACAACATAAGTGGTCCTGTCAAGATTGACAACTCCCATCTCTATAAAATCAAGAAGCCTTCCAGGAGTAGCTACCACAATATCAGGACCTGGAAGAAATGTTTTAGAATCGATAACACTTTGATACAATTAGCATGTTAATCACACAATGATAAGGCAAGAATGAGTAAAAGGATCAGGAAATGAAACCAGTGATCCTTCCTTCACAAGTAATCACCTTCAGATAAATGCCTTGTCTGAACAAGTTTGGATTGGCCACCAAAAACACAGCAGGTATTAATTCCAAGAAGCCTGCCATAAGCTGATCCAACACTTTTAATTTGCTGGGCCAACTCTCGTGTTGGTGCTAGTACCAATACCTGGCAGAAAATAAAAATACATTTTCAAACAAAAGAGTTAATTTATAATAATATATTATTATTTCAATTAGATTTTTACAAATATTCAATACATTGGACAAATGTCAGTACCCCCAATTTTTTTTTTTTAAATTTCTTTTTCAAATATCAGCTGTCTAAAACGTACCACTGGGCCTTCACCTTTAGTAACCTGCCTCTGATGCTTTATATGGACTAAGGCAGGTAACATGAACTGTTGATATATTATAAAAATATATAAGAATAAATCATAAATAAATCCATTTTGCTCCAATTACACACAAGTTTTTAATTAGTAAATAGCAAAATTCAGATATTTAAAGAAAACCTGAAATTATATTCCTTAAAAAAATATTTTGATGAGTTCTGTTAGGGAACTGAAAGTAGCAATGAAGTCAAATAAGGGTATATTTAGCATGTTAAAAAGTTCAAATTACTTTTACCCTCATATGACCTTAGCATTTTAAAATATAGAAAGTGAAAGAACCTACACCCAAAGTTTTCCCTGAGCCAGTCTGTGCTATCCCCACCATATTCTTCCCAGATAAGGCAAGTGGCCAGCCAATACTTTGTATTGGTGTTGGTTTATTCCACCCATTTATCTTCAATTGTTGATTTATTTCTTCTGAAAAAGGAAAAAAAGGGTTTAATTTAAAAATTTTCAATTATGTAAAAATGAAAATAAAAAAAAAAAAAAAAATGAATGATAAACATTAAACACCATGTTTAATGTAAGAAATGAAAAGAGGATGGGGCAAGCAAGGGTTGCATGTTTATTCAAAATTTAAAAGTAAAATTTTTCTCCAATGGATGAGTACACTGAGTCAGTTTAGAATATTATCAAACGATAGTGTAAAGATTCAATTCAATCAATTCATTAAATTTTAATTCTTAGTTAGGTCATTTTCTTCATAAATAAATACTTTACCTGGAAAATTGGCCTCTAAAAAGTTCGAAATAGGTTTAGGTCTTTCTCCCCGTTTTACAGTTATATTATGTTGCTTGTAAAATGCATCAACCTCTTCCTAAGCATGACAAAATAATAAAATGGATGTGTTAAGAAATCGTCAACAATTAACTTAGAAAAGCTAAGGATACAAAATAGCCAACCATGCATACTTTTGAAACTAAAGCAATTAAAATTACCTCTGATCTCTGGGCTACAGAATCATGCTCAACATAGAAATTTTTCTCAATGGTCGGAAGGCTGGCAGTGTTCCAGGTTTTCTGTTTAATATTAAGGCCTAGTTCATTTCTTGATCTTCTAGCATATGACCCTTCAAATTCATCATTAAATCTGTCTCCAAAATTTCCTCTATGTGATGATGTGCCATAAGGAGTTCTTCTTGGTCTGAAGTCTGTGTTATTTTCTTTGAAATGACTCAAATTTGAATTATTTTCTTTAGGAAAATAATTTTTTTTGTTCTGATAACCACCTCTATCATCTTCCTCAAAATGATCATTTTGAGAATAAAATCTTTAAAAAAAGAACAAAAATATATTATATAAATATTTGCATCATATGAAAAAATAGCAAACTTATAAAACGAGTGACAATCATATGAAATATTACTGGTGAAAAACAAGCCAGGTACTGATGATAAAGCTTAACTTGAAATAAGGACAAGTACATGTAAAACTAAAAATGCTAATTAAACTCACAACTACCCTATGAATGAACTATATCAGGCCTGCACAACTCAAAATGCAAGGCGGGCTGTATCATTTTATGAAAAACGTGACTGGGGAAAGTTATCAAGAAAATAATAAGAACAAAGAATATTTCGTTACTTCGCAGGCAGCAAAGTGGGTGCTGGCGGGCCACATGTGGCATGCGGGCCGTATGTTGTACAGGCCTGGACTATAGAAGTAAGTTTACAAACCTATAGTCCATTCAATCTATATATATAATTCGCCAGAAGTTAGGCAAACAAGAAGACGACGACCACGCAGGCTATATATAGATACGCCAGAGCAAGCAAGACGCAGGCAAACCCCCCTCCCTTCCCTTGCCTGCCCATTGTTGGTCTCGAGACACGCGCACTGCGATGGAGCTACCACCCCCTCCTGCACCACCCTCGCTGAGCCAGCGAGCAATTCCGCAACGTCGCTGCTATATTTATATAGTTCATGGGCGTGAAATAAAAAGTGTACAGTGACGTATCATGAAAGGAAGGGGGGGGGGGGGGGGGGTTAAGCAAAATTGGTATTCTTAAATGTGCGTAACTTTAGTTCATGTTTTTGTCAAGTAACTTTGGTAGATGGAAAGTTCACGCATTGATGTCGCCAATGTTTGGCAGGCCATATCCACCCTCGCTTGCCAGCCATGCGCGCACCCCAACAAGCTCGCTGCGTATGCTACACCGCGGGTCGCCTATTATCTTTAATTTGATACCAAATTTTGTCTTACAAATTCAACAATAGTATTTTAATTATTTTTTAATAAATCCAACCTCTCACTCTTTTCCGGGTCTGAAGCCGGGTTTGATTAGCCGTAGCCTATGACATTGCCCTGTGTGCCTACTTTGAATTCTCCTATGAGGTTGCATGTTTGATATACACACACACACACACAAAACCCATTTAGAAGTCTCCCTGATTAAATTGCATTGTTTCTGGTAACATCTTAGCAAATCCATGGCCATTAAGCTACAGTTCATTGAAAAGCGAACGATGCTGTCTTTCATTAAAAGTTATGCATAAAGCAAAAGATTTTTAAAATCCCATTATTGGTTTTGAAAATGTTTCTCAGTTGTTTCAATCAATGACTAAAGAAAACCTTGATTCTAATTCAAAGTTCAGATGCAAGAAGTGCAGCCCAGACTGCCACTCCAGGATTGTTTTCATAATTAATTTGCTGATAATTGAATAAAAAGTTTGTTTTAAGCTAGTGAAATGTAATATGCTTATGCCAAAAATGTTGGCATATGACAAAAGATGGCTGCAGCTTAATGTTTTGTTGGAATATAATTTGTTGAATGGTTGTAGCATTTTATTAAGTATAGCCCTATATTAGTACCATATCTATAGCGCTATTGATTTATGGTAAAAAATAATAGTGTCCTCCAAACTTTTCTGTAACTTGTCCCAGTTATGTGTCATTGGCACACCTGTGAAGGCCTATCTCCTCTTCACAGTATTGATTTTCTCAGTAATAATGTCAGTTATCATAGTTTTGAAATGAAAATAATTGAATTAAATACTTTAAATAAATTCTATTGCCAATCAAACCGTGTCAGTGTCAAACAGCAAAGAATGAAAATTTAATAACTTGGTTTTTGGGCCGAAATAAATTATGGTAAAAATTACTGTAATTCAGTCCAAGCTGTTTCTATTAAGGGACTAAGTACTCTTGACATTTAATCCCTAGATTCTGATGAGTGATCTCCACCCACTTTGTCCTGTCACCAATTGCTATTAGAGTTAGCTTCTAGAGAGCTATTGGTAGTCCAGCCAATCAAATCAAACCAAAATCTGAGCTTTAAATACCCGCTTCCAATGAGGCTGACGAAGTATTGCCCCGCTCTTTTATTACTACTATTACTAGTTTATACTTTGTACTAGTGACAACACCTCCGCACTAACTATAATACTTATAAAATCTACAGTACTGTTTTAAAGTTTTAACACTATCTGTTGTAACCTTCCTCATGCTAAGAGCTGGCAATATTGCTATATAATTTATAATATATACCAAATATAGATTTAAGATAGATGTATGATACTGGGGGGAAGGGGATCATAGTCTGAAAAAATGTTACCCAGCTTCTTCTTTGTCAAGGCCAAAGTAAGATGTGGAGTAAAAATAAATAAAATTCAGCTGTAAACATTTTGTGTGTGCTAATTATTATGATTAAAATTATAAATTAAAATACAGGCCTAAATAATTACCATAAGAAGTTTTACTGCATACAAAGTGTGCATATTAAAATCAAAATCTTTTAACATTAGTTAAATGAACTAACTGTATAATAACGTGATTAGGCTTAACGATGATAAAATAAGCTTAGGCCAATCAATGTTTAGGAACTTGGTCACATGAACCCCCCCCCCCCTCCGCTTATGATTTTTTTTGATTTTCTGTTGTTGGCGGAAATGTCTACTGAGTGTTATTTACATAATTGAGCCCTCATTAACTTTAAAAGGCGTCGTGGTGTCGATATTTTTATTTACATAAAATAAGCTTAGGCCAATCAATGTTTAGGAACTTGGTCACATGAACCCCCCCCCCCCCTCCGCTTATGATTTTTTTTGATTTTCTGTTGTTGGGAGAAATGTCTACTGAGTGTTATTTACATAAATGAGCCCTCATTAACTTATAAAGGCGTCGTGGTGTCGATATTTTTATGTACAATTAAACAATTTCATTTTCATTGGGTATATTATATTGTGCAACTACAACACAAATTGGAACCACTATTTACTATTTATTTCGTAATGCTATGCAGAGTATACAGAATCAACGTTTTAAACTGCACATAATTTTGATGAAAACATAAGCAGTGATACATAAATAAAATAAAATATATACAAAGAAAGAAAAATAAGTGTATTATGTCTTGAAAATCCAATTGGAGTGAATTTATGAGACTAGACACAAACAACAAATTTTGTTGGCACATCTTTTTTTTTGTTGTCAATTTACATACTTGAGCGTGATTTCAGTGTTGTAATAAAAAATAAATTGGGACTACCAATAATTATTGCACTACTCACTACATTAATCTATCACCAATTGGTAGTTTTTTTTATAGTAAACGACCAATAGCCACATAGAAGCTAATGGTAGTGGAGTTTACTACCAATAGCCACAGCCATAAAAATTACTTGTGTTACAAATTAAAAAATGAAGACCCATTTATTGGGTGTTGCCGGGCAATACCGAAATGCCTACCACGACTAAGTGTTCATGTGCTAACCTAAACGGCTACAGTTAGCCTACATTTACATACGATAAATACAAAGTAAAGAAAATCGTAAATTTTAATAAACTAATAAAGAAATAAATACTATAAATAAAGAATATAAAGACAAAGATTCATCAATGGTTAACCCAATGAAAATTCAATTTACAGTTTCATCAAATAAAAATCCAAAATGACGTCAGATAGGTAAAAATCCAATTTACAAAATGAACAGATAATGACCCAGGCCCAGTCAAAATGGCAGTCAAATGGCCTAATAATTATTTAGTTTAGTATTTAGTACTTCGCCAAGCAAGGGACACTCCTAGTAAATTTGTATCGGAAATGGGCTTCGGCGCAATAGGATCCGAGTTTTTAATTTTTTCATGTGCATGTAATTTGAATAAATTAGGAGTCCTTTTGGCCCATAAATAAAATAATAAGGTTTGACTCCGCCCATTAACGTTAGGAGAAATGTTGAACTACATTTCCATTGAGTTAATTTGTTCATTATCTAAACTTTAAGTGAGGAAAATCGTATGTCAATATAAGGCATCTTTGCATTAAAAAATTCGGTCTAAATATTCAAAGTAGGTCTTTCATATTAAAAGTAGGCCTGCATAATTTGTTGAAGTGCACGTGTGCAAAATTTTATTGAGATAGCTCATGAAACATTTTCACAATTCTCCTCAACGTTGACCTCATTATGCAAAGGTTGCACAGGCCATTTTGGATTAGTGATCCCGTCCCCTTTTAAATGGCGGAAAATGCTGATACTTAGCTTAGGAAATATTCATAATTACCTCTATATACATCAAAATATTTGATAACTTGTGTTTCAGAATGCATTTTGAAGACATTTAAACTAGAATGTTTAAATTTGAGCTTTAAAAACCTGGTAGAGTTCATATTATTAACTATCAGAATTAACCGTGTGCAAAAAGTCATGGGAAACCATTCACAGCATTTTGTATAATTCTATACTGTAGTACTACCTCAAGTTTCCTTCATAAGAGTTTGCTGTGTGCAAAAACTATTACCATTGGCAGGTATTGGTCAGGGAAAGCTTTAGTCTTAGTAAATTAGTCATGTGCCAAAATTGGAAGTTCAAAATAAGTAGATCCCATACAATATTTTAGGGGGTGCGTTGCCTTATATAGACTATATAGCATATACCGGTATAATGGACGCTGTACATTTGGTAAACAGAAAAGCCATATATTATTTTAAATTTATTGTTACACGTAGTGCATAGTTAGATAAACTATAATTTATATATAATTGTATAACTTATTCAAATTATTTGTTAATACAGAATTAGTTCTAAAAATAAAAGTCGCATAAAATTATCATTAAAACGAGAGTAGATACTTCGATGAAACAAGGGAGACTACTATTTTTTTTGTATCGGAAATGGGCGTCGGCGCCGAAAAATCCGAGTTTTTAATTTACCGATGTGTGTGTCTATTTATTATTAAATTAGTTCTTTCCACATAAATTTGAGTTCCGTTTCCGGCCTTATAATTTGGAAGACATCTTGGCCTACATTTCTAGCCAGCTATTTTGCTTTTTTCAATCGACCTTTATTTTGAAAATCTTTGGTATATATAAGGCATCTTCGCATACAAAATTTTTTGTGAAATAATAAGATAAGGTCCTTTTTGATTAAATCTGTATGAGCATTAGATATTGATCTATATCTGTGCCAAGTTTCATTGATGTAGGTCGTGTCTCACGTTTGTTACACTTGTCACAGTGACCCATATCACCATAAAGTGGCTCAGCCTAATTTCGCCATGGCGTGGGCCACGCCCCCTTTTTAATGGCGGAAGTTGCCGATACTTAGGAAATATTTAATTATTACCACTATATACATCAAAATATTTTATATTTTGTGTTTCAGAATGCATTTTGAAGACATTTAAACTGGAAATGTTTTAATTTGAGCTTTAAAAACCCTGCAGAGTCCATATTATAAATGATCAGAATTTTCCCTGTGCAACACGTTGTCATTGGCAACCATTCACAGCCACTTGCATAACGGCTACGTCGTAGTACTATCTCAGAGTTTCATTCATAAGAGTTTGCCGTGTGCAAAAGCTATTAAACCATTGGTCAGGGAAAGCTTTTATTAATTATTCATGTGCCAAAGTTGAAAGTTTAAAATAAGTCGACCCTAAACAGTATTTTAGCGATAGGGAATGCGTTGCCTTATATAAACTATATAGGCATTGCGCATGACGCGATCAGTGGAATGAGGTCACAGAATGTGGAGATGCAGTCCATGTTAAAAAATGACAAACCAAGTCGTACTTTAAAAATTCATAACTTTAAAACTACAACAGCTAAAAATATGATTTTGGTGTTATAATTCTGTTTAAAATTAGCTCTATTCACCTGTGCCATTGGTTGATTTTTAAAAAAATGTTTACATTTTTGACCAAAGTATCTAACGAGAGTTATGTAGCTCGTGACGCAAACAGCGGATTTGGGTGACAGAATGTGGAGGTGCAGTCCATGCAATGATGCAATGAATGTTAAAAAAGGACCAACAATAACAATGACAATGTTATACTTTAAAATTCATAACTTTAAAACTACAACAGCTAAAAATATGATTTTGTTGTTATAATTCTTTAAAAATTAGCTCTATTCAACTATGCCATTGGTTTATTTTTACAAAAAGTTTTAATTTTCTTATTAAAGTACCTATATTATATAATATATTCTTATATTTAGGAAATTTTTGTATTTTTTATGATTACTTACCCATCAGGCCCATCATCATATTTATTTGATGCAAACCCACACGACAGTATACGAGAAAAGGGTCTCGTATTTGTCTCAATAAGTCGTAATGCTGTCCGATTGCGACATAAATTTACAAATATGTGTTTAACGCAATACATTTTTTTGTTGAATTTAGATGCTAAGAAGCTTTAAGGTTGTTTCCAAGTTCAAAGCATGGCAAGTAACTCTCTTGCTGGTAAAGGTAAAAATGAGTAAATAATTCTATCGAGACGGTCAAATAGCCTTCTGATTCACAAAAACTGTTCAGTGGTATGGAGTTGCTGAATTTTTTTATTTTTACGGAACCCCTACCCTAAAATTTTTCGAAGTGGATGCGTACACCGCGGCGGTGTACCTACGAAACCATCGGCTTTGGCCTGCGTAAACCGCGGCGGTGTACCTAGTGAAATCGTGGGCTTAGGCCTGGGGACACCGCGGCAAAAATGTACCATTGGCCTGGTTTTAAGATATGCGTGTTAGAAAAGATCTTGTGTGGTCAAGTGGTAGAGTGGACGCTTGGCGGTAATATAGTTTGAGATCAATTCCCAGTAGGGGATCGAGTTGTTTTTCCTCCCATTTTAGTTTTATAATATTTTGTAACAATTTAAATATATGTATACATATTATATTTAATACACAATATAAATATAAGTGTTTCAACAAGTTGTGCCAGCCTTTGACTTTGAAAATACCGGTAAATTTAGTAATAAGACTTTAGACATTTGAAAACAAACTTAACGTTTCTGAAAGCACATATATAGTGTATGTAGCATGTATAAGAGAAACATTATGAATACTAAGTGACTAAGTGATATTCTATTATATTTCAACATTCTTCATGTAGTTGAATATTTAAATTTTACTTTTACGAACACCCAAAGAAAATACCAGTATGAATAATATTCATACCATATGAATATTAATGTCATTAATGTGCATGGTCGTATTTCAACCTTGAACCATCTGGCTGTCACTATGCCTTATGCATTGGCAAAATGTACATACGGTATCAAAGGTTCATTCACAACACTCAGTCTCACAGTCAATCTTTTGAAAACACCTCGATTTTAGAAACTTACAGAGCGCTAGCAAACTGTATAGCAAAGCCATAGGTCTGCGTTTATCCTTTTCATGGCGGAATTTGTTTCCAGAATGGCATGGCATGTGCTATTCTCAGGGTAAAACACGACGTTTTCTCACAGAAACCATTGCACAATGGGCTCGGGACAGGATTTGTGCTATGTCAAAGTTTTTGTATTTGTTGTTTTTTTGTTTTGTTAAGAAATCGATCCTTTCCGGGGGTGGGGGTGGTGGTGAGTTATGGGCAGAGGCTTAACCAAAAAGGGGGCATTCACAAATCACGGCTCTGGATAGGGGTTGACCACAAAGGACGCCCGCACAACAAACTTACCATTTGCATCCCCCCCCCCCTTTTCCGCCGGGATTTTTTACTAATGTGTAATGCCAATGTAAAACTAAATCAATGATATTTAATTATTGTTAAAAGACTTTTAACAATCACTGCAGTGTTTCGTATTTATCATCATACTGTTGTTTTGTGTTGACACATGCTTGGTATCACAATGACAATGCCTCAGACAACATTAACTTCACGACTTCATGATCAATGTATGAGTAAGTGATTCTCTTCCCGTAGTGTATTTGTGGCGTAATTATATCTTGGTGCTAACAAAATAGATTCACTGGCTTCCCATTCATTTTTACGCCACGTCCCGAGGGATCACATACAATGTTAAATTAAAAAAACCCCCCCCCCCCCAAAAAAAAAAAAAAAAAAAAAAAAAAAAAACAACAACAACTGGGTTGGGGGGGGGGCATGAGAGAATGATTTAAAATTAGCTACCCTTTTTATGCCTATTAAGATTCACAATCATATGATAAAACTTACACCAATTAATAAATATATTTTTATTTCAATATATTGGGGGAGGGGGGAATAAAGTGGTTAACTTTAAAAATAAATCATGGTTTAGCATTACACCTCAGCCCCCTCCCTTCCAAAAAAATAATAAGAAATTTTTAATGCTTTACATGTACTTTGCCACATAAGCGTGGAACTTACTCAATATCTTCCCAAGGTACTAAACGAATTTTAAATACATAGTTTTCAGTTTTAACACGAGTATAACATTAAATCTATAAGTACCGGTTAGGCCAAGAAGTTAAAGACTAGCAAAGACCATAGTTTTGCTACTTTAAATCGATGCGGTGTACGCAGGCCACAGACCATGATTTAGCTAGGTACACCGCCGCTGTGTACGCAGGCCAAAGTCAATAGTTTCGCTAGGTACACCGCCGCGGTGTACGCAGTGCCGGCCAAAATTTTTGTGTAGTCATGATGAATATTTTTTTTTGCAATTTTTGTCACAGTTCTCTAATATTTATATTCATTCATTCAGTTACCTATTAATTTTATTCTTAACAAAATAAGTGAATGACTGTTCTTTTATCATTAAATATATAAAATAAGATTTGAAAAAATGTACACCATTGTTACACAAGTTGACCTCATTGTTTTGAGTCATTAACAGAAGATTTTAGTTTTTAGTGTACACCACTTTCTTAGTGTTTGGAAACATGGCGGGCGTATGCTCGTCGCCGCTTTGGGTTTGTATAATAATTTATTTACAAACTCTACCTGTACCATCTTCATTGATCGTTCGCGAGGGTTACCGTATTGATTATTTTGCCTTTGATTTGCAGCCATGCTTATGAATGATTTTTTTATTGATAAACTGCAGTCTGAGAATTAATGTTCAAACTACAATTTACAATAATTTACATTCTTTTTTCTTATTATATTTAATTTTAATTGTTAACTTTATTTTAGACTACATATAATAATAATAAGATATAAAATAAATATAATGAGTATGAACGGAGAAGAGACTAAGAGGTCAGAAGAATTCTTAATTCTATGGCCAGCACTACGTACACCGCGGTGGTGTACCTAGCGAAACTATTGACTTTTGTCTTTGGCCTGCCTACACCGCGGCTGGCGGTGTACCTAGCTAAATCATGGTCTGTGGCCTGCGTACACCGCAGCGATTTAAAGTAGCAAAACCATGGTCTTTGCTAGTCCTTAACTTTTTGGCCTAACTGGTACTTGTAGATTTAATGTTATACTCTTGTTAAAACTGAAAACTATTTATTTAAAATTCGTTTAGTACCTTGGGAAGATATTGAGTAAGTTCCACGCTTATGTGAATTATGTGGCAAAGTACTTGTCAATTGTAAAGCATTTCTTATTATTTATTGGAAGGGAGGGGGCTGGGGCTGTAATGTTAAACCATGATTTTTTTAAAAAGTTAACCACTTTATCCCC